>OZ023312.1:3085998-3278498 GCA_964007375.1 Ophion obscuratus
GTTCGGAATAAATTATTACAAATAGTAATTTGCAATGCTGAGTCTTAGAATATTATCAAACTTTTTGTCACCGCAGCCACTTTTTGTCACTGCGCTGAAGGGGTAAGGCCACTGTAACGGCCCAAAAAAAAAGGTTTTTTCACTAATTTTTTGCTCCCGAAATTGAAGGTATTTGAAAAAAAACTTTTAATGGTGTTATCGGGCATACATTAAACTTTATTATAAAATTTTTTTACAGTAAAAAAAAACAAAATGGCGGTTCCACAGCTATCTTCCCGGGACATGTTTTGCTTCCAGGGCTCCGCGGCACGCAGCACCACTGGTGCACTTTTGAATCTAGAACAAAAAAAAACCATTAATCTAGAGGGCTATAGCTAGAGAATGTCGATCGGATTTTAAAAAGTATCAATTTTTGTGGATTTGGCGTGCGTTTGAAAAAAAAAATTGATTTTTGACGAAAAAAACGGCAAGTTTTTTGTTAATAAAAAATCAATAAATAAAGTTCTTGAAAATTCCGATCGACATTCTCAAGATAATGTAAATGTTCACATCTGGTTAAAATTTCAAGTAAAAAAAATGAAAATTGTTCGAGTTATGCTGCGTGCCATTTTGAAAAACCATGTTTCGAGAAAAACGCGTTTTAAGTACGCTTAGCGCTTAAACGCTTGGCGGCGACCTTCATTTCCTAAGGACAACAAATTTTTTTTCGCACAGGACCTTTTTTTTCTTATTCTAGAGGGTTTAAACTATTTTTTAAGCCAATAAAAAAAAATCGATTTTTCAAAAAATTTACAGTGGCCTTACCCCTTAAGAGCGTTCTCAAGACTTTATCTCCGCAGCACTGTGGTTAAGAGTGTTTTCAAAATTCTTACCTTCGTACCGCTGTGCCTAGTAATATTTTCAAAAATGCAACTTCGTAGACCGTGTCTTAAAGAAATTTCTAAAAATCATGTCTTTGCAAGCCCGCGTCTGTGAGGGTATTTACAGAACTGTATATTTGCAGCGCTGTGTCTAACAACATTATACAAACAATTTTCTTTGCAGCGCTGTGTTAGGGAGTATAAAACTTTATCTGCGCAGAACTGCGTCTAGAGTAATTTTAAAATTTTATCTCCGCGGGACTGTTCCTGAGAGTATTTTCAATATTATCGTCTTCGCAGCGCTCTACCTGGGGATACTCTCAACGATGCACCTTCGCAGGCTGTGTTCGGAATAAATTATTACAAATAGTAATTTGCAACGCTGAGTCTTAGAATATTATCAAACCTTTCGTCACCGCAGGCACTTTTTGTCACTGCGCTTAAGAGGATTCTCAAAACTTTATCTCCGCAGCACTGTGTTTAAGAGTGTTTTCAAAATTCTTACCTTCGTACCGCTGTGCCTAGTAATATTTTCAAAAATGCAACTTCGCAGACCGTGTCTCAAAGAAATTTCCAAAAATCATGTCTTTGCAAGCCTGCGTCTGTGAGGGTATTTACAGAACTGTATATTTGCAGCGCTGTGTCTAACAACAGTATACAAACAATTTTCTTTGCAGCGCTGTGTTAGGGAGTATAAAACTTTATCTGCACAGAGCTGCATCTAGAGTACTTTTAAAATCTTATCTCCGCAGCACTGTCCCTGAGAGTATTTTCAATATTTTCGTCTTCGCAGTGCTGTTCCTGAGGATGAACTCAGACCTTCGCAGTCTGTGTTCAAAAGGAATTTTTACAACTAGTAATTTGCTACGCTGGGTCTTACAACATTATCAAACTTTTTGTCACCGTAGTCACTTTTTGTCACTGCGCTTAAGCGCATTTTGAAAAGTGTATCTCTGCAGCACTGTTGTGGTCAAGAGTGTTTTCAACATTGTTATGTTCGCACCGCTGTGCCTAGTAATATTTTCAAAATCGCATCTCCGCAGACAGTGACATAAAGAAATTTCCAAAAATGATGTCTTTGCAAGGCTGTGTCTGAGGCTATTTAGAGAATTCTATATTTGCGGCGCTGTGTCAACATTATTTAAAAAGTGTTCTTTACAGCGCTGTGTTAGTGAGTATTAAACTTAATCTGTGCAGTGCTGAGTCTGAGAGTACTTCGAAAACTGAATTTCAGCAGCACTGTGCCTAAGGGTGTTTTCAAGATTGTCGTCTTTGCAGCAAAGTATCTGGGGATGTTCTCAACATTGCACTTTCGCAGTCTATGTATGAAAGAGATTTTTACATATAGTATGTTTGCAACGCTGTGTCTTTGAGCATTATTAACCTTTTTGACACCACAGTCACATTTTATCACTGCGTTTCAGAGTATTTTCAGAACTTTAATTTTGTATGAGGATATTTCTAAAATTGTATTTTCGCAGTCTACGCCTGGAATAATTTTTTGAAAACTGTATCATTGCAACGAAATGTCTGAGATAGTATTTGCAACACTTTATCTTTGCAGTACTGCGTCTAAAAGCGCTTTTAAATTTTTTGGTTTCCACACCAGTGTCTCGGAGCGGATTTAGAAAGATTTATCTTCGCAACGGTGTGTCTGAGAGTATTTTACAAACTTTGGTCTTTGCAGTGCTATAAGAGTATTGCAAAAAAAAATAAGTCGTGTAAGAAACTTCTAAGAATTCAGCTTTAAGAAGACTCATACGTACTGGATGTGAAATTACATAAGTTCTGTTTATTATGAAAAGGAAACTTATCGTCAACAAAGCAAACAAAAATAGCAAATTCGGCAAAAGGAGAAAAAATGTCGTAAACTACAATAAAATGGGGCACAGATTATATAGGTTCCTGTTAATAAACGCATTGTGATGTTAATTGAACATTGTGCAATATTAATATCGCTCATATATAAACATTGAAGATAGTTTTTATATAGTAGAATTCACTTACCTGTACAAACTCAAATGTTCGATTTTTCTTCATCCTGTTCAACTGATAACTCTTAACCGACACTTTCAGTATTATTTGGAATATCAAATATATTACAGTTTAGAAGATTAAACGTTCAGTATACAATAATGCTTGGAAACGTTAATAAAGATTAAATACATAAAATGGGCTATGAAGCATAGTATTTCAGCGTTTACATCGTACGGCTGGGACGGTTTGAAGACCGTGATGCAAAAACGTAAAGGCGCACTGTAACAAAAAATTGGTTCCATTTTTGCTACGTATTATTTTAAAAAGCGGACACATTATACGAGCGTATTTTATACCTTAATCATCGTTTAGTGGTGGTTGCGTATGGACATAAAAATGTGCACGAATGACATATATGAGGTTAAGATATGCGAACTAGTGAGAAGAACATAATGTTAGACAGTACAAAAAAGTTACAAACGACGAATGGAAATATTTGATGATGTAAACTGTATATAAGGATTCATAGTGTATGTAACAATAACTGTTGTAATGGCCATTTATTATGTCACCTACGATTTTTGTGGCTTGATCTCTTAAATTAACGTGTATTATCAAATTGAAATTTGTGAAAAGGCAAAGTCCTTGCTGTCTCATGAAAGAAACTTCGTTTTTCTTTCGAATGACCTCACAGAATGATAGCATCAGTTGCTGGGTCGTACCATCGAAGATTTAGATTAGAATTCTGTTATATCGAACTTTTATGCAGAAGACGTTTGACTTAATAAATTGCCCTCTACTTACCTGATTAAGTTATTTTCCATCTCACGAATAAACACTATAGCGTCGAATCCGTCATAAATTTGATCACGTAAAAAACGCAATATAATTAAAAACTTCGCTTTAAAATATTAACGGCTGCTTGACTAGAAAATTCTAATTAACTTGAAAATATTTTTTATTTTATTTCAAACAATGATTTTATTAAGACTATTACTTTTTAAATTTAATCATACAAAATAAGTGAAACATATTTTTATGAAAATTCCAAGCTAAAATTATTTCCGCGCATTTAAATAGTTGACGAGGTATCGATTTTGAAAGTTTATTTTTTAGCCCGTACGAGAATATCTCTATCGATCACCGCGAACGATTGATATCCACCCTTCTCTCATTCCGCCGGTGGCTGGACGTCCTTCGCTATCCACAAATAGATTTTCGAAAGATTCTTACGGTTGATGTGACGGAAATTTCACCCCAACAGTTCATTTAATATATAAATACTCTAGGCACAGCAATTAGAGGATCAGAAAGACATCTCGATGTTTTTAGGTGATTTTCAGAAGGCAAAAAATGGTAGTAGAGCAATAAAAAAAGCAAATTACAGCTGGAAGTCTCTAGTTTCGAGATCTGTAGGTCAAATATTTTTATCCACAATCGTTTTTGAGTTAACTCAAAGAGATCGCAAAAGAAAAATTGTGCCCATTTTTGAAGAGGCGCACGGGCTTGGGTAAATTTTTTTTCAGCAATGTAACTATGATGCCTGTTTAGTTGGCTTCTTCCGCTTTAAATGGAGAGGTTTCTCAGCTTTGTACGACGATTTTTCGCTGAGTTATCGTAGTTCGAAGCGAAAAAGAACTTTTTGGCTTTGATAATTCGTTACTCTGGAAGTAATGATCGTACAAAAAATATACGGAAAGTTTTGAATACTTCAAAGTATCCTCTAAAAGGTGTGATTAGTATTTTTTAATAAACATTTTTTTTCAATATGCAAACCTTGAATGAAAAACAGGTAAAAATCGCGTTTCCACAGAGTTTCACTAAACTTGAGATAACTCAAGAAATAACGCACAGACTGAGGATAGATTTGGTCTTTTTGTAACCTCAAAGTATCCAAAACAAGCCCTCATTTATTTAAACCGCTGCGATTTTTCTTCCACTGTAATCCAAACGACTGAAATTTTCGCTTATGCGAAAAACGAATTAAAGGATACATTTTTCACCTCTTACTCATTTCTTTTAATTGAAGATTTTTCCATTTACCACGTGGAGGTTGTGCGGATAGATTTACGCTTTTTTGTGTGTGTGCGCGCGCGCGCGTGTGTGTGTATGTGTGTGTGTATGTGTGTGTCATTTTTTAAGAGAACACGCGCGCGTGCACACACACACACACACACACACACACACACACAAAGAAGCGTAAATCTATCCGTACAATCTCCACGTGGTACGCTTTGGATAATGCTGATGTCGGTGATAAAAAAATGACAGCATCTTTAAAAAACGAACGATTTTTTTACTGACTGTGTAATTTGCCAATATTGTACAGATGAAATGAACAATTAGGTTATCAAGGAACATTTTTAAAAAATTATTTTTTGATTTTTTTCCATGTCACACATTTTTTTATAAAAAGAATGTTGATTCTTGCGAAAAAAAATCTCCAATTTAAAGAAATGAGTAACAGGTGAAAACGTATCCTTTATTTCGTTTTTCGTAAAAGTGAAAATTTCAATCGTTTGGATCACAGTGAAAGAAAAATTGCAGCGGTTTGTATACTTGAGGGCTTCTTTGGGATACTTTGAAGTGAGAAAACAACGAAATCATCCTCAGTCTATTCGTTATTTTTTCAGTTATCTCAAGTTTAGGGAAACTCTGTGGAAACGCGATTTTTACCTGTTTTTCATTCAAGATTTTCATATTGAAAACTAAATGTTTATTGAAATACACTAATCACACCTTTTAAAGGATACTTTGATGTATTCAAAACCCTCCGCATATTTTTTGTACGATCATTACTTCCCGATTAATGAATTATCAAAGCCAAAAAGTTATTTTCGCTTCGAACTACGATAACTCAGTGAAAAATCGTCGTACAAAGCTGAGAAACCTCTCCAATTAAAGCGGAAGAATCCTACTAAACGAACATCATAGTGACATTGCTGAAAAAATTACCCAAGCCCGCGCACCTCTTCAAAAATGGGCAAAATTTTTCTTTTGCGATCTCTTTGAGTTGACTCACAGACGTTTGTGAATCAAAGTATTGGACCTACAGATGTCGAAACTAGAGACTTCCAGTTTTAATTTGCTTCGTTTTATAGCTCTACTTCCATTTTTTGCCTTCTGAAAATCACCTAAAAACATCGAGATGTCTTTCTGATCCTCTAATTGCTGTGCCTAGTGTACATTCCATAAAGTGATTCTTGACGCATTCGAATGGTTTACGAGATATAAAATTGTGAAGTTTGTTTTTAGCCCGTACGAGTACTTTTTGCGCACAGGGTGTCCCACAACTGATGGTAGCCCCTGAAATAGGGGTCGGGGCTGAAATTCTGGGACAATTCATATATGCATGGATCGGTTTGAAATCAGACTATCGATTATTATTAATTTTTATGAAGGCGGGTCAATTCGGTGCGCCCGATGAGTCGGCGTACGTCGGTAAGCGATGCGCGCGTCTAGTAGTCCAGTCGAAAGTGGCCAAAGTTGAAAATGTTTGCGACCGCTTAATCAAACACGTATTCCTATGTTAATCGACCCAGGGAATCAGCATTTCTAAGAATTTTAACTTTTAACAACGAAGAAAGGCGTTAAATACGGAAAATATGCATTATTTCGAGAACGAAAGGGAAATCGCAAAAAAGTTTCGAACAAAAGTTGTAGAATGGAAGATTTTACCCGGTGTATACGAAGTTTTTTCTCTATCTCCAATAGCTTAGCCGTAAAATTGAAAAACATATTCACACCAATACTATCAACGCCCGAGGTACACGGACGTAACGAAATCGAGAGGTATGAGCATCGCTGGTACCTTCTCTCTCTCTCGCTCTCGCACGGCCGCAACCGCGCTTCGTTCGGGAGTGCCCGACGTTCGATCGGGTATTTTCGGTAGCCCAGAGGTACGTCAGCGGCTGCTCCTCTCTCCGGCACGACGCGCCAACCTGCAGCTTGGCTCGAGAGTCCCCGGGACTAATCGGGGATTTTCGAGGGAGTTAGATAGGGCATGGAAAATGACAAATTCGTTGCCGGCTAATATTTCGTACACTGAAATAAGAAGAGCGGAAATAGAGCATTTCGTTAAAACGACGTACAGAAAAGTATATTTTTTAAAGGTCAAGCCCTATTAGTGGAAACGACTGTAGGGAAAGGATGGTTATGGGAAATTTTGTTTAATAATGATTTTAACATAATTTGTTTTCTTTGTGTATAAAGTTCTTAGTACAGTAAAGACATAAGATTGATTGATAGAAACTCTAAATTCTAATATCAATAATATAATTTGTGCTAACATAATAACATAAAATTATTATTGATGAAATAGCTGATTCTCTTATTAAAGTTAAATGTAAATATCCTGCAAATATATTTGCTGTTCATCGAATTTATCAAGTAAAGGACAAATAATATTTCTAGTTGTTTCAATTAAAACTGTAAAATGTATTAAATGAAAGTGGGTCTTTTGTATTGTTTAACCGAAGGAAAATTATTAAACCAAATCAAAATAAGAGGGAAATATAAATTGAAAAAATTAAATGTCTTGACCTTGGAAACATATATGGGACTTGTGATAAGATATATAAAATTAGTTCTTAAAATTAATGTAAATAAAATAGTGAAATAAATGATATTAAAATCAATAAATTTATTCAATAAAATAATGATTAATTCTTTGAATAAAGTTATTCAAATAAAATTTCAAAAAATAATTAATCGAGAATCAATTACTCAAAAAAATATTGGAAAAATAACAAAATTTGAATAGAAGAAATTCATTTTAAATCGACTATTGCATTGGTATTAGAATCAAAAACAGAAAATAAATTTCTTATCATTTTAAGATACATTTTTTCTACTTTTTGTTATTATACGAATTAATATGTTTTTCAATCTAAATAAAATTACATTTAAAGTTAATCTATTGTATAGTGATAGTTGTGGAATATAAAACTATTAATGTTAATAATTTTAAAATTACATTTTAATGTTATATTTTCTCATTGCTGTCATTAGAGGTAATTTTAATTACAATATATGGATTTAAGAGATCAAAACTTTAAATTCAGTCATCCAATGAACATGGATAAGAAATAACGAATTCTATACATTTTTCATGATTAGTTCTTTCAATTGCAATAGGTATAAATCTATGAGTTATACGACACATTTCAGAACATTGTCCATAATATAATCCAGATAGATTTATATTAATTAAAGTTTAATACTTCGGCCAGGGATAGAATCAATTTTCACACCTAATGATGGAACAGTTCAGGAATGAATTACATCTGAAGAATTAATCAATATACGCATTTGATTTTTATATGGAATAATTATATTATCATCAGCATCTAACAAACGGAAATTATTTATGTTTATATCATTACTTTTAGTTATGAACAAACGAAATTTAATTTGATTAAAATCTGAATATTCATAAGATCAGTTACATTGATGTCCTATAGATTTAATTGTTAGAGTTGATATATAAATTTCATCTGTTAAATATAAAACGTTAAATGAAGCAATTGCTAGATAAATGAAAATTAATATCGAAATTAATGTTCAAACAATTTAAATATTTTGATTTTGTTGAATAAACTTGTTATTCAAATAATTAATTAATGAGGGAAAATAATATTAATAATTATAATCGTAATTAGCAACAACATTATTAATGAATGATCATAAATTTGTTTTAAGTTTTCTATAAATTGTGAATTAGCATCTTATATGTTAATGATTGATTATGTAGAAATTTCATTAATTGAGAGTGAATTAATTATGATATATTAAAGGAATTTGATTGCATCTATGATTTAATGAGGGGTAAAATATTCTTAATCATTCAATTGGAGAAACTGTATACATTGAAAAAACATTTAATCGTTGAGGTGATCTTCGTTTTTATATTGGAAAAATAAAATATATAATTTTTAATATTGAAATTCAAGGTTCTATAAACGAAAAAATATTTTAAGTTATATGTGAATTAGGATAATCAGAATATCGTCAAGGTACTCCATTTGACCGAAAAATCGTTGGGGGAAAGAAGTTAAATTAGCTCGAAAAATATTCTATACAATCGAATTTTTTATATTTTTTTATGTAATCATAGTCCGCTTGTTAATGGATATCGATAAATAAAAACTCCTATAATAGCAAATACAGCTCCCAGAGATAATACATAAGGAAAATGAGGTACTACATAATAAGTATCATGTAAAGTAATATCACTTGATGAATTATCTAGAATTACTCCAGTTAATCTTCCAATTACAAAAAAAAAGGAGGGAAAGAACAAGTGTACAGCGGTAGGCATATAAGTAGTGGAGCTTTGTAAAAATCCGAAGAGGCTGTGCAAGTAAAACTTGAAAAAAAAAAATTAATCATGAAAATACAATAATTACCACAATTTATGATTGTGGTAATAAAATTAATTGCTCTCATAATATCCCATAATATCTAATGATATTCCTTCATGATATAAATTAATAGATGGAGGTAAAAGTCAAAATCGCAAATAATTTATGCGTGGAAATGATATATCTGGGGCTGCTAATATTAAGGGAATTATACAATTGATAATTATTAATGAAGTAACCAGGGTTACCGAATTCTATACGAATTGATAAACTGATCCTATTATACCAGAAGAAGATCCTATTATACCAGATAATATTGTCAAAATAAAATAAAGAATTCCAATATCATTATGATTCGTAAAAAAAATTATTGAATATTTAAATATATATTAGTTATAAAATGTTAAGTAATGTGTCCGATTTAAGTAATAAATTGCAAATTCATTGAAAACATTAATTCTTTACTACAATATTATTAAGATTAAGAAGTAAATTTTTATTTCTATTTTGAAGATTAATAGTTTTTTTTAACTTAAAATGTTAACTAACTCAATTATTTAACATTTATAAATTTAATGAAATGATAAATAAAGTTATGAATAAATTATTTATATTATTAATATTAAAATAGATTAATTTTTAAGATCATTTTTTCATAAGCCTAAATAAAGAATAATACGTCTGTAAAATAAAAATAAAATTGATATAATTATTAAAATGAATAAAACAATAAATGTAATTTATTGTTAATTAAAATATTAATTGAAGATCAGGAAAATAAAAAACGGTTGGGGCCACGGCTTAATTTTCATTCCTTATCATAAATAAAAAATTATTATTTTGGTATATCAATGTTTCATTGATATACACAATTAACAAATTTATATACAGCGGTATTTCTAGAATTCCTATCGCTCATTTTCTGGTTCAGTCCGTGCCGAAGAGCTGTCAGGTGAAAAACATAGTCCCGATGGATTTCGTGCGAAAGGAAATATAGACAGTAGCGGAGTCTTCACAATCCGATAGCTTAGATATATATACTAGGCTGCCGAAGATACCCGTTCGACTTTCGGAGACCGTCGGCCCAAGCACGTGCAGCACGCCGGCGGGAGAGTAAGGGGCGGTTAGGTACCAGTGGTCTTCACTCTCCTCGATTTCGTCACGAGCGCGTTTATAGTATTGGTGTGAATTGGTATTTCTAAATTTACGGCTAAGTTATTGGAGATAGAGAAAAGAATCGTATACACCTACAAGGTAAAATCTTCCATTCTACAACTTTTGTTCGAAACTTTTTTGCGATTTCCTCTTCGTTCTCGAAGTAATGCATATTTTTCGGTTTTAAACCCTTCGCTTCACTGTTAACAGTTAAAATTCCTAGAAATTCGAATTGCCCGGGCTGATTAACATAGGAATACATGTTTCACTAAGCGGTCGCAAACATTTTCGACTTTGGCCACTTTTGACTGGACTATATTTCCGCTCTTTTTATTTCAGTGTACGAAATATTAGCCGGTAACGGATTTGTCATTTTCCATGCCCTATCTAACTCCCTCGAAAATCCCCGATTGGTCCCGGGGACTCTCGAGCCAAGCTGCAGGTTGGCGCGTCGCGACGGAGAGAGGGGCAGCCGCTGACCTACCACTGGGCTATCGAAAATACCCGATCGAACGTCGGGCACTCCCGAACGAAGCGCGGTTGCGGCCATGCAAGAGCGAGAGAGAGAGAGAAGGTACCAGCGATGCTCATACCTCTCGATTTCGTTACGTCCGTGTACCTCGGGCGTTGATAGTATATTGGTGTGAATATGTTTTTCAATTTTACGGCTAAACTATTGAAGATAGAGAAAAAACATCGTATACACCTATGGGGTAAAATCTTCCATTGTACAACTTTTGTTCGAAACTTTTTTGCGATTCCCCTTTCGTACTCAAAATAATGCATATTTTTCGGTATTTAACGCTTTTTTAAGCTGTTAATAGTTAAAATTCCTAGAAATTTGGATTCCCCGGGTCGATTAACATAGGAATACGTGTTTCACTAAGCGGTCGCAAACATTTTCGACTTTGGCCACTTTTGACTGAACGGTGATAGCAAGCGGTGAAATGTCACCACCCATGCGTAGGCTCGCGCTCATCGGTGTAAACGCCTGAATGCGGTAGTACGCTTCTCTATGCTTTTTTTTCTTTTATTCTCTTCGTCGTAAAAAAAGAAATATTTTTTTAAACATCTAAAAACCAATCAAACAATTGAATCTTTTAAAAATTACCGAACCGAATACATTTTCAGGGTATTTTGTGATTTTTATCATTTCAATTGCAATAAAGGTTTTAAAAATCACGACATACCATTAAAATGTATTGGGGTGGTTCGTTAATTTTGAAACAATTCAATTGTTTAATGGTTTTTTTTACTTTGCTTAAAAAAAACATTCATCTTTATTTCACGATGAAGAAAATGAGAGAAACAAAATATGAACGGAAAAGCGCATTACCCAATTCGAACGATGACACCGATAGTGCCTTTTCCGTCGCATCCATACGACGAGTGGACGTAAACAGAGATCACTACACACTCAAGCGCTCACACCGACGAGCGCGAGCGTACGCAATAGCATCACGGCACTTCCCAGCATTGCTACACACGAATCTGGCTCACCGACTGTCCGCCGGCTCATTGGGGGCGCTACTGGTTGGCCCGTCTTCAAAAATTAATAATAAACTTACGAGTTGATCTAAGACACATACATGTTGATATGAATCGACTTAGAATTTCACTCCCAAACCCCCATTCAGGCACTACCATCAGTTGCGAAACACCTTGAATACCCTTTGAAAAACTTTCAAAATGTGAAAAAAAAACGCGAAGCCATTAAGAAATCTCCCGACAATATTTTTATTTGTAGTACCTTATAAAAAAATTCCGATTTACCTTATTATTATTTTTGTTAAATTTAAGTGGTTTTATTATGTTTTATTTATTAATTAAACATATAAAAGGAGTAAAATATTTTTTTATGAGCCAAGCGAGTTAACTAAAAATCTTGTACAAAAAATTGTTGCACCTGTGAAATAAGGTTTCTTTAATCATTTCATTACGACTAAAAAAACATATCACTATAATGATCAATAATTGCCGCGTCGTTAAATAAGAACCTGTCTATATGAAAATTGAAAAGCCTCCGAAGTGGTCCTGCTGAAAAGAATAAACTGAAGGACCGTCACATGGGATGACGGCCTTACGATATACCAGCCGATTGACTGCCAGCGCCATCTCTCAGCTTCACTCTGAAGCGCAAGCAACGTATTACTCGATCCCAAGTGTTCGCCATCCGGACCGTTCGACATTTTGGCCCGTCGCTATTTTAGCTGTTCGACTTTTTGGCCCTTCGCTTAAATGAATTCGAAATTGTAAACCGTCGTCATATTTACAATTCGATGACTTGACGCCTTGATTTGTTTCGTGTATTTATACAGACAGTTCGATATTATATCTCTCGTTATTTTGTTAAATCTGACATTTGTTTTCGCTATAAAATAACTTCGAGATATTTATATTCACAATTTTCATTAACGATTTTACAGACTATCATAATATTGACCTATCTATATTAAAACGTTCGTCATTACTGCATTCGACATTTTGGACCATCTGAATATTGACTGTTCGAACTTTGTGCCCCCACCCCTCGCGCGACTTGTTTCTGGCGGCTATTCCCCTTCTCGTCTTTGCCCCCCCCCCCCCCCGCCCTTCGAGCAACGGGCCCCGCTGCTGACCGACCGAGCGTGTCTCGTCGCGCGCTCTTTCGGCTCACTCCCTGCCTCGTTGTGCGCGCCCCGGTGCTCGCCGCTCCGCTGTGTCTCGCATTCCTGTCACACGGGGAAGAACGCGATCGAAAAGAATCGCGAGGACTTTTTCTTCGAGCGCGATGATAAAGAGAACGAAAGCGAGAGAGAGAGAAAAAAAGGATGCCTACATTTGTACCGTGGCATGGTAAAAAGAGACGAGGATGCGAGTAGCACAGTGCACCGATCTCGATGGAGGTACCGAGAGAACCAAAAAAAATAAAACAAAAAGACCACAGCCGGTTTTTCAGGGCCAACACCCAAACGGCGCGAACGACCTCTGGATCTGGCGCGTACGTTCCGCGATTTCACCTTTTCTCATAATCCTCGGCCCCGTAGGACAACACACGCGCGCACTGATTCGTCGTTCCGCCGAACGCGCGCTCGTCGCGTTACGTGCGCGATATCGTCGCGCGGTAACCGCCGGCACCCATATATCTATTTATATATATATATATATATATATATATATATATATATATATATATATATATATAGTTCCTCACGATTTTATTTTCCCGACGTTCCGTGCGCGCGTAAACTTGACGCTGTCACATCCCGGTAGGCCGAAAACTTTTTTCCTCCTCCCGCGAGCTCCGATAACTCGATCCGCGCACTTGGGACTCGAACGAGCGAGAACGTCGCGCGCGTAAGGATTGCGGCGAGTTTGGCGTTTAGCGTCGTCTCTCGCGTAAAACAGGTTGGTAGTAAAGTGTACGCTACACTGACACGTCGCCACTCGTGTGTGTAGAATTGTGATACGTGCGTACACGTGTGTGTGGCCGCGTTGGTTCACTTCGGCTCCGCGTAGCCTCGTGCACTGACTACCCACCAGAAACGGCGCTGATGCCACGGCTGCGTTCACTGTTGCCGTTGCTTCTCAGCCTTCTCTCCTTCCTTCCCGCGTCCCCACTTTTCCAACTCTCGCGCGCTAGCTCCGTTCCTCACTCTCTCTCTCTCTCTCTCGCGCGCGCGCTCGTTTATTTCCCGCACGAGATTCCCCGGCCACTTTGAGAATTCCGCCACGTATTACGTGTACGCTATATATATATATATATATATATATATATATATATATATATATATATATATATATATATATATATAGAGAGAGAGAGAGAGAGAGGTACATATATTTATATGTAAAATTCGCAGTGGTAAAAAATGCATGTGCAAGCTCATTAATATTTTGTTAGTTCTTTCTCTCCGAAATGTCTAGAACAATTATGTTCTGACAAAAAATTCGAGTACGGATGTAACTTCACTTGGAGCTTTGTGTGTGGGTGGGGGGTGAAGCATGAGGTATACAAGACGAAGCTGGTAATTATATTACGAACGTATTGCAACGATAGGGCACGCACGCTCGCGAGACTGATAAGAGTAAAATTTACGATTTAGCCGGTAGGACGACGGCCCATAAAAGATTATGCGATCGTTGGTGTAATGGCGTCTCTCTCTCTGTTTCGCTCACTCTCATTCTCTTTTTGTTTGAGTTTTGGTTTCATTTCTGTCTCGGTTCTTTTTTGTTTTGGGTTCCATTTTATTCTCTGACTCTCTCTCTCTCTCTCCCTCTTTCTCACGCACACAACACAATCTATTCGATAACTAGATCCTGCTTGCTCCTTTTGGTCCTAAATCGCAGGTTGCCCGATGGCAGGGAAGAAATTTCGTACTACCACGTTATCTTCTGTGAATGTGAAACAATATATATATATATATATATATATAACGATTTGTGTATACAAATACGCTTGTAAAGCTACGGTATCAGCAGTTACAAGTTGCACGTGTGTTGCGCGTCTACTCTTCAATCGTAGTGTACGCGTTCGCGTGCCGGAGTTCTAAACGTTTTCTCGTGAGCGAATGACAAGAGCGATGGTTCCCTCGAACGGCATACACACACGCGCTGATGTTCATCACGTGTATGCACGTGTCGTGCACGGCTTTTGGTTTTATACTCGGGACGTGAAGTCACTCACACACGAGCGCGAAAGTCTTCCGAGGCAACGGGCGCAACGCGAAGCACACGAACGCAATCGGTAGCCCATTACGTAACATGGTGTATGCGTGAGACTCGAGTCATAAAAAGAACGAGGTTGGAAATGGTTCCGGGCGTGTGATAAGAAGTTGACGACGTCTGGAAAAATCGGATGTGGCTGTGTGTTTTGTGTACGGGCGAGAAAAGTCATAGACGTACACTCGGCGGCGTCGTCGAACGCTCACGAGCAGGCGCGGAAACTCACGAATGCGAGAATCGAGCAGGATCGCGCGGAGACCGGAGACGCCACGCGGCCACACGGCGCACTAATACCCCCTCCAGGCGACGCACCACAGGCCAGCAGCGGCGCGAGGCTGCGTTCAGCGCGTACGGCCGAGCACGAGATTTCGATCTTTGACGAGAGATCTATCGTGGAGCGAGCCGCGAGGGAGACAAGAGCGAGTTCTGACTTACCTGCGATACGCGGATGTTTTCGCCGGGTGATTAATTACCAGGGTTGCGCGTCTCTTGTGCGGTTAAGTAACCGCGGTCAGTTAACATACTTTACCAGCGGGAAATTTTCTTACGAGTCGTACTACTGGTTGCGGGCTTGTGTACAGGTCTTAAAATTTTGGCGAATCGCGTATGACACCACCGGGTGTTTTCGCTATGCGAAATGTCGAGATTCATTAGTGTTACACTCTGCCGCTGGTGGCGCTACTTATCACTTGAGAAACTTGACGCCTGTCGCAGCGGCCATATATACACACACACCCGCATATATAATCCGCCAATAGACATAACATTTTCTATTATGATACCAGAATTAATAAAATTATTATGATGCCAACAATCTTAGACGTACGTATGAAAAATAGAACTGTACTTTTTCCGGACGACAAGAGCATCGTGAGGTGCAACCGGGAACAATACATTGGGCGGGCATTACTGAACGAGTAATCCCATCACGCGGTTAGCACTTTTAGTTATACAAAAACGGCAAAAACGAGATGTTAACCTCGAAATGCTCCAAAATTCGAAATGTATGCCTTACTCTTGCGTTTGTCGCGCCGGCGCAGAAGAATATTCTCAGGTGATAAGGAGTTTAATGCATAGGAGTAGGAGTAATGCGCATATAAAACAGCAGTGCTTTAACGAAGGAATTTTTTTTGCGATGCGTAGTTTTTTTATCAACTAGATCAAAATAGAGCGTTTTTTACCAACAATCGATACTTTGGACTGCGGCCATTTAAAAAATCGATATCTTATTTAATCCCTTACCCAAGCACTTAATTTCATGCGAAAACTTAATGTGTTTGATTTTTTTTCGGATGATTTGTTTTCGAGCAGCAGTGGTCACTGCGAAGGACGTTTTTCGAGCAGCGGTTTGGACAAATTATTGTATTTACCAGATTTATAAATATTTTTCGACACAAAAGTTGTAAAAGATACTGAAAAGCATACTATTTAATGTGAAAGAAACGAATATTTGAAAACCGGCACACGTTTTTCCAGAAAAAATTACGAAAATCCCTACTTTTTCCGAGCCGAGCTAGGTGTAATCAGTTAAGGGGCTATACCAGTGTGACACTTGAACAAAAATTGATTTTTTGACCTTTTTCAACAGTTTATCCTTTCAAGAATATTCTGTACAAATTTCAAGGCCGTATCTCTAATCATTTTATCTTGCAAAAACCGATAGTTAAATCTTTAAAGGCGTTTTTCTCGGAATGAGATTTTTCAAATTTGCTGACATGGTAACTCAAAGAGCAATTATCCGATTGACTTGAAATTTGAAGTGAGTACTCTTAAATATATTTACTCTACAATGACGTAGGATATTTTTGATTGGATGAAAATTGACGATTCGACATTGAAAAAAACGACCATTTTATAGGCAAGAAAACCGACTTTTTTTCATAACTACGCCATTTTGTTAGATTTTCATATTTTTCGAAAATCCTACGTCATTGTACAGGAAATACCTTCCAGTTTAACGACATTTTTTCCTTTTCCGGTTTCAGCTACTCAATCGGCCGAAATCATGTCACCAGTGGAGCAACTTTTTTTTGCGCCTCCGAAGGCAGCGCATAAGTCGCTTGGATCTCAATATTTTTCTATGAAAAAATTATGTAATATAGGTCAAATATAGCCAAATATATTCTTAATTTCCCGAAACATTTAATTGAGTACTTTTCTTCCAAAAAATTCCCGAAACACCTAAATTTCCAGCGTTCACACTGGTATAGCCCTTTAATATGTTCAGGAGCCGCTAGGGCCGCCACTAGCCGTCACGCTACTACTGTGAAGCTTACCGAACAAGAGTGCCAACCTCGGACTACAAGACGGGCGGAAAATTGTAAAAAATAAGGGTTCCAAACATGCGGCGCTGGTGTAGATCGCGTATCTTAGCTGTAGGCGCATGTTATTTGAACAGGAACATAACCTTAATTTGTTTCCAAGGGTGTACCCAGGTAGGGGCTCGGGGGCAGCTGCCCCCCTCTAGAATAAAAAATAAAATCTCTTATCTGTTGTCCCCGCCTCCTCTCCCACAAAACTATAATCTACCCCCCCCCCCAGCTTAGATCCTGACCACGCCCTTCTTTGTGTTCGATATTAATCGATAAAACCCATACAATGTAGAGTATAGTTTTAAAAAAGAAAAAGTTATTCATTTATTCCTAGCGAAATTTCAAACCTGTTATAATGTAAATTTGTAATACTTTTCTAGTGTCTTTCGTTTTCGGACGCACATATCGCGTCTATCCAGGGCTGGATTTAAAGGGGGGCAACAAGAAAGAGGCCTTAACAATTCGATTTTCAGGTCAAATTTGCTGACGAACGGTACGGAAGACTTGCAATTAGTAAAGAAAAAAATCACTATAGAGATCCGACAAAGAAAAAAAAAAGATTATACTTTCGCGAGCACTTTTTTTTCAAACATTCTAAAGTGCATTACTGTAAAAAAATAATGAAAAACCCCAAACATGAAGAGTTCTCTATAAAGGAGAATATTTCATGGATTATAATTTGAATAAAGTAACGTGGATTGAGCCAACCATCCATTTCTTCAAATTTGGCGGTGTACCCGGACAAAGGAAATATTTTTTTATTCAACAAATATTTCCTTCACAACTGCGAAAAAAACACCTAGAAAACTCTTAGTACTTAGCGTCAGGGGCTTGTACCTCCCGGTATATGCTATTTATCTAAAAACACTTTATTTCAAAATTGTATAAATGAAAAGTAAAAAAAGCCTTTGAATTGGTAAGTCCAACTCATGTGTACTGTATAGTATTTAACCAAACACAAGCGATAGGAAAAAAATCACATTTAATTGGTAAAATGTCATTAGATTTTCGATTCGTCATCGCGTTTTCGCATAATATCGACTCAAAGTTAAAAAGTCGCCTGCTAAAGCCCATCTTATTGTATGAAGAGTCGCGGCGGGTTCGTCAGTTGATGACGTCTCTTGATGACATTACATTACATTATAACCTATACAATTACACATGGAAAAAATTAATTTATTCACATAAAAAAACGAGAGATCATTTTAATTGTAATGATTTTCAGCTGATGTCAGGAAACCTCTCCTTCCTTCCATCCCTACAAATTATTCTCAGCAGAACACAGAGACTTTCAGTAAGCACATAATTAACTTATTAAAACGTTCAATCTAGCTTTCCGGGGGCGCACATATATGTATGTAAACCATTGTAAATAATCGCACATAGCATTGTAATTATTAACTTGTAATTTGTACAGCCATGTAATCATTAGCTTGTAATTTGAATAGCATTGAAATTTATTAGCTTGTAATTTGTATAGCATCGTAATCATTAGCTTATAATTTGTTCAGGTGTCTGCGTACGCAGAATTTAATTGTAAGCGTGCCATTTCTTATGGAATCGATTTTTGTTTATATCAAATCTGAATAGCAATATTTTGTACCCGAAGATTGTGTGCTAGAGGACAGTTAGTCCTAACGCACTATAAATAAATCTAACCTAATCTAATCCCTTTCTATCACAGTGTGGCAATTCTGTAATAAAACATCCAAATTCTCACAAAATCCCATATTGACATTTAATCCTTTTTTAATCAATGTCACATGACGACTACAAACCGTTCGATGGTTTTTTAAAGTGCAATTCATACAAAGTAGATGACGTTGGTTCGATCAAAATGTGTTCAAAGTTCACTGATTGCGAAATTCCGAGATTCGAGGGTGCGTAGAGTTTGCGAAAATCGAGACAAAAAATATATTAAAACGACGAACGGTGTGTTAAAAATGTGGCGTGGCTGCGAAACAACTGCTTCAAAGCATTCCATATATCATAAAGGAATGTTACGAAACAATGTAACATGCCTGTCACTCTCCCTTTATTGCTTTACAACTAGCCCTGATTACATTTTTTTAAACTAAGTAATGTGTTTTTTTTTATTTATCAAAACCTACCATAAAGTCAAGTAACTTTTTTATTTTTACGTTCTTGAGTTGTCATGGGTTAAAGTTGAACTATGCTTATTATGCGTATGCTGTTTAAAAGGATCGTGTTTTTGTGCAATAAAATCCTTAAAAACGATTTAAAACATTTTCCTTTGAAAAATACTTATGAACCTTCACTTCTTCGTTGACCCTCCACACCTTGAAATTCGGCCCTGTGTGTACCTTGTCTCAATGAACTTTATGCATAATAAATATCGACAAGATATTTTGTGTTCGTATGGCCTAATCAAAACTTTTCATCAGGAGGCAATAATATTTTTTTTCCCTGGTTAGGGATCGGCAGTCTTTTGCCTGTTTTTAATGTTTTCAATTGCTCTCAGTTGGGTGACAGAACGGTCGTAACTAACGTAACTGGTAAATTGACTGGCAATTTAGCCACAAAAATAGTTAATATAATAGGTTACCGGTACATTCATAACCCTGTGCATTAGTACGGATTTTTGGAGTAGCTTGAAGCCGGATTCGGCAAAGGTCCTGCCATCTCGCGGCGCCACCGCAGTACCACGGTTGCTCACATCGCGGCGCGGCGGCGCGGGAAAAAGCCCGCGCGTTTTCGAACACTTTTATTTCCCTACTTTGTTCCAACGAGTTGTTCGAAAAATTCACAAATTCGGAACATTCCGTTACCATTGCGTTGTCACGTTTCTCTTGTCCCGGAAACGAATATTTTTGTGAGAAAGCGGCAAAGTACTCCTGTTCAATTATTCAACCTGTACGAGGGAAAAAATAAAATAACTTCTAAATTAAATAAATAGTGAATAAAATAAATAAAAAATTAAAAAAGAACAAATAATAAATGAAATAAATAGTAAGCAAATAACAAATATAATAAATAAAATTTAAAAAAGACGCTTTTCTCGTATTTTATAATTTCTCGAATTATTGTTCTTAAGAGCAGGACAAGGGAGAGAAAAAAATTATGCCGAATGTGATGTTGAACAAGGAAGTGAGCCTTGCGCGGATATGCGTATGTGTTTGTGTGTAGGAGCGCATGCATAATAGAGCGGTCGCAAGGGTGGATTGGATGCAGACACGATAAGTCTCGCGTGCACTCGGGGAAACGCTCGAAGCCACACGACCCGGAAACTTAAACGAACCTTTAGAGTTGCGGAGGAAGGCAATTTAACCGCGGAATATCACGAGAGCTTTTGCGCTTGGTTGTAAAACCGCCCGAGGACGCTCGAGATCGTCGCCCGGAATACGCGCCTACATATTTATACCCGCAATGCTTGCTATGTACGTGCATCGTGAACTGACGCGAGAACCAAAAATCTTTCGAGCTTGTGCTCGAATTTGCGCGGGGAAAAAATATTTCCCTTGGGAGATGCTTTTGGTTGTGGACAATCGATTTTTCGAAATAAATGTCCACGGAGAGAAATCCTGGAATTAACTTGTCCTAAATAAAAAATTCCCCAGACTCAAAGGAAGTTTTGAATTTTCTTGAAGTTTCTACTTTTTTAAATATTTGAAGCCAAGGTTGAAAAAAAAAATTTTTGGACGTTTTTGCGGTGGCGGTAAAAAATATGTCAAAAACTACTCCTCCGATTTACTTCAAATTTGGTACACGTATACTTAAAAAAATTATTCAAAGTATGACATAGAATTTTGCGATACGCTTAACCATTTGTTTATAATAATTTCTTAAATTATTATTTTTTCGGCCAAAACCAAACGGGAGTTCTACGGAACGCAATCATTTTTTTTACAATCCGTATGCCCCATACCTGTGTTATCACTGAAAAAGGGGAGTTTTTATTTTTTTTCAGAGGAAGCTGCACTCGGGAAAGTGACAGTCATCAGTGCTCGCAACGAGACAAGCTTCAGGAAACAACGCACAACTTATCTATTTTTTAATATTTATGAATCAATTTTTCATAAATCGTTAACAAATATATGCTGTAAACATCCGAATGAAAAAATTGTATTTTATTTTTGTGCAATAAAAAAATCTTTGATTGCAATCCTTTTGGAGCATCTCAGGGTCGCATACACCCTCGACAGATTGCAGACAATTAATTATGTATCAATAATACAATGAAAAAATTAAATTGGGACGATGACAATGTTCGAATCGAAATACACCAAAGAATAATACGACGCAACAATTTTTGCAATATTTTCCAATCTAAACGTACGCATATTTGCATGAAGACCGTCGACTTCTTTTTTACCTACCGACAGAATTTGATCTCTCTTACTCTCTCGAAGATTCTCTGCTTCCAGTTCAGGCCATCATAGCTCCATTTGATCCCTGCTCGATTTAAAATGACCCCGAAAATGTTCAAACAGAAATGATTTCTCCTCGCGGGAAAACTTTATGTGAAAAACAAAATGAACTTTTAGGGAAGTTTTTTAGTAAAAATTATGTTCCGAGAATTTCGAGGCGTTTATGAGCCGTTCATTGCGCTTTTTTCCCCACGTGGTAGTTTACGCGGTGACACCACTGTGACGGGTCGGAAAAAATCGTTTTTTTTTTGCATTTTCTGAAAGTATACATTTAAGGGGTCTTCTCACTTTAGACGCTAAAAAAGGCTATGTTCATGCATTTTTTTGATACGTTTATTTTATAGATATTGATATAAAAGTTGTTACACTTAATAAATACACTTTCGAAATACATAAAAGAATTTTTTTTATGTATTTATATAACCCAAACAAACTTTAAACGCGTTTTTCTCGAAACAACGTTTTTTGAGGGCTTGTTGATAAAATGTTCGTAACTACTGAACCGATCCTTATGAAATTTGAACCATTTATTGTTTACAACTATAGCTATAGCGCGTATCAAGGATTTAAAAAAATGTCGATACTTACTATTTTTTTGCAAAAAACGGCGAAAAATCCCGTTTTTTTGTTTTTACGAAATATGTCCGCCATTTTGTTATTTTTGCATACATAAAAAATCGTATGATATGCGATATAGCCATTAACATATTGAATCTAAAATCGTTTGTTTTTTTTTTCAGATCCATCTCCGAGACTTCATCAACAGCGAAAACCAACAATTTTTTTAGGACATTTTTTTAACTACCATTTTCGTCTATAAATAGTGAGTTGAATAAATATTTAAAAAAATGTATTTCGAAAGTGTATTTATTAAGTGTAACAACTTTCATATCAATATCTATAATATAAACTTGTTAAAAAAAATCATGAAAATAGCCTTTTTTAGCGTCTAAACTAAGAAGACGCTTCAGAATGTGAATAAAAAATTCAAGGTAAAATATTGAAGATTGACCAAGCTAAAGACGATTTAGTGAGAGCGGGTAGCGCAACGATTTACGTATACTAAAACTTTCAACCGCGTTTTTCGCGAGAATACTTTTCTCGACCTGGTCGAAATCATAACTAGCTAGAATTGTCCGATCTCCAATTAAAAAAAAAAAATTAATTGTAGTAGCTATCGTTGTACGTAGCCGTTTTTGTTTCGTTTTGAAATTTAGTATTTTTTATGCGCCCGAATATAAGTGAAAATTTCGCCAAAATTGCACTTTTTGGAACACTCGCCGTTTTGTGAATTTTGTTCTTCGAAAAAGCTGCCCCGTTCAACGAGAACTACATTTATATGAGAATTTGAAACTTTTTCATTTTTCAAACCAACCATTGTCGATTTACCGACCCGGCCATTGGACCACTTTGTTCATACAGAGGCTCTATTATACCTCAATAACGATGATAATTACCAATTTTTTCGAATAAAAATTGACGTCAAATAAGTTTAATAACATACCATTTTTCGAAATCCCAAATAAATAATCTAGTAAACCAAAAAAATTCAGAACAACGCCCTTTTCTCGGGCCACCACAGTGGTGTGCTCCCTTAATGCGTTAACTTGCTGAAAATATTTCATAAATTCTGTTTTCGTATTGGAACCAAAAAAAACTGTTCAAAACGCGTGACGGATGGACGATGACACAAACGTGGCTCTGGTCGATGCAAGATGCAATGAGAAACAATGATAAAGGGCGGGAGAAAATAAAGGATCGTGGATGATACGTCGAGGAACAAACAAAAGATTATGTGGAATGCAGAAAACTTTATTGACATGCCGAAATTATTTATATCGAGAGAATATTATCCAAGATAAATGATAAGTTAAACAACTCAAACAAAAATGGAATCAAAGCGTCGAAATGAAAGGAAGAAAAAAAAAAGAAAAAGCTCATAATGCGTGCTGGACCGATGAATTTTATGGCGAACTTTCCAGGCTGATCTCTCTGTTCTGTTTCTCTTTCTGCGACGCGTCACGTGGCAAGACTGGAAATTTTATCGAATTTTATTCGTCAGAGTCTGTCACGACAATCATCCAGCCGTCCGAGGTATCCATGTCTTCCTGCTAATTGCAAATGTATTAACAACAACAACAAGGGCAGCAAAAACGCAATTTTGTAAGACGAAATAAAAATTAATTTCAATATCAATGAGAGAAATCAATTGAACAAAACATTTGGTGGTGAACGAGACAATATTTCGAAGCCGGAAACGATTGCTTGAGGCACATATTACAAAAGCGAAGAAACGGAGAACGAGGAAAGCGGAGAAAGTGTAAAGGCGAGTTGATGAAATGAGCGTACATTTATCATATACATGTATGTACAATCTTCAGTTGAAGCCCTTACACTCGGAAACAATATCTCTGTGTATAAAAAAAAAAAAACATAAATTCAGTGTAAACCGACACCGCTGGATGGGTGGTCGAGCTTCGGCTCAGGCGATACTTCGAGTTAAGCAGCTTTGTCCATGGTCGATACTCGGAGCGGTGACCGCTCAGCCGTGAAGAGCTTTTTAGAACTAGCAGAATCTTCATAGTACAGTCGTGCTGTATATTGGAATCGGAATAAATTAGAAGAAGGCTAGTTTTTTGACAGGTGGTTTTGTAGGTGTCCCGGGTGCTAAATTCAAGTTTTCCTAAAAATTGGGGTGTAGGATTTCTTTAGGGGATGAAGGGGGATGGGGGTCGATTAATGCCAAACTACAACCCCTACGAGGTCGGCGCCGGGAGACAACATTTTCGGAAAAATCCGGTTTTTATTTTGTCGCCAGCGCTGAAGTCGTGGAAGTTCATTTTGGGGGTGAAAAAGTGGGGTGAAGTTTTGAAAATTCGGTTTTAATTCGATAACTCTTTAAGAAAAATTCATACAATTTGTGTTCAAATGGGAACGTTATAGCCCTTGAAAAGACGCGTCGCTCGAGTATTTGATCATCCTTCTCCAGTAATATCTTCACCCACAAAATTCGTTGAAATATTTAAAAAAAAATGATTCATTGAATAACTCAAAAACAATCGATGTTTCGGGCATGGTTTGAATGTACCAAATTTAGAGAATAGATTTCTCTTTATTGTCGTTTCTATAGACCACCCTTGAATTTTACTTTTTCCAACCCCCTCGGGGGTTGAAAAGTCAAAATTAAATTCTGGGAAAACTATTGACCAAAAATAAATAGATACGCGTTTGACGCTGTGGACAAAAATGTAAATGAGAGTTCAAATTACAATTCATTTTTCATTTGCAACCCCCGAGAGGGGGTGGAAAAAGCAAAATTCAAGGGTGGTTCATAGAAACGAAAATATAGAGAAAATTATTCTCTACATTTTGTACATTTAAACCATACCCGAAAAATCGATTGTTTTTGAGTTATTCAATAAACAATTTTTTTTGGTATTTCAACAATTTTTTTGGCACTGAAGGTATTATCGGAAAGTTATAATCAAATACTTAATCGACGCATCTTTTCAAGGGCTACAACGTTCCTATTTGAACAAAAAGTGTATAAATTTTTCCTAAAGTGTTAGTTAATTAAAAGTGATTTTTAAAATTTCATCCCACTTTTTCACCCCCAAAATGAACTTTCACAACTTCGGCGCTGTGGACAAAACTGAAGCCCGAATTTTTCTGAATATTTTGTCTCACGGCGCCAACCCCTTAGGGGTTGTAGTTTGGCATCAAATCACCCCCATCGCCCTTTATCCCCTAAAAAAAACCCTGTACCCCGACTTTTTGGCAAACTTGGATTTAACACCAGCGGCACCTACAGAATCACCTGTCAAAAAAACTGGTCTTCTTCTAATTTTTTTCGATGACGGAGTTTTGCAGCGACAGCGCGACTGTACTACTGTAACCGGATTCGATCGGATCGTGTAAACCAAATAGGGGCAAAAATCATCGACCATTGCTACTGGATGGTGTTGAAGTTCGCATCGTGGAATGCAACGAAAATCCTTCTTTATTTTTAAATTTCTTTATTTTTATTACTACCTAAACGATTTTCTTCCAAGTTCAGATTACGGAACCCTGATAAGGACCTTCAAAAATGTTTCAGTGATTTTTGTAACCTAAATGGGCAAAACAAAACTTGGGTAAAACGAAAAAAAAAATTGTTTGCATCCCAACAATGCAAACTACAATACCATGCTTTGGGAACTGTGTAGAACTGCCCAAATTTGGCCTGCATTTTTTTCCACCTCCAATACTATTGTTTGAAGACGTACGAATTAATTTTTTCATGCATCCCAATATACCCAGAAGACATTTATTCCGCCGGAAATGATCTCGCCCATTTTGCATGCTCTAGAAAAAGCAACGAAGTTTTTTTTTCGAATTACAGCTTCCGTACACAGAGAAAAATCCCTCAGATCATTAAATTTGTTTATAAATATTCCTTAAGATGACTTGATAATCTTCTTGTTTAATATTTTTTTTATACAGTATTTTTACAAGCGGCGAGGAAAAAATTCAACGAAAGGAGAAAACCAAGCTCAGCCTTCGTAGTTTGTTCGAAGCACGAGTTTTTTCTAGCCAGAGAAACTTGAAGTGTGCGTGACGAAGACTTTTGCGATTTTGAATCGCGTAAGGGTGAGAAACAATGGGCTAGGGCGCAAAGGGCAGGGGGGGACTAATAGCTTCCCGTCGACGTTGTGTGGCATGGATGAACGAACGACGCAAGAACGGAGAACACAGAGAACAAAGAAGGAAACAATGGAAAAGGGACTCAAAGAGAGAAAAAAGGGAGAATAGGAAAAAGGAGCAAGGCACGAGAGAAGGTAGAGTACAAAAACGAGCGAGAACAAAAATGAGGAAACAAAAAAAGAGAAACAGGTGGCTATAATAGGAAAATATGGAAGGAAGAATCCGGAAAAGGGTTTTCGAGGCTGCACTGATATATCGTGCTGGTGCTGCGGTGAACTCGCAGCGAGTTCACTTCGGTCGTTGGGGCGCGATCGTTGAACGGGAAAGATGAAAGAAGAGTGACTGCATGAGACAAGAGACAGAGAGAGAGAGAGGGGGGAGGGATGGAAAATTGACGTTTTTACTTAAGTTCTTTTTTATTTACGCCCTCGAAAATTGTGACTTAAATTGGTAAAGCATATAAAATATCGAAAGAATATAATTTTTTTTAATGATAAAAACACGAATAAAGTTGTATAACACTATACAACTATAATAAACATAACACTAACAAAATATAATATCAATGCACGGAGAAAAAGAAATCGTCGAATGTGCAAAATGCATTTTGTTGTCCAGAAATTTCGTTGTTTTAACAGTTGCTTAGACATGCTAAATAAGCTACAGTTCACACCACTAACACTATCAGTTAGATTAACAAAACGTTTGTTATGCCAATCAAAAAATCAAGTTGAACGTTCTTAAAGATACATTTTGTTAAACCAATTGAATTTTGGTTGGATGAACGAATTTTTTTTTTCAGTGTGGTAATAATACTAATAATTATAATCGTAAAGAAGTAACGCATAGAGGTAAAATGAGGTATTGTTTTGAGATGAATAAATATGCAAGAAGCTCATTTTTGGAAATACTCAAGAGAGACAACGTTGCATCGTTGAAATGCAACGATAATTATTTGATAATTTTTCGTTTCTTTATTTTTATCGCTATCCAGAGTCTTCTTTGCAAATTGAGGCCGCAAGTCTCTAATGAGAATACGTAACAAATGTTTGAGTGTTTTTCACAACCTGAATGGACGAGACAAGATTTGCGTTATTGGGAGAAAAAAAATTCTTTGCATTCCAACGATGCAAACTTCAACGTCATGAAGAAAGAGAGAGAAAGAAAGAGAGTGATTTCATTTTAACAAAAAATTTATTATTAAAATAAAAGAATTTATAAGAATAAGATTTTATAATATTTGTAATAAGAATTGTGGGACAAATTTTCAATGCATGCAAAATGTATGAAAGAATATACTACAAAAATCATAATGACAAATGATAATGGAAAATATAAATAACTATAAAAAACACTTACGTAAGATGATAATGATAATAATCGTGAAGAAGTAACGCGAAGAGACAACATGAGGTACAGTTCTAAATTGAATACATATGCAAGAAGTTATTTTTTTTCAAATAGTCAAGAGAGTTCGAGACATTTGATTATTTATTATGACCTAGAAAATTGTGAGGCAAATTCTCAATGCATATAAAATATACTACAAAAGTAATAATAAAGAATGACAATAAACCATGTAAATAACGATCAAAAGGCTAATAGGAGGTAATGGTGATGATAGTAATATTATTAATAATAATAATAATAAAATTATTATTATTATTATTAGAATTAGAATAATAATAATCGTCGTCATCATAAAGAAGTAACTCATAAGGATAAAATGAGGTATTGCTCTAAACTCAATAAATATGAGAAAGGCTTTTTTTTCAAATAGTCAAGAGTGCTAGAGAGAGATAGAGGAAGAGATAGATAGATAGATAGATAGATAGATAGATAGATAGATGGATAGAGAGAGCGCGCGAGAGAGAGAGAGAGAGAGAGAGAGAGAGAGAGAGAGAGAGAGAGAGAGAGAGAGAGAGAGAGAGAGAGAGAGAGAGAGAGAGAGAGAGAGAGAGAGAGAGAGAGAGAGACGAACAAGCTCTAATAGTTTCCGAAAGGAAAACGCCTATCGGTGACAAAACTCGTTCTCTCTCTCTATCTCTCTCTCTCTCTCTTTCTCTCTTTCTCTCTCACTCTTCGCTTTCTTCCTTCGCCTTCTTTCCAGTAAGCTCGTCACGACGACGTCGCCTGGCATTTTTCTCGTCACTGACATATGTATATATGCGTCTGCATGCGAGCAAGTTCGTATTCTCTTTTGTCTCTGGCTTGCAAAATCATTTCGAAGAGAAGTATCTGAGAGGCTGCGGTACATTTCCGTATCCACGTCATAGTGGCAGGGCGCCAGAAACGGGGACGAAATCCCGGCGGTACTCTCTCTCGCATTACTCGTTCATCGCGGGGAACGTGGACGAGAGACGAAAGGCTGCGGCAAAGGAAAAGGAAACGAGGGACCCAGTACAGAGACGGAAGGTGAGAGATGTAACTGTCAAAATATTCGAGCAATGTTGCTTTTTTTTAACTTATGCACTTGCTGCCTTGAGCCTACGTAGTTCACGCCATGCTCATGTTTTTTTCCACAAATAATTCGTGAATACGAAGATTGATTGGTATGAGAGGCGAATATTAATTTTAAAAATTGCTGACGATAAAAGAGAAATACTTTATGCAAAATAAGGTAACTATGCAGTTTGAGGACTTTTCCGAAACACGACGAAATTTTTTTTTTGCCACGAGCTGCTTTATTTTTTTACCTGCTTTATTTGTTATGGGGTTTCAAAGTTCCCGGGAACACGTAATAAAATAAGTCATTTTTTAATATTTTAATGTTACAATACTATAAAATATTGGAAAATGCGATTGATTTAAATAACATATTATTTTATTTGAAAAAGCTCTTCTGTTCTCGGAATATCTACATTATCTTTCAAATAGAATTATATTCTATTGAAATCATTCTATATACAATCCGTAGATGCATTGGATGACATAATTAAGCGGTTGCTACAAACATGTTTTATTTCGTAGGAATTTTGATCTTCGCCACAGGCCAAGAAGCGATACTCTTTAGAGTTTCTCCCGCGTTTAAGTAGATTTTCTGTTTGCGCTACGCTTACGAGAAACGAGCGCGCGTTCGCCTTCTACCGGTTACTCCGAGAACTACGGGTTTTCTCACACCTCTAATTTCGGTGGCACTCGGCCATGATTTAGTTGAATTTTTCAACCAAATGTGCAAAAAACAAATTTTACTTTCGCATAATTTTTTAACCAATTCAGACATTCGCTTAATATTTTTCAATCAAAATAAAATATTAATATTTTAACGAATAATGTACTTAAAAATCAATATCGGATATGGTGAAAACAATAAAATAACATATTTACTCAATAGAAATTTAATTTGAATCAAACGAGCGAAATTCAATTTTTCTTGTGTACTCGAATCAACAATATTCATATTATGAATTGAAACGCTTTTTTCGTTTGTTGCATAAATGGCATTCAAAACTATATAATTTGTTCGCGATAATTTCTTAGATAGTTTCAATAATATATTGTTCTCGGCTAACAATATATCTTTTGAATGAAAAAAAAACTTTCAATTTTATCATGTTATTGAAGTCAATAGCGTTTCGTTGGGACTAATAAACCGATTATTTACACCAACTATTTTACAATTGAATCAACAAAATTTCATTCAATAACAGCAATGAATGATATTGGATCAATGATTTTTTTTTCTTCGTGAACACACACAGAAAATTTCTTGTCAATCCGGCGAATATTCTCAAAGTTACAAGCACATTTGTAATGACGTGTTAGAGCGTTCGAAAGTTCTTGTGAAACTTGTAACGCGTTTTCCTTAAAACTGTGTTTTTAAAGTCGGTGAGCAAGATTTCTCGAAGCCGGCTGAACCGATCATTCTCAAATTTTAACACAACCTTCTCAAGTATATTTTTTAGTAATTAATAGAAGGTTTTTTCTCACCAATGAATATTTTCCATTTTATAAAGAATTTAACGTCTACATTTTTCTCAAATATAGATTTTTTTTCGAGAAGCCGCCATTTTGTCAAAAATTATTATTTTGCTTATCCTCCGATCAATTACATTATATTAACGAAATATTTTTGGTGTTTTCATTTTGGACGATCCAGTCCAGAGATATCGCGCTCACCGCAAAACGCCTTTTTTTTAGAGGTGCTCCCGAAGATCAGCTATAGCTGTCAAAATAACTATTTTTACAAATGAAAAGTGTAAAAATACAGTTAAAAGTTACCATAATATGTGTACAAATTTTTACGTTAATAGATTTCAAGGTCTCCTCAAGACAAATTCTTGAAAAATCGATCTTTTTGGGCCTCTTGACTGTATATAACCACTTAACTTATGAAGTTAATAGAAAGTGTCATCCTCCCCCCATGGAATAATACTCAATATAATGGCATAAACAAGTTCACGGTGAAAACAAAATCTTCCCGTCATTTTTCGGAAATGTCCTCAAGCTGCATAATTACCAAAAATAATTCTGTTTTATGTACCAGGTGGTCCAGTTATTATTAGCAACATTAATATCTACGTAACGATATGTGAGAAAAAAAATGTACATCGGAAGTTGTACTGTACAGAAGGGGTAATCGAACGGTTGTATTTTTTTTTTCTAGTTGGAATGACCTTCAAAATACGAAAGTCACCTTTATTTTTTCAGATAGAACGCTGTGTTTTTGTGTCTGCCATCCGATAGCAGCTGTTGAGACGAATAGAATGACCTACGACGCAAAGTCACTCAAAGTCATCAGAGTCGCTTTAGTTTATAAGAGGTGCTCGAAGTTCTAAGACGAGCGAGTGATACGGCGATAGAAAGATTATGACCTCGAATGACCTTTTGTCGTGGGTCATTGTATACGTCTCAACGGTCGCTATTGGACGGTCGACAGAAATACACAGCGCTCCATTAGGAAAAAAAGAAAGGTGACTTTCGTATCTCAGAAGCAACTCCACCTACAAAAAAAATCGTCGTCACCATCCGATGACAACTTTTGTACCGTGCAACTTCCGTAGGGCAACTTTTTTCCTAACACACATCGTTACGTAGACATCGAAGGTGCTCATACTTACCGGACCACTAGGTATACGCGTTATGGAAAGAATTGTATTTGAATTAAAAGCAACTGCATTGTATCTTATTCCCTTTAAAGAAACGTGAATGCAAAAAAGAGACCTCGCTATACGTAATGAAACGTTGAAATTCCAACAAACTCATTAGCCAGTGAATTCGAGTGTCACCTTTGTCAGGCGCGAATTCCGCCGTCGCGAAACAGCTTGTGCGAGGGAGGATTGAGAATCGTCAGATTTCGAAACAGCGGCGAATCTACATGTCGTTAAATTCGAGATTCCTCGAACTGCTTATCGAAGTTAAGGTATTCCTTTCGCGGAGGGCCGTATTTTGTGGGGGCATAAGCAGGGCCTTCTGAATCGTCGGTAAATTACAATTGCGCTTAATAAAAAAAACAAGTTATAATGGATTATTATACACAACGATAAACTAGAATAACAAAATTCGCGCAAATTTAGTAGATTGAGACATTGTTACATTTATTTGAAACGTCACGGCTACAAAAATTCTTCTGCTAACCACACTTTTCCAAGTTTTAACATTAATATTTTCTTTAAACGTTCGGTGACCCTCTGTTTTTATTGTTGTTACGGAATCTTTAGACTTTTTTACACCTGTGAGCAGTTTGTATTAGGCATCTAGAGTTATTTAGTGTATAAATTATTAGAAAGACATGTGGCCAGCGTGACATGTCCATAAAGCGCCGTACAAGTGAGACGATTTTTAAGGCCGTAATTTTTCGTTAAAGGTTCGGTAACTTGGCTTGAAATTTTACCAGTATACTGGGATGTATTTTTACTTCATTATAGACGAAAATCAGTTAAGTGTAAAATATTTGGGTTCGTGAAAGGAATACCTTAAGGTTCTTGTTGAAGAGGTAATTGCTATTTGATGATCTACTAAGTACCCGAGCATTTTTATATATATACACTGCCGGCCAAAAGTTTTCGAACACCAGATAGTTGCAAAATAATGTTGGAATAATATAATCAATTTCATTTGGTTTTTTACGATGATACTATATAGCTATATAAATTGAATTATATTATTCTAATATAATTTTGCGATTATCCAAAGTGACCGAAAGTTTTGCAATTATCTAAAGTGTCTGAAAACTTTTGTACGGTAGTGTATATGCATAAATCCATTGTAATTTAAATGCATAATTATATATATATATATATATATATATATATATATATATATATATATATATATATGTATATATATATATATGTGTGTGTGTGTGTATGTATGTATGTATGTATGTATATCTGTATATATATGAATGTATATACAGGGTGTCCCTTTTATCCCTGCCACCCAAAATAACTCGGTAATTATCGACGTCACAATGTTCCAGACAAAAGTTGTACGGTGCGAAGGGGGCCGTCGAATGCGACCATTTTTTTTAAATTTCGGTGGAGGCACTGACGCACAGTGAAGGTCACATCCACTTTTTTAAATGGAATGTTACATTTTTCTCAACCATCTTGTGGAGCACCTTAAGCCGCATAAAAAACATTAGGGGGTCAAAGTCATTCATGTAAGGATTTTTTTAAATGTTGATATTTAATATTTTTTTTGCTAAAAACAGTGAAAAAACGTTTTTTTTTAATGTCCGCCATTTTGTTATTTTTGCATATATAAAAAATCGTATGATATACGATATAGCCGTTAACATACTTAGTCTAAAAGCGTTTGATTTTTTGTTTCGGATGACCCATCTCCGAGATTTCATCAACAGCGCAGACCTACAATTTTCTACGACATTTTTTAAACTACCATTTTCGTCTATAAATAGTGACTTGAATAAAAAAAAAATGTTTGATATATTTCGAAAGGATATTTATTAAGTGTAACAGTTTTTATATCAATATCATTAATATAAACCTATTTAAAAAATCATGAAAATAGCCTTTTTTAGCGTCTAAAGTGAGAAGATCCGTTCAGAAGGCAGTTCATTTTGGAAATATGTAATAAACAATGGTGAGGTGAATAGTTGTCTGAGTTGAGTTGAAATACCCCATATTTATGTATAATAGACCCTCCAAAGATCGACAAATATAGTGGTAGTAGTAAGAAGGTTTATTTGCATCGCCTTTTCGGCTTTTTACAATACTGTTACACCGTTCAACGTCTCTCTTTTACAATCAAACCTATATCTTTCCTCTTTTATTATTATTAATTTTCGTATCGACAAATATATTATACTGATCAAATAAACAAACATTAAAAAACCGAAACAGACGATTTTAAAAAGATTCTTATTTATTATCATCATCATTATTACAATTATTATTTGTATTATTATCACTTCAATTTCTATAACTGAACTTTTTTCTTCCATCAATTGTTGGAAAATTATTACGATGATTATTACTACCAGATTCCATGATTATTATTTTGGTTATTATTTCCTGCACGATTTCGAAATTTGCATCGTCGTCATGCAACGAAATACATTTTTCCTAATAGCCCAAATTTATTTCGGCATATTTTCGGCTACAAAAATTCCTCGAAGGTTATTTAGGATCAACATTAGTGATGTACAGCATAGATTTGCAAGCAAATATTTTCGATAATGATGGAAATGAAGAAGTGGACAATTGAAAAAGACTTTTCGTTGTATTCCAAAGACGGAAATTTCAGTATCATTGTGTTGTCGATTTTACTATTGCTATTTGTTTAATTTTCATCGTTGTTGCTATTGAGTATAACGATGCAAAAATAAATGTTGTTTCTTTTTGCCTGGAATCACGGAAAAATATTATTATTGTAGTTACAAATGATAATAATAATGATATTATCTTATTTTTATTATTATCAATAAAAATAACAATTATCATTATTGTAAATAATGATAATATTGCTCAGTGATCTTGAGAAACAAATAGAATGGGAATTATATACGATAGCAATAACGATGATAATAATTAATAATATCTTATTAACCACAGCTACAAATAATAATTATAATTCAGAAATAATTAATAACAATAGTTAGTATTATTATTATTATTATAAAATTATAGGAGACAAGCCAAAATGTTCATCGAGCTCATCCGAAGAAAATTCTCAATGCGATACAGGAACTTTCCGCCGAAGCCTTTAGTGACGAAAATACTCAGGCAGAGCCGCGTGGGGCCCTGGCGCCGCGGCGGCAGTAAAATGTTCGCGAAATCTCGTTCGAGAAACGCATCGATTTTAATGACGGTTCGTTAAACGGGAACGGAAATTTCATTACTATATTGCGGGCGGAGTTACCAAAAACAGGGTGCATACGGAGGTGACGCGTAGGTAGATCGCAAAAAGATGGTATAACGAGGAGTTTAACGAACCATCGTCATTACGAGAGTAAATGTTGGGGTAAGGGGCTTTCGTTAATTAACGTGCTATTTTTGCTTACGGTTATACGGGATTCTTTGTCGGTATAATAACGAACAATTACGAAAATTACTAGGCTGTTGGATGCGCGTGGCATGCCCAACGCGACGAGAGAGGAAAACAAATCGGGCTGGCTCCTATTGTGGATACCATGAGACGATTATTATTATTATTATTTTCGTTGAAATTCGAGCTTGATAATGCGATCTTGAGGAAAAGACTTCGGCCTCACGGTGTGAAAAAAAGTCGGTGGCTTCTTCAAAATTGGGCGTGGAATGGATTGTGAATTATTTTTTCTACCTGAAGCGAACAACAATAGGAATAATTTTTTTGTTGTACAAAATTGATGAGACGATGGTGTGATTATGCGAGAGAAGTCAAGCTGTGAAGCGAAAAAAAAAAAATTGTAGACCTTTTTTCGAGCACAGAAAGGTTATGGAGTTTTGTTTGGGTTTGTTTGGGTTAGAAGCTAGATGAATCGAAGTCTCATCGAAATGTATTATTATAGGAGAAATAAAAGTAGTTCAAGAGCCAAGAGTTAATACATAATTTGACTTAAGATTTGAAGTTCAGAGTTAATACTAATGTTATATAGCATAAAGTGTAATTACATACTGCGTAAAAATGTAAAACGACTTGGAAATATTTTCGTATATTTTGGCGTTCGAGATTGAAACTTTTTTCACGTTTCAAAATTAAATGTGGCGTTGAGCAGTATTTACTAATTGATTTCAAGAAATTTGGTAATTATAATCATAATTATGATATTGATAACTATTACAATAAATAAATAATAATGAATAGTAATTATTATTATGAATAACTAAGAACTATTATTATCAGAAATATTTTATTCAATCTCATAATATTTGTAATTTATAATATTACAATATTTGGAAATAATAATAATAAGTATTATTATTATTAAATTATAGAAGGATCCAAAATATTCATCGAGATCATCCAAGCAAAATTTTCAATTCACGATTGAAGTAGCAGTTCATATTGCAAAAAACTTTTTACTGAGAAGGAACATCATTTATGTGTCCACCTTCGATTTTCTTGAAATTTACATATGTGATGAAGCATTGAAAATCATTAGACACGTATTTTTTCTATAGGAGGAATAACTGTTTTGAGGGGAAAAACTACCCCTCTACAAAAGGAGTATCGAGGGGTAATCTTAGTTCCACCCACGAGCAGTCCACCGATCTGAATGTAACAAAAACCAAAATTCGGCTAATGTAAGGCGATGAAAAATCCCCTTAGAAGTATTGAAAAAAATATTAAGGGGTACACGCCTTTCTTAAAGGGGTGGTCTTCCCTTTAAACCCGTTTTCCCGCCGATAAAAAAATGTGTCCATTGGTTCTCAATGCTTTATCAAATATTTGAGTTTCGACAAAATCGAAGGCGGACACTCAAGTGATGTTCCTTGTAAGTTACGCCCAAAAGAATAAATTCTTTTTGTTTATTTACAGATGCCATGCTTTCGTAATTTAAGAGGAAATATTTATTTTTTTCACCCTGCATAGGACGAAGCGCCAAAAAAAATACCCAGTCAATGCTTTGGAAATTGAACCCTCGGTGGAGGACATTCGGCATCGGATTCAAATGGAGCACGTTTACGCCTTGGATTACCAGAGCCCATTGAAAAACGATACACGAGCGATAATACCCACGTGCATGGAATTCCAGTACGCGATCGGAGCTCGCAGGGGTGCGTGAAAAAAAGATCGGTACGCGACGAGTGACGTTCACCCTCTCGCTGTCTAGTTTAACTTTTCCGCTCAGCATATCAGCTCGTTTTTAAGTATTTTTCTTCCCCTTTAGTTGTCCGCATAAAATTGAAATTTTGGCAGTACAATTTATTTATTGCCTAGTTTTGTAGCGTGGGGTCTTAAATTTAACCCTACGTTGACAGACTGGGTCATTTGACCCAGACGATTTAAAAATAAAATGCTCTCTTCCTCAAAATTAAATGTTTTCAATCATTTTTTTACAATTCAATTTTATACTTTCCAAATATCAATTATGCAGACATATTAATATGTATCCCTGATTTCTTCCAATAAAAGCCGACAGAAGGGTTGTTAATGGCAAGTGGATGAAGTACTATGTGGGCCAAATTGACCCAGTGTGTCAAAATCGTGTGTCAACGAAGGGTTTATGTGCGACAAAGATTTCATAAAAATTCTAAAAATCGGTCGGGATACGATGGTTTATTATAATTTTATTACACCCTTCGTTTTTAATGGTAGAATATTATTTTTGTTTCAATATTTATGATGTAATAAAATTAAGTGTATGATAATTAACATTTTGAATGAAGTACGAAGCATGCTACACAAGCTTGCAATTTTTTCAAATATGTTTATATGTTTATTTAGTCTTAACTTCAGTTTGCAACGAAGATTTTGTAAAAATTCCAAAGACTGAGCGATTTATGATAATTTGAAATCGGATCTCAAAATCTTTTCGTCCGATTCACTTCAAATTTGAATATAGCACAGCTTATAACATTTTTTATCGTATATCTGAATTATTTTTCATATGTTTATTCATTTGCTAATAACAAATGATTGATGTTGTTTTTTTTTGCCGAAAATCGTACTTTTTTTGCAGCTTCGCATTTTCGTAATTTTAAAAATCTCAAAAAAAGTATCCAGTCGTACGAAACCTTTATTATGATACTGAAAGTATATATCTTGATTTTTAATTTCAGATAAGTCTAGTTGCCAGAAGCACTTACACCGATTGGCCATGCAGCAATGGCGGCACTTTCTTTTAATAATGATAACTTCATTGTTGATCGATGTTTTTCAATTTTTAAGAACTCAAACTTGCCAAGACTCTGTATTAATTGTGTGTTCCCGATCTCGGCATCCGATCTCGGCATCCCAAGACTTTCATTAGTAGAAAATATTGAAAATGCACACCCGTTCACTTTCCATATTCCACGTGTCAAAATGACCGAACCTTCAACGTTTGAGCCATGAACACCGAAATACCTTTTTTTTTTTCTAACACGACTATTTTTATTGTTTTTTTTTCTTAAAAAACTCTTTTTATTATTTTTATTTGCTGTTTTGCTTGTATCGTCAGTTAAACATGAATCATCAACGGTAAAGGCAACGTCACTTTGCGTTTGCGAGAAAAAGTATTGATCCTTTGTACAATGACGCGCAACGGTAGATGTAACGAGTGAAGGAAAAAAATACATTGCCCTTCGCCGATTAGGAGATGCATGCGACAAAACATGGGGGATACATGCGACAACGTAGACAACGGCACATTCGAACACCCTGTGAGGCTCACCTGATCGCTGTCCTGGCCTTGCCAGCTGTCGTGGCTCTGGAAAAGAAGGAAAGAAAAGATATCAGGTTTTATTCATTGATGCGATGAGCTCGTCGTTGAATTTACGTCGAATTGGACAATTGTTAAAAAAAAGTGAATATCACGAACATATATATGAGGTATTCCATATGAATCCGATGGATTTTTTCCCTGACCCCCGCCAATTCGATTAATTTTTTTTATCTTATTTCATTGACTCTAAAAGATACCCTGAATTCTGTTTACATTTTCTAAACGACCCTTAGTAAAAAAAAAATTACTCCAAAAAAAATGCCCCGATATAAAAATCTGAAAAAAATTCCAAAAATGTGTGATTATATATAAAAATTTTCAAGCTATCGCCCGCAGTAGAAATATGATTTTTGCTGTGTTTTTTGAGCAATTAACGTTAAAAAGAATCCGAAAAATTCAACAACCGCTTACTTCGGGCGGATACTTAAATATTTTGATACCCACAATGAATTTTACGGATTTTTTCAGGGTATCTTTTTGGAATACCTCATATATATGTATATGATAAATATAATATCAAGATATGTTTATATTTCTATATCATTTTTTGCTTGATATTTTATTTTTATGTTTATCTATATTCATGCTCATATATATTCATAACTATTAGGGTTCCCTTGGTGAGCATATAGGATGTGTCATTGCGAGCGAATGTTTTTTTTTTCAACATCGTACGACAAAAATTGACCGAGATATTCGCGTGCTGACGTGAGTCCGACGCTGATGTGAGTAAAAAACGGCACAGTAGTTACACAGGCGCTATTTTTTTCTTCAACCATAAAATAATAAACAAAAATTATTTACTAAATAATTTATAGTAAATTACTATTTTACTTTTAAATTACTATTACTTTGCTATTTATACCTTTAAATTACTCTTACTTTACTATTTATAGTAAATTTATTATTATATATTATCGATTTGCAAAGCAAGTCTGCGTTAATTATTATGCAGCGAAAAAAAAATTTGGATAAAAAAAGTTCACTTGTCCGAAGGTGGATTCAAAGTCGCGCCTAATCCGGCTTTCACGTTTCGCGCGTGGGCAAACACTGTGACCAATTTTAGTCGCACGACATTAAAAAAAAGGCTTTTAAAAAAATTATTCACCCTGGATATTCACAATATGAATATATATTTATAAATACATACACATTTATTTGCAAAAAAAACAATTAAATTTAAATAAATAACGCGCGTATGTGCGTGTGTAATTTTTTCATCATGTATTGCTTTTTCGACATCGCGATAGTTACAATAGATCTCCGAGCACACCATGTATAATAATTATTAAAGCGACGCACGTAAAATTGAAAACTCGTCAATAGCGGTCGAACGTGGCTATTGTACGTGCCATAATAATGACACACACATTCGCGTGCTTTATCGCCCATAAATGCAAGTCCGCACCTGACGTACATACGAGTACACGTGTGATCGTAAAAGTTCAATTTTAAATTGTACGTAAACATATTTAAAAACATATTTTATCGCTCGTATTCGATGATCGATTCCCCCCCCCCCCCCCCCCTCCGACCCTCGAGAAATCGAGCCTCGAATTTGATCCGAAGGTACGATTGAATTTCTGTGGGTTTCTGATTTCGGTCACATTGCGAGGATACAGGGAAGAACTGTCGGTAAAGTGTTTAAGCGGCCTCGGGGCGAAAAAAGTTTGTCACGCGTGGCCCTAGGGAATTTTTCGGTTTGCCTCCTCCGTTTCGATTACTTTTTTCCCCCACTATCTCTCTCTCTCTCTCTCTCTCTCTCTCTCTCTCTCTCTCTCTCTCTCTCTCTCTCTCTCTCTCTTTCTCTCTCTCTCGCTCTCTCTCTCTCTCTCTCTCTCTCTCTCTCTCTCTCTCTCTCTCTCTCTCTCTCTCTCTCTCTCTCTCTCTCTCGCTCTCTCTCGTTTTAGCAGCACGGTTCATACCCGCTCTCTTGATAATTTCAGTATCGGTTCGTCACCTATCCTCGTGTGGCGTTCGAATCACGCGAATCTTCCAGGGAACGTCAGGCGTTTTTATTGGCGCTAGTGGGAAAAATTGTTTTTGGGTTTTTATCTTTCAATGCGATAAAATGTTTTGTTTCGATTGAATTCTATGTCTTTGATACTCGATTTTTCTTTTTCTAGTATTTTTTTCGGACAAATAAGTTCAATTGTGCATTATTTACGTTTGTGTCGGATTTACTCCTATTTTTCTTTTCTTTAAAAAAATTGGTTTATTTATTATTTTTGATTGTATTTCTCAGTTTTGTTTCGTGATTATTAATTTTACAAGGAATAACTTGGTGATTTTAATTACTGCTGTTTATATTTATGAACTTGTTTATGTTATTTAGTATTTATTAAATTTTGGTTTTTCATACTTTTTGTTTATATTTTTAAAAATTATAAATCCGCCATATTGAATCTGTTCTATCGGTACGGGTTATGCCCATCATATTCGGAATTATGTTTACAATTATATTTCAATTTATATTTATTTTTTGTTATAGTACTATTCTTGTTTTCCATTTTTTGTTATCCTTCGAATAAATAATTGATTTGGTTATCCTAATCTTACCAGAAATGTTATCGGTTTATGTTACAACAATATTCCATTTTTTCACATCCCTTTCACACTAATTTTCTCCGCATATTGTTGTGGAATTATTTAATTAAATTAACATCAATTAATAATTTAAAAAAAAATAATTTATCGAAACTTTATTATTGATATATTGGCGGTAGATTAAAAGTATAACTTGTTAGTACAACATTTTAGGAAACAATAAATTATGACATTTTAAGTCGAATTCGCTGACTTGCAATTCATCGGGTCGGCAGATCGAAGTGTTATTCGTTATTAATGATGTCGCCATAATTGAACTGCCCTCATAAGCTTCGTTGGCCACATCGCCCTTGCGGCCCTTTCCAATCGTCACAAATACGACAATAACAACAATAATAATTGTGATGTCGATAATAATATCGAGTAATTAATTATTACAATTTCCAATGACTCATGGAAAATCCGACCAGATACGAACATTGGACGTACCGCATTTCCTCCAGAATTTTCGTGCGGTTCAATTAACCGAGCGATACGAGGCCTTTCCGTTATACGTCGACGAAATAACATTTCGATTCGTGCATCGTTAATTTTCACTCATACATACAAATATATTTTTTTTAACTAGCGGACATAAATAAATAACGAAGAAAATAAACAAGTAAATAAATAAATAAGTAGATAAGGCAACAAGACAAACAGCGCGGAAAGAAGCGAGACACTGAAACTGAAGCAAAATGGAAATTCAAGAAATAGAAGATAAAAAGTGTATGCCGATGTTTGGGTTTGTTTGGGTTCGTTTGGGGAGCGCGAAAAAAGAGATAGATAGATGGTTGGTTGATTTAATAGTGCTCTAGAGAAGCTTTAATAATATTTTAATGCAGAAAAAGAAAGCGAGAAGACGGTTTAATGGGAATTTCTGTCTTTTTTTTCGCATTAAGATAAAGGGCATCACGACTGAATAGGCACACACACACACACACGTGTATGTATATATATATATGTAGATGTGTTCGCGCGCGTGTGTGTGTGTATATACTTTGTATTTATAAAACTAAAAATGTGGGAGAGACAGAGGGTTTATTAACAGTCTGGATATTTTATTTCATATTGAGTAAACGATGTTACGAGAAACCACCTAAAAATGCATGAGTCTGTATATATGCAGGGTCGTCCTCAAAAGGAACGTCCAAAAGAAAAATCTAGATGCCTCGTATTCCTATCGAGATCCCGCCTATGTATGTTCTACGATCTTTTTATTTTTCCGAGAGAAAAGGATTTTCTTTAGTTTTCAACTACTGTGTATGTACTCCCCTCCCGATTTTCTTCCTTCCGCCATCATTATGAAGTGAACTGTTAAGCAATAAATAATTCACCAACCGAACACTAACGTTGATTCCTTAGATTTTGATCAGAAGTTTAAAAAAAATTAGGTTTGAGAGGATCAGTCACTAAAGTTCAAATGACAAACAAAAGTACACTAGTCTAAATGACTCTCCATTGCTGTTGATAACTTCTAAGACAAAAGTACATGCAAAAAATAAAAAATTAATAAAAACCTACGCTACAGAAAAAACTCATTGAAACAAATTAAAAATGCTTTTCTCTCGATCAGTAAAAAATATCGTAGAACATAGAAAGGGGTGATTCGGGTTGTTACTGATACGAGGCAGCTAGATTTTCCTTTTGGACGTCATTTTTTGGACCACCCTATATATTTATATATTAAGGTTGGGAGGACTAGCAGGAGGACCATCCTCGGCCGAGGTGAATCCTTTTTGCAGGACTGGCGACGCAACGGGCATTATCAGCCGCCGACTTCCGGCACCGTGTCGGATGTATGGAACGAGGTTCATACTGTACACACCTATATATATATATATATATATATATATATATATATATATATATATATATATATATATATATACACGGATGCCTTGGACCAGTATACGGAGGGATAATGCCGCCCAACAACGTTGGTGGATTTATGGTGACAATATAAGCGTGCGTCGACTTTATATACCGTGCGCAGAGCAACCTACACACACTCTCTCTCTCTCTCTCTCTCTCTCACACACACACACACACACACACACACACACACACACACACACACACACACACACACACACACACACACACACACACACACACACACACACACACACACACACACACACACACGCACGCACGCACACACACGCACACACACACAATGTGCGGGTGGGTAAAAAGGTGATTCTTGATATATTTTATTCCGAGGACCGTCGCAATAGTAGCCATTGTCTCCACACTTAAGGTGATGTATTTATTATGTCTTTAAAATGACCCTTACGTGAATTTGAATAAAGATAATCATGAAAAAAATAATCAAGGAACATCCCAAAAAAATCAACGTCTTGATAAAAAATGAGATTGAAGTTTGCATCGTTGGAATGCAATGAAAATTCATTTTTCTTTTCAATTGCTCAATCTTCTTTTTGCAGACTGGAGCTGTGGTAATTTCTCAATTACTCGCAAGATACTTAATTGAATGTGCACAATCGAAATCTGCAAAAAAATATTTCGTACAACAAGAAAAATTAAGAAAATATGACGAAGAATTTCCATTGCATTTCAACGAGGTATACCATCGTGGAAAAAAAGATTATGATTCGTCCTTTTAACAACTGATCGTAAATGTGCTGATATAGCCGGCGTTGCATAGACAGAACAGGTTCAAAATATGATGTCGAAAAGTTTGGATCATTAAAGTACCCACGAAGTACTGTTCGAACATTCTTTCGTCACATTTAGGCGATTTGAGAATTTTTCAGAATTTTCATTAAAATTCTCCAGACTCAATCTGAAAGAAGAGATTTTGAATGAAGAAAATTGAAAAAAAAATAGAAAACTGAATTTTTATTGTTTTTCAATGGTGCAAACTACAATGAAGGAAAAATAAGCCTTTCCTATACCCGTACGCACAGGCAGCTACACAGTGTACATGTATATGTATATGAAATTATTCATGTGCGTTTGAGTGGCAATATGACATGCACCATGTATTCCCACGTGTCATCCTACTTGGGATTACGTGTCGATGAGAATCAACGGACAGGAAGAAGGCTCAAATAAATATTTCAACAAACGAACCCCAAAACCCATACCGCACGTTCCGTAAACATAAAACGCATGCAAGACGACACGCGTTTACCATTTATTCATATTAATACCATGAATATATATGTTAACATGACAATATTAAATACGTTCGGGTGGCTTATTTTTTACATTTTCGTTCAATGTGCCGTGAAACGTATCGCGAGGTAGTCGATGAATTTTCGTCAGCATAGTTTATAATAAAATATATATTTATACATATGCAGGGTGGCCGAAAAAGTGTCGTCCGCAAAAACATCCGGGTAATGCATATTACATTACTTACACCTGTTCTTTATTACTTGAAAAGTCTGATTACATTTTCAATGCCATGAAATAGCTGAACTTTGTGTAATATCTGTAGATTTTTTTCTCAAAGTATACATATTAAAAAATATGTGAAAAAAACGAAAAATCACCAAGTTACAGATGACCAGAGAGAGCAGGTAGCGCAATGATTGACGTATGCTAAAACTTTCAATCGCGGTTTTCTCTATCAGGCCGGAATCATAACTCTAGTCATAATTGTCTGATATTCAATTTAAAAAATATATATATTTCCGTAATTGCGTCATACGCAGAGTAAAAAATTCGCTGTAATTACACTTTTTTGAACAGCTGCTATTTTATGAAATGTGTTGTTAAAAAAAAATGGCTAGGTGCAACGAGAACTGCATTTATAGAGATTATAAAACTGTTTTATTTTTATTTTTCAGACCAATCATTGTCGAGTTGTCGACCCGGCCGTTGGATCACATCTTTTATACAGGGGCATGAGATTTATTATACCTCAATGACGGTGTGAATTTTTCTTTTTTTTTTCCAAATAAAAGTTTACACGAAATTAGATCAATGTATGTTTAATAACATAACGTGTATACCACAATGACGGTGTTAATTTTTCATTTTTTAATTATACCTCAACGACGGTGTTAGGGTTCCATTGGTTTTTTAAATACAAATTTACAGCAAATGAACCCAATGGATGTTTAATAACATATCATGTTTCCAAATCCCAAATTTTTCATTTTTTAATTATACCTCAATGACGGTGTTAGTGTTCCATTGGTTTTTTAAATACAAATTTACAGCAAATGAACCCAATGGACGTTTAATAACATATGATATTTTCAAATCCCAAATAAATAATCCAGTAGACGAGAATCGAAAAATATTCTTTTTCGGCGCGTCACAGTAGTGTCCGCCCTTAAAAACTTCTAAGAAAAACAAATAAAAACCCATGTTATAGGAAAACTGAAAAAAAATGAAAAATTGCTTTTTTCTCGAAAAGAAAAAAAACATCGTAGAACGTACGTGAGAATTATTCGGATAAATAACGATACGAGGCATCTAGATTTTCCTTTTCCATGTTACTTTTCGGGCCACCCTGCAAATGTACAAGGTGCAATGGAAGGGTCGTAATTGCAAAAGTGATCGGAATATTGCAATTTTCCGAAGTGGCTTTTTTGATGGGAGTTGAGGGAGGAAAGTGATGGGTTGAAAGTTTCGGAAGGATGGGCTCGCGCAACAACGAGGGCGAAACAAACGCGAGAGAATGGCTTGCTTGGAGATTTCGGACAATGCTGTCGAAAGACGGAAGTGAAGGAAGCTTACAACGTTGCGAGAAAAATGGTTTTCCCGTAGAAAAGCCGAGGAGCGTCGCGTGCTCGTGTACGAGCGGAAACAAATTGTGGGACGAAGCCTGCGCAGCTTTTTCTCGTGAACCCGGCTCCGAACGTAATTACTTTGTTGAAGTAATGAGAAGAGTCATCGACTGATCGCGAGTACTGTACATTGACGCGTTTGCGCAGTTTGAATGAACGTTTTTTTTCATTCGTCGCGAAGAGGAAGACAGAGTTGTAGCTGCGAAAGCGTGTGTCAATAAGAAAAAGTATCGAATGATAAAGTGTAAAAATCGCTTCGATCGACCGTGCCTGGCTTGCAGTCGATTCTGCTCGAGGACCGGGCTAAACTTCGGGGAAGGCGAGTCTGAGCCATTGCATGGTCCATTTATTTTATATTGAAAAGAATTGAACGTATTTAATTTTAATGAAAAAAATTATACTCAAGAGACTTGATTTAATCTAATTTTAATACAAACTTCATACTATTGACGATTAATTTCATTTTATTTTAATGCTCATTTTATTATAAAGGGGATCAGTTTATGTCATTTTTATAAAAGTGTCATGAACGATAGAATTTAGTCAATTCAATGTGGATAAAGGTTTGCTCGTGAAGGGAATTCGTACATATTAATTTTCAGAGAATAGTAAATAGCAGTCATTGAGTTTAATTTTAACAAACATTTCATCCTGAGGCGAATTGGTTCAGTGAATTGTCGACAACAAACACTGAGCATAATTAATTTTTTTTCGCAATGATCTGTTCCATCGTACGGGTTGGTACACCGGTTGGCCATGCATACTTTGTTCAAAGAATAATAACTTCATAGTTTATCAGTATTTTACAATTTAAAAAAATCTTGAACTTGACAACACTATCTATTAGTTACGTATGAAACGCCGACCTCGTAATCGCAATACTCTCATCAGAAAAAAATATTTAAAACCGACTTCTTTTTGGTTCGCAAACTTCATGCAGATCCATTAAACTGTATTCATACGTACGTGGGATTTATTTTACCGTAGTCATTGCAGTTAGTACAGTCGCTGAAAAACCCCGTAATAGGAAGAAATTTAAAAACTATCGATTACATGAATTCGTCGCGGTGGAACAATTTGTAACTTGAACCCTCAGCTACATTTTTGTCCACAGTGCCGAACTCGTATGTCTTAATTTTCGGTAAATAGTTTTCCCAGAATTTCATTTTGAATTTCCAACCTCCGAGAGGGGTTGGAAAAAGCAAAATTCAAGCGTGGTCCATACAAACGAAAATATAGAGAAAATTATTCTCTACATTTCGTACATTTAAACGATCACCGAAAAATCGATGGTTTTTGAGTTATTCAAAAAACATTTAAAAAAAATATTTAACCAATTTTTTTGGTGGTGAAGATATTACGGGAGATGAATAATCGAATTGCATTTATGAATTTTTCCTAAAGAGTTATCGAATTAAAACTGATTTTTCAAAATTTCACCCCACTTTTTACCCCCGAAATGAACTTCCACGACTTCGGCGCTGTGGATAAAAATAAAGCCCGGATTTTTCTGGACATTTTGACTCCCGACGCCGACCTCGTAAGAGTTGTATTTCGGTATTAATCCACCCCCATCCTCAAAAAAAACCTGGACCCCGATTTTTGGGCAAACTAGAATTTAGCACCCGCTTCACCTACAAAATCACCTGTCAAAAAACTAGTCTTCTAATTTTTTCCGATTCCAATATACAGCACGACTGTACTAAGTACATTGATGCTTTTGCAGTAATTAAATTTCATCGCGGTAATTTTCTCGTTAATTATCACCAGCAGTTTCAATGTCGATATTTCGTGTAGAGATAACGAACGCGTGTCACAATTGTTCGCAAGTAGAACATTCAACGTGTCGATTCGATGTCCCTCGTTTGCTCCGCCTCGCGCCCCTTTATTTGCTCGTACGAATCTGAATGACGCGTGTAAACGTCGACTACGAATAACCCCCTTTGACGACGTTCGAACACGAAGAAATTCCCTGTGGACGGCAAATTCTCGCAATCGAACATCGCTGCGTCAAATATCCGCGATATATCTTTCTCTCTGGGGAGGAATTTTCGAGGTATATGCAGAGCGATGACGTGTGCGAGTCGTGTCAACGTTTTTTCTTGCGTGTTTTCGCCTGACACGGACGAATTCTGTTGTCGTGTGTCTTTGTGTTATCGCGTGTCGAGTTGGCAGAGATATCGGAAAAAACGTCCAAAAAGGCAATGCGCGTCACCCGCGAATGAGAGAAAAGTTTTTATAAAACAGTTTGAATAAATAAGATGGACGGATTGAAAGTTGGCAGGGCACATGACGATCAGTCCATAGAGTCCCGCTAAAACGCCATAGGTGGCATTTGTCGTACGGGTTAACACGATCTATTTTAATTGCCTTTACAATGTGCAAGTTGTCTTCCAGATCCGTCACACTTGCGGCAAGTGACGATCTATTATTTCCTGGCGAAGAAATCAACTGTGAAAACGCATCGTTCGCCAGAGCAAGTGTATGCCGAACATGCTCGATCGAGTAAAATGTGCAGAGAGTGCTTTAGCCGCTACCAAAGTCGTGATTTCTCTATGGACAACAAGGAGCGCGGAACAGCACCCAAAAGAGGGCTGTTGTGTATTACGATCTGTTGAAAGCGTCGGAAAGCATCACTGGGGATCGTTATCGACTGCAACTGATGCGTTCGAAGCGAGCTCTGGACGAGAAGAGGCCGGAATGGGACAATCGCTGTGACAAGTTGATTCTGCAGCACGGGAACGCCAGGCCGCATGTTGATCAACCGGTTGAGTACTTTGTAGTCAACTGGGAAATCCTACCGCCACCGCCATATTCTCTGGACCAGTGTTTTTCAACTCTCTTGAATACGCGACCCCTTTACAAGTAAAAAATTCCGGCGACCCCCCGCCCCCAGCACTGGCAAGGGAAGCTTTGAAATTATTAGTGTCATTCGCCACTCCCTACCTATGTGCACTAATAGTCCAGTAAAAGAGACGAAAATCGCCCGACCAAGAAATGTTTCAAACAAAAGTTGTTTGGAATAATTAAACACGTATAAAGTCGTCTGACGTCCAATCCCCTATCTTTGAAAATAGCGGCACAAAAACTATTTGAAAATTCGGGGTTGATGCGTTTGCGAGCGTTTGTGCTGCTATTTTTAAAAATAGGGGTTTAGACGTCAGACAATTTTATACGCATTTTATTATTCCAAACAACGTTTGTTTGAAATATTTTTTGATCGGGCTATTAATTATCGAGATACGACGATTTTTAAGTTTTCAACCCTTAGCCCTTAGGGTTAGGGCTAGTTGAGGGGCAACATTTCATTGAAGTTACTTTCAGTATGCAACACTCTAGCTTCAGTAAAACATTCTAATTCTATGCTAAAGGTGCTGGGTTATCGTCTCTTTTTACTGAACTATAACGTTCTTTTCAATGGTGAACATAAAAACTAAGAAAAGAAATAAGCTCCAGCTAGAAAATCATTTGGTTATTTGCGTCTGAAAAATAGAAACACGACTCGACAGCTTGTTAAAAAATTAACAGGCACAGCCTTCTCACTGAAATTGTTGTATTTTTATTGTAGCGTAAAACCTACCACCCTTGCTTTTTACTTTTACCTGGCTCGCGACCGTGGCGCCCCCGAGCAAGACTTTGCGATCCCCTGGGGGTCGCGTTCCACACGTTGAAAAACACTGCTCTAGAAATCTTTCCCTGGGATTACCACTTGTTTCGGTCGAAGCAGTCAGCGCTATGCAAAAATGGCTGGAGGACTGAATTGCCTCCAAAGAAATCGAATTCTTCCTACGTGGAATTCTTGGCCGAAACAGTGCTGGATTTGCCAATAGGCCGTATGGGCTTATTGGCTTAGCTGCACGCCTAAGGGGGTGGGGGAGAGGGGGGGGGTTTAGAGGCACCTAAAAAGGCCTAGAAAGCAACTAAAAGCTTAAGAAAAATATAAATCCGGCACTGGGCCGAAATATGGGTCAATTTGATTTCTTTCGATGATCGATACTTTGATTGAACCAGTTGGTCGATTTGCCATTCGCTTAAGAATGGCCGGTTACATATGCAACCACCTGATACAATTCGCTTTTATTGAATATTTAACGTTCTAGGTATCGTACATAACATCCACGATATTTCGAAAGTTCAACATTCTTTCAGATTGATTGATTAGTATCAGTCGGAACCGCAGTACGAAACAGTCCATCGGATATTGTCGAATCGACAATTCACTCGAAACAAATTTATCGCTACGTTGCGTAAGCCCGGATTTTCACCGTACAATAGGGATGGTCGAGTGAAAGGATCGAGTGCATTATGGGAGTTAAAGGTCGACCGCGGATCGGCGGGATTTACCTCGATCCGCACAGTCCTGTTAAGTGTACGGGTATAGTGAAGGACCATTCGCGTGCGGACTTTATTCACCTGATTATCGTAATGGTTTTTGGGGGGAGAGCGAGAGAGAGAGAGAGAGAGAGAGAGAGAGAGAGAGAGAGAGAGAGAGAGAGAGAGAGAGAGAGAGAGAGTGAGAGAGAGGGAGATCAGGTGAATGGGTGTACAGAGGCTGTGAGGGCTCGTTTCCAACGATATTGATGGGCAGCCAGCCAGGGCCAGCCAGGGTATCTATAGCCAAATGGTTGGACGATTAACGCCACGAAATGTGTGGAGATTTACTATATATACGTGCATGGTATCGATGCGGGAAAGTTAGTTCCCTGTCCAATATATATATATATATATATATATATATATATATATATATATATTTGTGTGTGAATATATTCTTAAAAAGGTATGTTCAGGTACCGTTCACGAAATGCAACAGTTTTATCTACTCAATCGAGTTGAGCCACAGAACTAAACCGAGTGCTGCTTCGTTCCGGAGCGCAAGATCGGTCTGAAAAGTCTGCACGAATTTCTGCTCTGTGAAATAAATACACACTCCGAATAAATGTAAAATAAACTGCTGCTCAAAAGTTTGGATACACTAGTCGATATTTCTTGCCGCACTAACAGTTACATAGCTTCGTCAAAAAAAAGATGACTAAATTTACCGAACGGAGTTTTGAAGGGAACAAATTCAGCTTTGTTTTGCTTTTTCGAAATATTTTTTATGATTTTTTTTCGACCTGGTACGCACGTTTCTACGTGACTGTTTTTCGGCTTTTTTCGACCATGGAGAAATGGGACTTTGGAGAAAAAAATTTGTCATGTTTCTCCGTGATAAACTTGAACGGGGTAACATGAGCTTCATTTTCGCTTTTGTTTTGTTTCATACGATTTTTTTTTCGCAAAGTTATTTCACTTTTGGCCACAAAAGACAAATTTTGGAAAATGCTACGTAACTCAAGAAATATAGGGTTTAAGAGGAAATGTCAAAGATGTAAAAAGTTGCGTAAGTCGATACTGGATCGCCTGGAATTTTTTCAAAATTTCCCTCCGAGATTTTTTTAAAACTATTTTCGCTCGAATCTGATGGGTAGCATGGCTTAATTAAGGCCTTATATGCGCGATTTCGCCGATTTTCGAAGGTACTTTTTTAGACGCGCTAAAAAAAAAAGACGCATATTGACAACATTTTCTTTACAGATCATTTATGCACATGGTCAAGTATATGTAAAAAATTAGAAATATTAACAAATGGCGGAGATATAACATAATAAAGCAATGTATTTTTTTTGCGCGCACGCGTGATTGTGAAAGTTCTCGGCATCGATATGGGTGTCTGAAAAAAAATGAATATGTTTATAATTGCATAATGAATGTATCTTCAGTGTGAAACAACAATATTATTTAAAAAATTATTATAATAAAAATTCGGAACTTAACATTTTTTTACTCAATTTTCTGTCGGTATTTTATTTTTTATATTTTTTTGTGTCATTGAAATTTTCGTTTCTATGGTTCACACGAAAGGTGATGATACTAAGAATATGTTGTGAAAATTTCAAAGCGATCTGAATCTTCGTTCAAGAGCTAGAACTTTCACAAGGTTCAAAAAAGTGAATCGCGGAAATGTCATACGCCCGCCATTTATTAATATTTCTGATTTTTTTACATACACTTAACCATGTGCATAAATGATCTGTAAAAAAATGTTGTCAGTATGTGTCATTTTTTTAACCGCGTCTAGAAAAATACCTTCCAAAATTGGCGAAATCGCGTATATAAGGCCTTGACTCGATAGGAAGCTATGTAACTTTTAGTGCGGTAAGGAATATCGACTGGTGTATCCAAACTTTTGAAAGGCAGTGTATGTGTGGATTATGATGAAAAAAAAGGAAGACGCCATGAACCAAGCAGAAGAAATAAACAGACACACTAAGGAGGGATAACAGTGAGGAATGGGCGACGAAAATTGAGAGATCAGGATACCGCATAAAATATAAAGACGAAGAGAAAGAGGTGGGGATGGGGGAATACTGGGGGAAGAGTCTACGAGGGAAGAAATCGGAGACTTATGGGCAAGGATAAGGTTTGGGAGTGTGGGGGAGGAGAAGGAGAAGGGTTTAAGGAATGGGAGACGCAGAGTTTGCAGTAGAAAGCTGAAAACACCGGTGCACATATGCGAATGTGAGGAGGCAAAAGTCACAAATTGAGGACGAAGTGACAAGGCAGTTACAACGATGGGCGGAACAACGAGAGGGCGGAATCGCAACGGAATGGATAAGGGCGCTGGAAGGGAAGGAATTCTTTGAAGAAATGTGTGACGTAGTGAGATTGTTGGGGAAGCTAGCAAGGAAGAGGGTAGAGGAGAGAGGGCGAGAAGACTACTGGCCATAAGAAATTTTCAATAAGAATAGGAATAAATGGAGCCATGGAAAGTGAAGAGAGGCAATGGAAAAAAGTTTGCCTCGTTACAACGCAACGCATTTTTTCTTTCTAATTGCATCAATTTTACTTGCCGATGTCCATTTCCAAAAAAGGCTTGTGATAATGATAACATTAAAGAGATGATAAATAGAGAAAAAATATCGGTGCACTCCAACGATGCAAACTTCAGCGTCATTGTAAAATACATTGTAATACAAAAAGGAAACTGAAGAACCGGCGGCAGGTTGTAAAAACCCGCGAGGGTATATATGTGGAATAAACTACTACTGACTATATACATGTGTGTTACAGTTTAAACGCGTTTTCCCTACTGAAAACTAGTAGCTTACTGAAAGCCTTCGTTACAACTAGTTTTTCCTAGTAAAAACAAAAAATTACTGATAAATAAATTTGCATGTTGGTTAAAGCTCGTCTCAAGCACAAACAAACCCAAACAGTTTTAACTGATTCACTTCGTTCGAATTTGTTTTGTTTCGGGTTGGGTTTGCTTGGATTAGTTAGGTAAAGTTAAAACTGGTTTCAACTAACATTCGAATTTGTACTCTTGGTAAAACTTTTTTTTCTGTATGCGAAAGGGCAGGTATATTAGCAAGAAAAAGAACTAACAATAAGTTTCGCTCCTAACCACTTAATTTTTGTATGTTTTAGTATACAGTTTTTTTCATTAAAAATTGATGTGTATATTTTTATGAATTCTATTACTTAATGATAAATCATCATTAAAAAATAATGTATTTAATAATAATTACTACTAATAATAATAACAAAAACATTCAGTATTATTATATTTATATATATACACACACAATAATTTATGTGCACATAATATATATGTATATATTATCATTATTGTTATTATTATTTATCACGAAACATATTATTATTCAATAATTATTTATTTAATAAGAAATTATTACAATTTCTTAAGTATACATTCTTTTTTATCCATGTAGATTAATATATATATATACACATACAGGGTGTCCCTCTTATCTATACCCCGAAATAACTCGGTAATCATCGACGTCACAGAAAAATGTTCCAGACAAAAGTTGTACGGTGTGAAGGGTGCCATCAAATGCGACCGATTTTTTTTTTATTTCGGTGGAGGCGCTAACGCACAGTGAAGGTCACCTTCACTTTTGTAAATGGAATGGTACATTTTGTTTTCAACCATCATGTGGAGCACCTCAAACCGCATAAAAATAGTAGGGGGTCAAAATCGCTCAAGGTCATTCAAGGTCAGTATCGATGATACAAATATATATATATATATATATATATATATATATATATATATATATATATATATATATATATATGTATGTATGTATATATATATAATTCGGCGATTCATACGAGGCAAATTGTTCGCAGAGACTAGAAGAAAAGTTCAAGCTTGTCTTTGAACGATCCTCAAGGATTTGAGTCTCGGTTAGGATTTTGGTTCTCATTGTAACTCGACGCGTCATATAGAGAATTTATCGCCCTCTCAGAAATATGAGAATCTTCAAGAGATGTTACACGTGCGTGCGGATGCTTCTACAGAAGACGAAGGGAAAGAAGGACGTTTGCATGCGGAGCCGTGCACGCGAATAAGGATCCCCCTCGATCGAGAATGATCTCGGGAGATAGAGAAAGGAAGAGGGACCGAGAGAGAGAGAGAGAGAGAGAGAGGGGAGAGAGAGAGAGAGAGAGAGAGAGAGAGAGAGAGAAAGTTATCTCGCGTATTCAGAAGATGAGCTATTCCGTTGCACGTCGCACGAAACTCGTGGTTTGCATTCAAGACTCGATGGTTTATCTTCACGTTTCGTCGCTTCCGTCGTGTCGTGCGAAATTCGAGCAACCTCGGGGCAAAGCGTCATCCTCTGAGATTTCGACTGCACTCCACACTTTACCTACGAAGTTATTGAAATTGTCATGATTTATTGAGACAAAAGCAGAACGTGATAAGAGATCGCTCAATTACAATCGCACATGATCAGCGCGAAGAAACGGAAAAACGTACAATTGTAGCTCGCGTTACGCGCATTGCCCCGGCGACTCAATGTCGCGGGAATTATATGGGTGAAGGTAAAATTTGAGGAGAGTAGATTAAGGTCGCAGTTCGGAGAATAGAAAAAAGCAGAGGCGTGATTAATCTCCGCCGTGATATATATCGGGGCTGACGGCGAGAGACAGTCTGGCGTGCTTGTAGATGCGTATATACCGGGTGGCCCGGTAACTATTAGCATCGCGAATATCTTCGAAACTATTGGTGTCAAAATAAAGAGGAATAGAAGACTCACGAAGGAACATTTGAATTGATAAACGTATATCGTACGTTTATAATAATAAAAATAAAAATGTCTGCCCCCAATAATGTGGGAATCAGTAATTAATTATTCAATTAATTTTTTTTTCAATTCTTGCATTCATTGATTAATTCATTAATCAATGAATCATTAAATCAATAAATCAATCAGTGCAAGAATCAACGAATGAGTTAGTAAACGAATTACTGATTGCCGAATTATTGTAAGTGATGATTTTTATTTTTTATTAAAACGAATATAATAATTCAAATGAAAAAAAACGTCACTCATAATGATGTGGGATCCAGTAATTCAATCATTGGTCAAGTAATTTAATAATTGATTAATTAATTAATGACTTGTTGCATTGATTAGTTCATTAATCGATTTATTGATTTATTTAGCCATTCATTCGTTAATTGATTGATTCATTAATTCGTTCATCCATTCAATCATTCATTCATCTATTCATTTATCTATTTATTTGTTCGTTTATTCAATTACTTATTTTGTTTGTTTGTTTGTTTTTGTTATTATTTATTTGACGTTTGACGAGAATAGTTGAATAAATAATCTGCAACCATTCTTGTCAAACGCAAACCAGTGCAAAAACTTCTGACAACAGGGATGATGCCCGCTTTTCATTCCGTTCGTGCGACGTCGATGGTACATCAAACCCGATGAAATACGAGGGATGCACGCGGGAGAGCGTGACCATTTGAATTTTATTGTGCCCAAACAAAAGCTACTCGCGGCACAATGGTATGCGCGCAAAAAGGGACAAAAAAACCAGTTCGAACAACCTCTCAAAGCTTCCGGTGTGCTTTTTTTTCGTGCGCGTTCACAATTTGAGCTCGAGTTCGATGCGAAAACAAACACGAGGGTTGTAAAAATGAAAGTTTAACTTCCAGGCTAGCGCAGGTTCCGCTTTCCGGTTTTCCAGATATGAAAATGAAAATATGCATAGATTCTTGACGAAATGTTTATATTGTTCTGGTATTTGAACATAAATATGTTAAAATATCATAAATAATATACAATATTATACACACAATTGCATAATATAATATTTTAATAAATTAGTATAAATAATATTATTAAAAAATGCCATAAAATTGTATATTATATGATATATTGTACAAACTATTACTCAATATTATAAAGTAATATTATTATACTGCGATATAAAGTGTTACTGTACTACATACAACAATATACCATGTAGTATATAATAATATAAAGTATAAGTTATAAATGTGTTATTTCATATCTGTAGATTTCACAAATTAGTGTAACAATTTTCGAGATTCATCACATGTAAATTTAAAAAAAATGAGGTTACTTTTCGTAAAAACCGAACTTCCCCAAAGACTGGAAAACGAAGCGGCTTGGGTATTAACCCTTCGAGTGCACACTAGGTCGTTTTGACCCAGTGATTTTTTTCATCTAAGTACGTATTTTTCAAAGTATGTCTCACTTTAACGAGGTTGGAGCGTTAGCCATGATCCAAGGTTAAATTTAATAAAAAATACATGTTATTGTTTAGACTATACTGAGTGTTTACGAATTTTTTGGACTTTTTTCACCACCAAACACCAGAGATAAAAAATAGTTTAATATGTGTAATTTAACGTGCGGTTAGATGAGCAAGACTTTCACACTAAAGGTTATGTTTTTTGTTTGTTATTTAACACCAAGGTAAACCATTTTTAACAACGGATTAATGCAACCTTTGTAAACATTTAGAAATAAAAATTCTCATCTTGCCCATCATAAACCATGGGCCAATAATCTCGTGACGTAACTATGAATGGGCATAATTATAAATTACTCAAAATTTCATTGTCAATTGTATAAAACATTCGTTGTCGTAGTTTTTTCATAATAATCATCGATAATGTTATATTTTTTCAAGTTGGTAGTAACACAAAAGTTTTCTACTTTATGTAATAAAAATATAAAAATGCATAATTTTGCCCTTTAATTGTGTATTTAAAAAGAACTAGCATATACGGAATAAATTTGTACCTCGTATGCATTTTTTTGAAGTTCATTGAAGAAAAAAAATGAATGAACCGTCATTTGACTCAACTGAATCGCTCCAACCTCCTTAAACGAATGTTTTGGCATTTAATTTTTGTTTTTGTCAAAAAATAAATTTAGGGCCTTAAAATATGGATAATTTACTACGAAAACGTCTTTACAAAAAAAAAATGCATATTTACCGGAATACAACGATTTGAAAAACGCCTTGGGTCAGATTGACTCAAGATGCACTTATAGGTTGGCGGCGGAGGTGTACACTCGAAGGGTTAATGGAAATGAAAGCTATTTTTTGCGAAATCCAAATTTGATGAGTCTAGAATTTTTCAAGTGCTCTGCTTCAATCATTTGAAAAATGTACAGATAGACAATAAAATAATTACTTTATATTGTTATATCCTACATATTGTACTATAATATATATCTAGTATATAGTAAAATATAACTTATGATATGACGTTACAACATTATGTAAAACTTTGTATGACATACCATTTGATATATAATAATATTTTATTCTAGAATGGTATTAACAATAACATATTGTACTATCACATTATTATTATTATTATTATTATTAGTGTATAATAAAAGTGCAGTATTAAAAGTCATATTATATTAACATATCATGTAATTGTATATATGATATATAATAATATGAATTCGATTGTTATTATAATATTCTTATGAGGTCTCAATTAATTCCTGAGTTCCAACGTATACTCTTGCGGGTTTTTACGTATAACCCTTCCCAATTGAGCACTTTCACGTCCACAGCCGTCTTAAGCTACACTATACCCCATTTTCCGAGGGTAGGGGCAAACAGTGGAAAACCCGGTACAGACGGCCCTATATTCTTCTGATTCTGATCTGAGATTTCTGATTCTGAGCCGGTGCACGGCTAAGCGGTCATCGCTCCGAGTATTGGCCGCGCACAATGCTGCTTAACTCAAAGAGCCTCCGTGTGTCGGTTTTATATAATAATATTTATCATTTTTATCTTTTATCCAAAAGTTCCACCGATCAACAATCTAAATAAACAATTAAGTAAAAAATGAATGACAAAGCGCAAGCTCAACGGAATAATTGTTTTATTTATTTATGAAATGACAACTAATTTAGAAATGATTGCTTATCAGAGGGAGATAGATAGATAGATTCTGATATTGATGTAGGTTGGTTTGAACATATTACAAGCAAAAGTTTTTACGATTCTGGGGAAACGTGCTCTCTCTGTCGCCTTCTCGATTTGTCTGTCTATCTGTCTTTCTCTCTCTTTCTCCCCTCGCAAGTATACGGGGAAGGGAGCTCAGAACGATCGCCAGATGAAATATCCACTTCCTGGAAAATTCATTTCCTCCAGAAATCCTTCGTTTTATTAAAGCACTCGGGATAATGCCCACGGGCTTTTAATCTCTTTTCGGGACAGCGGTTGCGCCTTGAAAGAGACTTCTCATATACTTCAAACGTTATTCTTAAAACGAGTCGTATTCGTAAATTCTGAAGCGGGGACTCGATTGATGCAGGCCAGGAAGATGAGTCGCCATTTCTGATAGGAGCCGCACTTAAATGTGAAGAAATTACAAAATAAATGTTAAAGTCGAAGAGTTTGAAACACCGCAATTGTATTCAATAGTGAAAGTTGAACAAAAATTCGATCACAAAATATTCTGAATAGCCAGGCCTTTTAATGACTTTTGTTTTATTTACAGCAATCAAATAAAACTAATAGAAAATGAAAAATCAAGTGTGAAATCATTTTAAACTAAAAGCGCTCGATGTGGACATGAAGATTCATAATAATGGTTTGAAAAAATTAAAAAAAATTTATTTTCTATTTTAAGATTTTTTCTCATTGAAGAATAGTCAGAAAATAAGTCCGAAATTAATACGATTAAAGACTTAATTTTTAAAAATAGTTAGCTTTACTAATTTTTTGCGTAAAAATTTACCGGGAAATGAGAAGAGTTATGGAAAATAAAAAATGCAATAATCTTGCAATATAAAAATGCCGCTCGACATTTAATCGATTCAATTGTAGTTTTGTGAGTCAAATTAATTTAATGAATTAAATCCATAACTTTTATATTTTTCCATCCATACTAATATACAACGAATGGATAATTAGTAGAACTGAATGGGCATATCATAAGCTTTCGATCATTGGTAAATATAATTAAGGGTATGTATTGAACTTTAATCATGAACATATCGCATGAGCAATTAAAACAATATTTTTACGTTTTCATTATAATTATTGACTCAGTAGATGCGCTCGAATTCGCGTCTCATATTAATGAATTATAATAAAGGGGCAACCGAGAGATACCCACGAATGTTTCCAATATAGGGTGTGTTATTGCGAGCGAAACGCTTTTTTTTTAATGTCGTGCGACAACAATTGGTCGAGATATTCGCGTGCTGAGTCTGATGTTGAGTAAACGATGGCAGTTGCTCATGCTCGAGTTCTTTTTCTTCAAGCATCAAGGCGGGACACCACGGGGACGGGTAGGAAAAATCGACTTTTTTTGCAAATTCTCCAACGTATGTATAATCAAGAATATGTGAAACAAATTTCAAGTGTAAAATATTAAAAATCGACCAAACCACAGACGATGTAGTGAGAGCAGAGGTGCAACGAATTACGTATACTGAGACTTTCAATCACGCTTTTCTCGAAACCACTTTTCTTAACGGCGGGGTAATGTTAATTCGGCGAAAAAAGGCATGTTTTTAAGATTTTTTTTTGGCGTAACGAATAGTGTTCGTTTATTGAAAAATTTACATATAATAAAGTAACATTTGAACAACATTCTCCTAAATTTGCATTGCAAAATATTCAAAATTGAGCGAATGAAAATTGAACCCCGGAGGCGCCTCGAAAAAAAGTTGGTTTGCGGTGTGCACCATAACTTGCAACAGAATCATTTGAAACAAAAAAATCAAAATGCATTTGTTAAAGGAGATGTTTCTTGAGGTAATGACGGGAGGATTTTTTTTTTTCGATTTTTCGATTTTTCGTAGCACTTGGGAGCCAAAAACCCGATTTTCGCTAAAAAAATCGGCTAATTTATTGTTGAAAAATTAGTAATTATTAAAAAAAACACAAAAAAGCTCTCGACAATACCTGGTGAATTATGTGAAGAAGCACTGTGCAAAGTTTCAAAGCGATTGGTCCAGTAGATTTTGAGTTAGCGTGCACACGGACTTCAAATATGACAAGTCTCAGAAAAACGGTTTGAAAAACGTAGAAAAGAAGAGAACGGCATGGAGCAATGAACGCTCAAATACTCATAACTTCGTCAATTTTACTCCGATCGACTTGAAATTTTAACACAATATTCTTGATATATTATGCATTCATTTAAAAAATGAAAAAAAAAATTTAATACTTTACCCCGCCCTTAATGCATAATAACTCTATCTCTAATTGTCCGATTTTTTATTTTAGAAACCAACATTTCCATAGCAGCAGTAGCTATCGTTGTAAGTACATGTTGTAAGTACAAGTAAGTAAGTTTTTTTTTATTTAGTATTCTTCAAGCCTCTGAATATGAGTAAATATTTCGCCAAAATTGCACTTTTTTCAACAACCCACCATTTTGTGATTTTTTATTCGAAATGACTGCGTTCGACGAGAACTACATTTATATAGACAATGAAACTTTTTTATTTTCCTTTTTCAGACGAACCATTGTCAAGTCATCGATCCGGCAGTTGAACCACATTTTTTATACAGAGGCTGAATTATATAGGGTGCCACAAAATTACCTGACATATTAATTTACTAATAAAACGCATTATTTATTCGCAATGTACGAATATTTTTATTTTCATATAAAGTACACACATGGAGGTTATGTGTGGAACACAATATCCGATAAATGGCCGTCCCTGTTTGCAAACGTCCGCTCTTTTGACGAAATTTGCAATAACATTTTGGCATAGCCCCGGACTAATTCCATTAATGGTGCGTCCAATTGCTTCCTTGAACTCCGGAATGGTCTGTAGATCATTGGCATACACTTTTATTCGTTTCAGAAAACCCCAAAGAAAGAAGACCAATTCCGTCGAATCGCCCGATCTTGGTGGCCAATTCACATCGCAGCGGCGTAAGATAACACGACCGTGAAACTTCGTCTGCAATAACTGCATTGTTTCGCCCGCAGTGTGGCAGGTTGCGCTATCTTGTTGGAAGAATACATCTTCCAAGTCCATGCCGTTTATGCCATTTATTGGATATTGTGTTCCACACATAACCTCCATGTTTGTATCTTATATGAAAATAAAAATATTCGTACTTTTTAAATAAATAATACGTTTCATAGATAAATAAAAATGTCAGGTTATTTTTAGACACTCTTTATCTCAATAACGTTGTTAATTTTTCATTTAATTAAAATGAAAATCGACACGAAATATGTTCAATGTATGTTTAATAACAGACGGTTTTTTCCAAATTGCAAATAAATAATCTAGTACACAAAGAAAATAGGAAAAAAAAAACGACCTGTTTTCGGTTCCTCACAGTAGTGTACTCCGTTAAATAATAAACGAAAATTATTGAATCGTATTATCGATTTGCAAAGCGAGTCTGCGGATTCGTTATTTTTTTACGACAAAAAAATTAAGAAAAAATAAATTAACTTGTCTGAAGGTGGATTCGAAGCCGCACTCGATCCGGCTCGTACGTTTCGGGCGTGAGCAACTACTGTACTACTTGGACTTTGAACGCGAATATTTCGGCCAATTTTTGTCGCACGACATTTAAATAAAAAAGCTCTTTGCTCGCAATGCTCACCCTATATGCTTGCTAAGGGAACTGTAATAGTTGTGAATTACCATGTATATATATATACACACTGCCGCTCAAAAGTTTGCACACACCAGTCGATTTTTCTTGCCGCACTAAATAGCTTCGTTAAAAAAAAAAAGATAACCAATTCCACCGAAAGGCGTTTTGAAGGGAACAAATTGAGCTTTGTTTTGCTTTTTTCAAATATTTTTTATGATTTTTTTTCGACCCGGTATGCACTTTTGTACGTGACTGTTTTTCGGCTTCTGTTCGACCACCAAGAATTGGGCGCATGAATTATGGCATTTTTTTGCCGTGTTAATCCATGATAAACTTGAACGGAGCTGCATTTTCGTTTTTTGAAAAGTTTCGTACGACTTTTTTTTGGCTAAGTTATTTTACTTTTGGCTGAAAAATGGTAATTCTGGAAAATGCATTGTAACTCAAGAATTCTAGGTTTTAAGAGGAAATGTCAAGGATGTAAAAAGTAGCGTAAAAAGTAGCGTAAGTAGCGTAGCACTTTGATGAGTAGGATGGCTCAATTCGAAAAGTATGGCGTTTAGGACAAAATGTCAGGAGAAACTCTTTCGCTTTAAATTATAAATTTGCTTGAATTTCTTCGGAATTTTGTCTGCAATTTTTTCGACCGAAACTCGTAGAATTGTCCAATGAATTGATTGGCGCATCTCGAAAACTATTGAGTTAGAGACAAAATATCACGAGAGAAAAATATTGCAGTGTCTCGTTCTAAATGCGTTGACATTTTTTCCGATTTTTTAAATGTTTTGTTTTTGCAATGTTTCAAAGCACCTAGATCGACTTGAAAGAAGAACATTGTAAAATATTTTTTAAAAATATCTGAAAAAATGTTAACGTATTCAAAACGAAACACTGCAATATTTCGTCCTCTGGATATTTTGTCTTTAATCCAATAGTGTTCAAGATACACCAATCAATTGTCCGGACGAAAAAAAATTTGAGGAATATTTTGAAAAAATTCCAGACGATCCAGTATAAACTTATGCAACATTTAACATCTTTGACATTTTCTCTTAAACCCTATATTTCTTAAGTTACGTTGCATTTTCCAAAATTTGTCTTCTTTAGCCAAAAATAAAATAACTTTGCGAAAAAAAATCGTACGAAACTTTTCAAAAAACGAAAATGGAGCTCCTCTTACCCCGTTAAAGTTTATCATAGATAAACATCACAAATACAATTTCCCTAAGTTATACGCCCAATTCTCGATGGTCGAAAAAAGCCGAAAAACAGCCACGTACAAAAGTACGTACCGGGTCGAAAAAAAAATCATAAAAATATTCCAAAAAAGTAAAACGAAACTCAATTTGTTCCCTTCGAAACGCCGCTCGGTGAATTTGGTTATCTTTTTTTTTTGACGAAGCAATGTAACTTTTAGTGCGGCAGGAAATATCGACTGGTGTATCCAAACTTTTGAGCAGCAGTGTACATATATATATATAATGAGATCGGGTGACATATGGGTATTTAATTGAACCATCATTGGATCGTGGCTCTCCGAGGCTCGTTAGGGTCCCTTCATGATTCGCAGACTCGACGTTTCTCTCGTTCCCTGCGTTAGCACAAGTTTCACGCGAATAAAAGGGAACCCGATAGTCAGCGATATTTTCACAGGCTCCGAACAAATAAAAAATATCCCCTGTGTCACTTGTGTCCTCCCTCGCACAGATTTGCTCTCAAGGAGTCCCTTGAGCGAGGAATTTAGTCGTCAAAATTCGCATAAACAAGTCTCAACGGAATCGCGGCAACAATGTAAAAAGAGACAACCAAAAATTATTCTAATCGGTCATTTGTTGAACGGAAAGCCTGCCGAGTGTGTTTCGGAAGACGGATAGAGAAAGATTCCGTTGTCATTGGTTTGCGCGATCGATCTTCAGCCAATATGTAGTTATTATTATTGTTTATGTTGTACCATCATTATTTATCGCGCACTAATTTTGATTTCATGAAATAATTTAAAATGGTAATACTCCAATGGTGCATGCGGATGGAAAAGAGGGGCTGGGCCCTTTGTTCGGTTTTTGATACTTTATTAACGAGGCTTTGAGGCGGTTCGGAAGAAACAATTCAAAAATCGACTAACGTTTAACCTTCTATTTTTTGGTGAGAAAGAGATAGTATGTCATTAACCACGTTGAAATAAAACATTTTAAGCCACTCCACCATACCATTTCCGATATATGAACGTTGAAAGTTGGCCTAAAATACACGCATTCAAACGTAACCTCGGAAAAATTTACCGGAATTGATAACTTTACGTAAAATTTAGCCGTTTGACCCAACAAACAAAACTGTTTATTCGAATCTTCGATTAATACGGAAATCGCCTGCAAAAATCGTAACTGACCCACCGTGTAATTTTTTCACACCAATTTATTAAATTTTGCTATGCGGCATCTGGCTCTCTCTAAATGGTAATCGGAGCGTCAGCTGTGGTTGTTAGGGGAAATTTCTAGATGGAAATTTACGCAGAATGCGATGTGAATGTCGCTGAAGGCGTACGCTCCAGATCATGCTAAATACAATAAGCATATAATAAAAGTAATTATGAAACGAAGGATAAAAAATGAATAAAAATATGTTGATTGTAGATATTTTCTTTTAATTTTCTTTTAATGGATTATCGGGTATACAAATATACACATGAAGAACGGCCGTAAACATTTTTAGAGGAAAACATAAAAATTTATTTCTGTTTTCGTTCTGTATGTTTACCTGAAGATAAAACTTAAAAAACTGCCCAATCAATCGCTTAATATTTATCCGCGTAAACAGAAGCAGATCAATTTTCTTAAAAAAAAGAAACGACCACTCACACGTAATTGTGCCATGTTTTGACATTTGTCGAGTCGTTGCGAGGTGATGTTTGAATTCTTCTAAAGTGAGGTTATGCAGCGTTGCCAACTGCTTAAAACATGAACTCACTAGTAAAGTCGATAATGATCAAACGAGTGCTCAATAACCAATGTCGATATTAAGTATTTATGAACATCATCATAAATTTTCATTCTAATGGGTACTAAAATGAAAATTATTTTTTCTCAGATTAAATTCTATGTAGATAGATAGATAGATGTTTATTCCTCATTTGTACGCGCTGTTGCGCTTTTTACAATGCCCTTCTCGTTTACATTACTTAAATCTAATAACACAGTATTCCAGCATTACTTATACCTGCTAGCTCTTAACTCGTAACTTATTTACTACCCACTTTATTCTTGTAACCAACCGCCTAACCTACAACTCCCCTGCTAACCTTGCGAACTCTGTCGTATATCCACACAGGTCTCTTATTGCCTCTCCCTTTAACGTTTCAATCCACCAGTCTTGTAGATTTTCCCCTTCCCTCCCCTCTCTCCATTTGTCCACCCCCTCCACCCACTTCCTGTTTATCTTCTCTCTCGCCCTTTCGCACTTCCATATGTGTTCCAACGTCTCCTCCTCCTCTCTGCACACCCCGCATAACCAGCTTCCGAACCCTTTTTTTCCCGCCTTCCCAACGTTACCACATCTCAACCTGGCCCATTGTTCTTTGGCTATCCCTGACAGCCCCTCCTGCTCCCAGTAGCTCTCTCTTCCCTCCTTCTCCTTGTACATCTTGTACAATCCATTATACGTCGACCTGTCAATCCCTTCCCAGTCACTTTGGATGTCCTGGTCCCTTCTTATACTTACTCCTTCCTTCAGGATTTTCTCCACCTCTCTTGTATTTCCGCCCTCTCTCACCAGGTCGAGAATCCTACCCTCCCCCACCTCCTGCATCGCCTCCCGCAACTCCCTTCCCCATTTTGCCTCATTTCTGTTAAGGATGCTTCTTATTTCCTCCTTCAGGCAAACTTTGGGCCATCGTCCCTCCTCCATCCTCAGTACATTTACCATGTATTCGCCTGCTCTTCTTCTTGTCTCCACCTCCATACTCCGTTTCCCCGCCTCTATCTTCCAAATATACCCTGGCGTGTTTCTCGCCACCCCCATGGCCATTTTGATGTACCTCGCCTGTAACCTCTCGATTTCTTCTCGCCTCTTCCATCCCCAGATTTCCACCCCGTATAAAACCCCTGCTTTCACCAGCGCTTCCATAAGCTGCAGTCTATACTTCAGACCCTCTATCCTCGCCCTCCTCAACACTCCCCACACCGCGTTCGCCGCCTTTCTCGCTCTCGCTACCACCATGCTCAGGTGCTTGGATACGGAGTTTCCCGATGAAAACCAGAATCCTAGATACTTGAACTCCTTAACCACGTCTAACTTTTCCCCTTTATATTCCCACTCTTCCGTCCTCTTGCTTTTTCCTCCCCTCCTGAAGACCACGATTTTTGTTTTCTTCACGTTTACTTCCATCCTTGACTTTTTTTCAAACCTTTCCAAGCCCCGCAGCATTCCCCTCAGCCCTTCTTCCTCGTCTGCCACTAGCGCGATGTCATCGGCATATTTTAGCGCGTAGAACTTTTGCCCCCCCATCACCGTCCCTCCTACCCCCCTTTCCTCCCACTCCCTGTCGATGTCGTCCAGTGCTATGCCGAACAATGTTGGGCTTAAAGGACACCCCTGCCGGACACCTTTCCTCGTGCTGAAATTCCTCGATATTCCCTGACCTGTGATTACCTCATTCGTTGTTGTCCCATAAATTCCCCTTATCATTTTGTGCATCCTTCCCCTGATTCCCTTATCCCAAATTACCCTTAACATTCGTTTTCTGCTTACTTTGTCAAATGCCGCTTTAAAGTCGACAAAAGCCACATAAAGTTTTCCCCTTTTGATCTTCAATCTATTATTTATTAGGGCGTTCAGCACGAATATGTGGTCTCTCGTTCCTCTGCCCGGCCTGAACCCTGCTTGGCTCTCCCTTAATATCTTTTCTCTTTCTACCCACCTACTTATTCTTCTGGCCATTATACTCGCCAAAATCTTGTAGCCCAAGTTCAGTAGCGACACCCCCCTGTAGTTTCCTACTTCATCCACGTCCCCTGCTTTGTGTAATGGGAAGATCCTGGCGATTTCCCATCCTTCCGGCATCTCCCCTGACTGCCATATCCCGTTCAATATGTTCCACAGCTCTTCATTCTCCTTTAGAGGCATATTCTTCAGGAATTCGGCAGTGATCCCGTCTTCCCCCGCCGCCTTTCTATTTTTTAGTGCCCTCAGTGCTTTCCGCACTTCTTCCTTGCTAATTTCTCTATCCCACTCCGGTACTACCCCGTTTTCCTCAGATTCCCACGGCTCTTTTACCCTTTCCCCTTGATCTCTCTCCTCTCCCCTCTGCTCCTTCCCCTCCTCCTCCTCACCCATCAATTTTTTAAAGTGTGCTACCCATTCCTCTTTCCCTATGGCTTCCCCTCCGCCCCTGCTCTTTTTCCTAAATTTATTTACTGCTCTCCACCACTCCTCCATGTTCGAACTCTCTCTAACTTCTCTCCACCTCTCTTCCAGCCACTTTTTCTTCTCTTTTTCTCTTGCCTCTCGCCATTTTTTCCTCTCCTCCCCTAATTTTCTTTTTGTCGCCCTATTCGGGTTCCTCCTAAACTTCTTCAGCGCTCCCCACACTATCTTCTTTTGTTGCCTACTCTCCTTGCTTAGCCAACCGCCATATACCCTGTTTGCCTTGATTGTTTTTATCATACCTGTCGCTGCCGCCCCCCTCCACACTGCCCTCTTTAGCTTATTCCACCTTTCGTTTATTGAGCCCCCCTCCCCTTCTTGCTCCCTCGCGTTTTCTAACTCCCTCTCAAAGGCTTCGCTCTCTTCCTCTTTCCATTTAAGCCTGCTCTCGCCTTTCTGTTTTCCTCTCCTCCTTTTCTCCCCGCTCCTCTCCACTGCTTCCCCCCATCCTGCTAATGTGAAGGTCACCGGCAAGTGATCCGATTCTACTCTTGTCTCGACTTTAACCGAGCTTACTAGCCCTTCCTCCTCGTCCTCCATCCAGAGGATCAGATCCAACACCGATCCTTTACCTTCCACCCCACTCCCTACATACGTAACCTTTCCCTCTTCGTCCCCGTTTACCCTTCCATTCATGACCGTAAGTCCCATTTCCTCGCAAAACTTTAGAAGCTTTCTCCCTTCCGCATTGACTACTTCGTCCTCAGATTTTCTTTGCCACGCCACCCCCCCTTCTTTTTCGCACTCTGTTACGCCTGCGCTTGACCCAATTCTAGCGTTCAGGTCCCCCGCTATTACTATTCCCACCCCCTCAACCATCCCCTTTTCCATATACCTTCTTAACTCCGGCTCAAGCTCTTTCATTCCCACATTGTTGTATACCCCTATTATCCATATTCCCTTCCCCTCCCTACGCCTTTTTATTTTCATCACCAATCCGTGCTTCCAGTTTTCCACCTGACAGCTTTCACTAATTTCTTTTCTTACACCGATCAGGTGTCCTCCCCTCGCTCTCCCCCTCTTTTCCTTCCTTTCCGCTTCCTTCATCCACCACTTATAGCCTCTACCCACCTTATCCAATGCCTTTTCCTCCCAACTCTTCTCCATCCACGTCTCCTGCAATATTACGACGTCGTATTTTTGAATGAACGTGCTCGCTTCTACTGCATTTTTCATCCCCGCCACATTCCACAGCATAATTTTATATCCCTTGTTTTCCCCTTTAGTGTCGAAAAAATTCTTTTTCGGTCACCAACTGCCCCTCCCGTTCTACCCAATACCACCTCTCTTGATTCAGAAATATCTTATTGTAGCCAGCTATCGCTACTTGCCCCTCTTTCCGCTTCTTGTCCGCTTGGTTCCTTAACCACCTCTTCACCTCCTTCTCTCTTTGCGTTAGGTCATCGGTTATCCTAATTCCCGACTCTCTCAGTCCCCCACATTCTTTCATTACCTTTATTTTTTCTCCCAGGGTCTCGAACGTCACCACTGGCCCCCCCCCCCTCCCTTATTACCTGACCTATACCGACTTCCAGGCCCAACTTTTCTCTTAACATTCTCACGATACTCTCTGCCACCCTCCGCTCCCCTCCTATTGCACTCATACCCCATACTTTCACATTCTTCTTCCGTCTTCTTCTTTCTTGCCATTCCGCCTTCCATTCCCCTTCACTCATCGGGTCAGGACACCGTGGTTCAACTCTTCCCCTCTGCCGGCGTCGAACCTCCGTCCACGCTTCCTCCGCCGCGGTGATCTTCGGCTCCACTGGGGGCTCCACTTCCCTGATGCCTCCTCCGTCCATTAACATCCCACCTCTGCTCTGCCGGGCGCCTCTCTCGCTCCACTTTCCGCTCCCCCTCTCTCTTATATCGCTGGTCCTTTGCGCCGACGGGCTCCTCTCTTTCGGGGCCCTCCGCGCTGCTCCACTGCCACGCTCCGGACCACCCTTCTCCTCTCTCGTCCGCTCTACTCCCGAGCACGAACAGCCCCTTGCGTTACGCGCGCTTTCCCCCCCTTCACTCTCCGTCTCATTATTGTTCCCATCACATATGGTTTGCTGTTCCCCGACCTGAATTTTTCGAGTCTCGTAACGCCTCCCCTCCTGAGCTACTTCTTTCACTCTCTCTTCGGCTGCAAGCGCTTTCCTCTTCCATTCGTGCATTTCTCTCTCCATCTGCTCCTTCTCATCGTTCCACTGCACGCCGTCCCTGTAGGCCTTCATTCTCCATTGCTCTGCCTCCCCTACTAGTTCTCTGATAATTCTATTCATATCCTCGCATCTGCATGGGAGTGGCGATATCTCCTTCTTCAGTTCCTCTTTTATACGGCGTAGTCCGATCTCCAAAACACTCTTGAGCCTGGCTTCTGCCTCGCTTATCCCCTCCGTATCGCCCTCGCCCCACTCCCCTTCCTCCATCTCTGCACGCACCACCTCTACGCCCGCGCTTTGTTGTTGGGACTGCCGTTCCACCCGTCTTTCTTCCTCGCTCTCCTCCGCCATTTGCATCTCGTTCTTCTCCCCTGCCTGCTCGGCTTCGCTTCCCCCCTCCTGTTCTCTCTTTCCTTCTCGCTGTTGTGCCATGCTCCCGCCCGGCGAGTGCATGACTTTGCTTCTCGTCGCAAACGCCACCGTCTCTTCAGCCCCTTTGGTCAGGTAGCGCTCTATGCTACCGGCCAACTCCGCATCTTCCTTCGCTGCCACCTTCTTCGGTCTCCCGCGCGTCTTTCTTACCGCCTCCTTTCTGTGTACGTCAGGCTCCGCGTCTCCTTTGTCGAGCTCCAGCGCCTCCACCTGTGCTTCGCTTTCCGGCCCACTGGCAGCGCTGGGGCCTTTCCGGCTCATTTTTCCCTCCGTTCCGCTTCTTCCACTCACTTTTTCTATGCTTGTGCCTAACCTCCGCCTTTCTCACCGGCAGGTTTTCACTCCATTATCTCCTCAAACTCTTTATATTTCACCTTGTCTTTCCTATCACCCTTTCTCACCGCTCCACTTTATCCCCACACCACCGAATCTCCCCTCAGCTCTCACTTTTTACCACCTTTTCTATCACTTTTAGCCGGACTAACTGGCCATACGATCCGCGTGCTTTGCTCGCTTCACCGGAAGTCTCATTAAATTCTATGTATTTTAAACATGCGAAAGAAAAAAAATTAAAATCGTTAAAATTGTCAGTATGACTTCCGGTATTTTTTTTCGAACTACCTTAAAGAACACTCGACAACGTTATTTGTACTGTCCTCTTATTGACTTTCCATTAAATGAACTTAGCGATAACGTGGTCGTCGGTAGCTCCTGAATTCATCGATCTAACTTAATCGAAATACTTTTCATCGCAAGTTCTAATCAAATGCCAATATTTAAAATTTGTTGAGATTTTCCAAATCAACAGTTGAAAATTCAAGGGGATTGACACATTGCTAATCATTCCGAAGCTTGATATTTCGCAAACGGGGCTAGAAATGAAAAATTATAAATGGAACCACAAATTCTATTTTGAAAGACCCGTCCAACGCACCCTTCACGATGGGGTGCGCGAAAGAAAAAAAATCGCACCCATTTCACATATATGGAAAGAAACCTAAAAAGATTTAGTTTCCAGATTTTGCTACGTATCAATTGAAATCCCCATCTGAAACATCTACTTGCAAAATTTCATGCATATAGGTTTAAAACGGTAGACACTGTCAGACTGTGACAGACGGACCGACATGACGAAGTTATAAGGGTGCTTTGTTTAACTACGGAACTCTGAAAAAAAAAAAACTAAAAATCGTCCACCAATGTTTTTCTTCCGGCAGCGAGAGCCGGAACTCTCTTTACAATATCGCGGAATCGATGTGTCTTCCTCAAGCCCCGCGGGTACGAGAGGTCCGTAAAGATTATCGTAAAATCGTTCGGCCCGCTTCCTCCTCTTGCCGATCGAAGATTCTAATTTAAGCTAATTACTTTTTCCGGACTTATATACGCTCATTCTCTTCGCTGTGATTTTCTTTTACGTACAACTTCTACTTATCCATTTCCGGCGAAGGGAGGGGTGTAACGACCATTTGGACTAAATCGTCCATCTTTTCAAGACGAGAAATATACCTCTACTTTCTACAAGCAATCTTTTATCAGGGTATCCCATTTTAGTTGGAAAACCGAATATGTCGAAATTAATGCGTTTCAGGAAATAATGCTTCAAACGAAAGTTTAATGGGCCCAAGAGAAAAATAATAATGCCGTTGAGTATTTGTCAGTTGGTGATAATTTTCAAGGTTATTTGAAGGTGAATCTTAATTTTTCGACCAGGAAAGAATAATATTGATTTTGGAATCATTTTTTGCGCCATAAACTAAATAACTCTTTTCTGAAACTTTTTTTAGTCTGACTTCAATATTTGAAGATATTTTTAATATTTTGGAGATCTATTTCGTTGAAACCTTTGATTATCTTGAAGAATTTAAGTAATACGGAAAAAAATCTCAGACAAAAGCTAATTACTTTATTACGTAAAAAATTATTGTAAAATAAAAAAATTTTAGTTTCCATTTGAAAACCAAAGTTGATCTCGAAACAACCTAGAAAACGACCACCAAATAAAAAATACCAAGACAATGATTATTATTCCTTAGAAATATGAAAATGTCTGAAATATTTTTTTCCTAAAATACATCCCTCTAGAGATATTTCGTCGTGCCAACTTGATACTCAAATCATTTTCGTCTACAAATAGTGACTTAAATAAATATTAAAAAAAAATGTATTTCGAAAGTTTATTTATTAAGTATAACAATTTTTATATCAATATCTATAATATAAACTTATCGAAAAAAATGCATGAAAATAGCTGTTTTAGCGTCAAAAGTGAGAAGACCCCTTAAAATGCACCGCGGCGTTTACGGAAAATAAACTTGCGAGCGTAGAGCGTGTGACGATTCATAGTCACGGGGAGATTCGCGTTTTCCTATTTGCGTAGTGCAAATTAATTTTGAAACGTTTGTTTTGGGTAATCAGGCTGGCTAAAGTAGGAAAGTCATATTTTGAAAATACTTTCTCGCATATTGAGTATTTACGGGTACGGGAGATTGTAGGGGCTAATTTTCGTGATTGGGTAGAACACGAGTTGCCTTAGCAGGAAATCGTGTAAGAGCTTCGACGAAGACAGTGGAAGAGATTGGGGAGGGGAGAAAGCGAAGATATCGATCAAACAGGCGGAATCCGAAAATAATCGTAAGAGAGTCAAGGACGCAAAAGCTCGCCACCCCGCTTTCATGGTACGCAGCACGAAAAGGTTCGACGTGGAGTCTGCCAATAAAAGCGCACATCCCCGTGACGTAGGAACGTCGCCGTCCTTTGATTCACGTGTGGAAATTGTCGTTTGCATACGCCTCGAAGGTGACTAGGAGCGTTTGTTAAAAAATAATCTATGCTCGGTAAAAAAAAATATGAGAATGAATTTCAAATGTTTTATTTACAATATTTGTTACTCATAAAAATATCTATATATATATAAATATATATATATATGTATATATATATATATACACTACTGCCAAAAATTGGAGGAACAGAAAACAAAAAAAATGTTTAGTATTTTTTGAAGAGCTGGTCGTATCACGGTGAAAGAAAAAGCATTTAGAAGCTTCAATTTTCCAGTTTTGAGACATTTTAGCAAAAACTTTTGCGAACAACGGTTATCGCGCAGTCATAAGAAATAGCGCGGGACAATTTTTTTCAAATTTTTCGTTTTTTCTTTCAAGGGCCCACGGGCTCGGGAATTTTTTTTTCAGCTAAATCAATGTATAGGTCAGGTGGTTTGTTTATTCAGCTTCAATTTATTTTTTTGTGTTCCTCTACGTCATTTTTTTCTGTGAGATATCCGACTTTGAATGAAAAAGGATCTTTTTGTCTTTGATTATCGATATCGCAGCAACCAATGATCGTACATGGAATTAAAGAGCAACTTAAAAAACCTGAATATATTTTCTACAAGATTCTTTTATTGATTTTTGAGAAAAAAAAACATTTTTTTCGCGTTGAACGTAAATTCGAATTAATACAAAAAAAATAACATTTTATGGTTTTTCAGTAAATCTCCTGCTGCATTACAAATATTGATGGGAATACTAATGTTGCCAGATATTTTTTCATCTTAATGTACCCTCACTGGCCCTGTAAATTTCCAAATTGATCCATTGAACCGTTTTTCCGGACCGATTCATCAAAGTTTTACAAAACCATTAAAGGAACAAGTGTATTGTTCCTAAACATCGTGTAATCATCATCAAAATGAGAAGACCAATGTTTTTTCGACTTCTCCTCACAACTTTGCACTAGTTAATTGTTAAATGAATAAAAAAATCCGAAAACTTCAAAAAAAAATTGAATTAGTAACTCAACTCACTCAAAATTTGAATCAGCAACTCACTACCGCCTTACCACACGCTAGTGAAGTGATATTTCGAATCGCCATTAGCTACTCATTTTAGGTATTAACTACCCAGCTTTGTAACGCTTCCGTCGTCTATATAGTGACTGAATACAAAAAATAAGATGGTGACGTGATAGAAAGAAATGTCTCATGGTTGTATAATATTTCTGACCAAGCCAGGACCTAATTTTTTTTTCAGCTAGTGGCCGGGAACAAAATATTAGTCGACGACCAGACTAAAAAAATGGCGGTCATATTTAGATTTTTTCGTGATTTTTTTCGCACATTATTTACATCGTTGCACCTTTCTACGATTTCCTTCGTTGTTTATAAATAACAGTTATGATATTTGCGCTGTAAATACATCGATGATGTAATATTAAATTATATCAAACACTTATGAGTAACCTGGTTTCGATCCAGGGACCTCTGTGTGATGAGTTGTGACGTTGTCCACTGAGCCAGTTCTACTTGTTTAAGTTCTGATTTTTGTGTCGTCCACAAATATAGCAATGCACAGTTGGATTACTGAAAAATGGGTGTATTAACAAATGTAAATAACATTATCGGATCAATTACTTAATTTCGTTCGCAATGAGAACGATGATCGCGAAGAATTACATAACCTTAAATTGTATTTTTTATAAATATTTTCGATAAAAAGAACACAAACTTGGCAAAACTATGTATGAATTATGTGTAAAATTCCGACCTCGTCATGCTAATACTCTCATAAAAAAAAACCTATTGAAAATCGACTCGCTTTTTGTACGCAAGCTGCGCTTTTCACTGGTTCCAAAAATTGTAGGTTTCTAAAGAAAAGTAACAAAAAAATCTCACTGTCCAAGCATTTAAATAATGAAAGTTGTGATGTTTAAAAAATGTTAAATTACCGTAATTTCAAACAATTACATACATATATTATTATTTTTTGGTAGGATTCGTGAATATTTTTTCCGGATATCAATCCCCCTTAAGACTCGAGAATTCGGGGAAATTTATCGTACGCGTGAACCCGACCTTTGCATTAAGTACGCTGCGTGTCAACATTATTTTTGCTAAATGCTCCCATCGGTTATTCTTATGTATGTGGGAATTGATTGTATCGTCTTCCCCATCCATTATAACTGCCTACATGCCTGCTATCCAACCGAACTCGATAGATAGCCCCGCCCCCCTATCATTTATGGATCAGCCATCGAGACCTCTCAAATATGCATCGAAGCCGTCTCGAACGCGAAAACAAATCGAAAATCGATGGCGAACTGACGCAATTGCGATCAATTCGACGCAACGGATTGTTCGATGTGAATTGTCACGGAATCGCCAGGTTCAAGTTCCAATTTTTATTACTGCAGGTCAATCGGTACTTTGGGAAAGGTCAGATGTAATATTCACGAATTTCGATCGTTGCGAGAAGGACAGGTCACGTAATTGTTTTCTTGTTTCCTTATTTATTTATGATGTACATTTTTTTAACTATAGTTACTTTCTTTTTCAAACATACTTACTTTGGTAAGTTACTTCAAATATAATTATTTTTTAAGTACAGTTACTTTGGGTTTCATTTTTTTAGTAAACTTTATTGTTTAAGGAATGAATATTTTGGTCAAATTTTTCAAAAACAAATATTACTCTCTGAATTAAATTTGTTTGGGTTTAGTTTTTTTTTCATAAATAATCTTTTTATTTATTCCATTTTTATAAATAATGGACCCGTTCTTAACATCGTTAAGCCATTAAGAAAATGAGTTAGTTTTTTTTTACTATAGTTACTTTCTTACTTATAGTCACTATAGTTACTAAGTTTATTTTCTAACCATAGTTACTTTCTCTTGTAAATACGAGGGTGGGGTGAAAAGTTTCCGGCCTAACCAAGAGATGGTGCCACTAGATCTAGTTTTGGAGCGGCGTCCTACAGTACCATTCCTACCGAGCTTGTATGTACAGTTTCAGCTCAATCGCTACGTTAGTTTGCGTTTGAGAGCACATTGCGCGAGACGCTTCCGTTGTTTTCGTAAAAATGGAAAATGGAAAAACGTACTGCCATAAAATACTTCCATTTGAAAGGTTTTACACCAAAACAAATAAAAGAAGAGATGGATTCAGCACTGGGAGACTCCTCCCCATCATATTCAACTATTAAGCAGTGGGTTTCTGAATTTAAAATGGGTCATGTGAGCACCTCTGAGGAGCCTCGCTCAGGACGGTCCGTTGAAGTCACAACTTCAGAGATGATTGAAAAAATCCATAAAATAGTGTTGGAAGACCGCAGGTTGAAAGTGCATGAGATAGCTGAGACCTGTAGGATGTCAGCTGAACGTGTGCGAAATATTTTGCACAACCATTTGAACATGGAAAAGCTGTGTGTAAGGTGGGTGCCGCGTTTGCTAACGCTCGACCAAAAACTGCTTCGAAAAACCATTTCTACCGACAATTTGGCGCTGTACAGGCGTAATCCAAACGAACTTTTGCGTCGATTCATAACTGTTGATGAGACATGGGTCCACCACTACACTCCTGAAAATAAACAACAGTCAAAACAGTGGGTTGGAAAAAGGGAACCAACCCCAAAGAAGGCAAAAACAATTTTATCGGCAAACAAGGTATGGCTGCTGTTTTTTGGGATGCGAGAGGAATTATATACATTGATTACCTTGAAAAGGGTAAGACTATCACTGGTCAATACTACGCAGAGTTATTGCAACGTTTGAAGCACGAGGTGCAAATTAAACGACCTCATTTGGGGAAGAAAAAAGTTTTCTTTCATCACGATAACGCACCAGCGCATTCATCGATTTTTGCCATGTCCAAAATCCACGAATTGAAGTTTGAATTGATGCTGCATCCTCCCTACTCTCCAGACTTAGCCCCCAGCGACTATTACCTGTTTCCTAACCCCAAAAAATGGCTTGGCGGGAAAAGATTTAAGAGCAACGAAGAAGTTATCGAAGCTGTAAATCAGTATTTTGAGGAGCTTGACGAATCTAAGTTTAAAACTGGTATAACTAAATTAGAACACCGTTATGAGAAATGTATCAGTGTTGATGGAGATAATGTTGAAAAATAAAGCAAAAAAAATTTTTAAACATCGTTTTTCTTGGTCATTTCATCATCAATTTAATTTTTTTTAGTAAACTTCATTGATCGAAGAATGAATACTTTTGGACAAATTTTTCAAAAATAAATATTACTCTCTCAATAAAATTTGTTTTGGTTTTGTTTTTTCATAAATAATCTCTTCATTTATTCTATTTTATAAATAATGGAGCCATTTTTATGGAAAATAAGAATTACGTACGGTTAAAATGTTTTAAAATAACATTAAAAAAAAAACATTTAACATTTCATTTACTCGATCGTGGAAAATCCGGTATTTCCCAAAGCACGTTGTTTCCCGAACTTCCGGGAGGAAGAAAATCTATTTTCTCATTATTACGGAGATTGGGGTTCACGTACACGTCGTCCAGCCACTCTCGCTCTCGCCTATGATAATGACAATAGAAAATTTAACCTGGGTGTTCGCGAGTGCGTGATACGAGTATGCGAAATCGGTTGCTTTCATTAAAACTTTACTAGGTCTGGATGTCTTTTGGATTTTGCTTGCTAATGGAAGCGTTGGTGAAAAACATTTTGATTAACGTTCCAGCCGGAATCGGTGTTCACTTTACAAGCGCCCAAAACTTTCCGGATCGACGCTTCTGAGCTTCCCAAAACACCCTTATCGCTTTATCTGTCCCTTGACCACTTTGGAAACTCCATTTATTTTTTTTCCGCCCTTCAATTCGTGTTTTTTCTTTCTTTTTCTTTGATTTAAGGGGTCCTTTCACTTTAGACGCTGAAAATAGGCTACTTTCATGATTTTTTTTTTTTGATAGGTTTATATTATAGATATTGATATAAAAGTTGTTACAGTCAATAAATAAACTTTCGGAACGCATAAAAAAAATTATTTATTTAAGTCACTATTTATAGACAAAAATGGTAGTTAAGAAAATGTCCTGAAAAAATTGTAGGTCTGCACTGTTGATGAAATCTCAGAAATGGATCATCCGAAACAAAAAAAATCGAACGGTTTTGGATTCAGTATGTTAATGGCTATGGCGCATATCATATGATTTTTGATATATGCAAAAATAACCAAATGGCGGACAAAAAAAACGTGTTTTTTTCACCGTTTTGGGCAAAAAAGAGTAAATATCAAACTATGAAAAAAAATCCTTGATATGTGCTATAGGTATAGTTGTAAAAAATATGTGGTTAAAATTTCATAAGGATCGTTTCAGTTGTGTCGAATATTTTATCAACAAGACGTCAAAAAACGTTGTTTTGAGAAAAACGCGTTTATAGTTTGTTTGGGTTACGTAAATACATAAACATTTTTTTTAAGTGTATTTCGAAGCTATATTTACCACGTGTAACAAATTTTATATCAATATCTATAATATAAACCAATCAAAAAATTCATGAAAATAGCCTTTTTAGCGTCTAAAGTGAGAAGATCCCTCAAAGAAAAACGTTCTACTCCCAATGACTCGCGATACGCTCGTAAAAGGAACTCGAGTAGTTGTGAATCACCCTGTACATACCCTCGCCACTCTCGGACCCCCTGACGACCTGCGTTAAACGGTTAAGGGTTTGCCTCCAGCGTTAAAAAAAGGTTTCTTTATTGTTGATTATTATTCGTAGTGATTATTTTACGCGTCCTCTAACGAAAACAACTATTCCGAAAATTTAACCAATTTGAATATTTACTACTGCATTTCTTTCGGAAATACATTTTCCATGAACTGTAAAGCCAATCTTTTATCTCAAACATTTTTTTGAACTCTTGAATTGCGCAGTTATTTTTCACGAAATTACGTTCTTCACAGTAGCTGTAAAAAATCTCAAAAACTTCTCGTCTGATTTACTTCAAATTTGGTACACGTGTTCTTCACAACATTATCCGAAGGATAATGATAGGATTTTTGCGATACGCTCAACCATTTGTTTATGATTTTTAACATTAACATTTTAACATTTAACATTAAACATTTAACATTTAATTTTTCAACATTTAACGTTAACAAGTTTTAATATTTTTCAATTATCAACTTTTTCAGCCAAACTGAACGGGAGTTGTACCGCAGGCGATCCATTTTTTTCAATGTTATCACGGAATAAGTGATAACATTATTCCGTGATAAATGTTCATAAAATGTTCAACAATTTGCGAACATTTTATATCTCAAAATAAAATGTTCACAAATTGTTATAAAATACCTGCTGTCAATATGGTAATTAAAAAAATTATATTTAATGTTCTGTGATGAAAAATGCGCAATTTTCAGTCCTTTTTGGAGCAACTCAGGGTGGCTATAAATACCATGGAAATTCCACTGATGGGAGACACCACGGATAAATGCCATAACGGGCGGCAAACACCGATGATAAATCCAATTGCCGGAGCGCCTTCTGCTTTTTTTCGTCGTTCCTTTCGATTAAATTCTTTTACTCTTGTACCTCACTTGGTTCTTTTCCGCGAGGAATAATAATGTTGGCCGAGCCGTGAAAATGGATCGACGAGCACGACAGTTGAGTAAACTTGGGGCGCGAGTTCGTTAGAGTGACGAAAGAGTCGGTTGAAGTACCGGGAAGAGGTGGAGCCGTCGATATAAAAGGGAAAATCAAGGGGGTTCGAGTGGATGAGCTAAGAGCGGGAGGGTGCGCGCGCGAGCCATTTGGAATTTTGACACGGACTCGACTCAGCGAGGATACCAGAGAGCGGGAGAGAGAGAGAGAGAGAGAGAGAGAGAGCGCTTTTCCGGAAACCTGGCAATTTCGCGTTCGGGTAGATGTATGTTCCCGGCTATAAAAGTAATGAGATCCATTATGGAGCGACGAGCCTTCTTTTTTCTCGTAAAGTGGCTCGCTTCTCAAGTCTTCCTCCTCTTTTTTCCCAAACTTTTGCGTTCTGAGCCTGAAGTCAGCGGAGATAGCCACTTATGTATATATAGGGGAAGCGAATTGCAGTAGTTCCTTTTAGGGTCTTTTTTTAAAGAGCTTTTGGTTTTTTTCGAGATTTTTTGGAATTTTTTACTGGACAAATGAATCCTTGCGTAGGGAGACTCTATCGTCCATCTATATATATATGACGGAAGGAAATTGCAGTAATTCTTTGGGGATTAAAAAAAATTATAGGCAAAAAAGGAGCCTTTGAATGGAGGTACTGCATTGTCTGTGTGTGTGTGTGTGTGTGTGTGTGTGTGTGTGTGTGTGTGTGTGTGTGTGTGTGTATACATGGACAGAAAGGAAAGAAATTTTAAAGGTTAAAAAGAACGTTAGAATCTTGAAAATCCCTACAAAAGCGCTTTTGAAACGTTCAAGAGAAAGTCGAAGCCCTAAACATTCCTAAAAAGGTACTTTTAAAACGTTCAAAAGAACTTCAAAGCCTTAAAATCCCCAAAATGATACTTTTGAGATCTTTAAGAGGAAGGGAAATTTCACGACTTTTTTTCGGATAAAAAAAGATTTTATCGGTAAAAGGGCGAGTTATCGTCTTGCATAGGGAAACTTCATCGTGTGTTTATGGATATATGGGCAAGCAGAAAAGAACTTTTAAAAGCTTAAGATGAACTTGCAAACCTTAAGAAAACCCACAAAGATACTTTCCAAATGTTTAAAAGAACTTCAAAGCCTTAAAAATCCTTAAAAAGGTACGTTTTAAACCTCAAAGAGGGAAGAAAGTTGCCGTACTTTTTTTGACAGAAGACAACTTTGGAATCTTCAAACAGACTTTTAGAACCTTAAAAATGCTTAAAAACGGGCTGTTCATACATTCAAAAATCCGTACAAAAGTTCTTTTGAATCCTTTGAGAGGAACTTCAAACCTTTAGATTTGGTGACGGATTTGTACAGCCTTAAGTTTGTTTTCAATATTTAAAAAGTACCGTTTTACGGATCTTCAAGATTTTAAAGTTCTTTTAAAAGTACCTTTTTACGGATCTTCACGTTTTCAAAGTTCTTTTACATTTTTTTAAGGATTTTGTAGCTTGTAAATAGTGTTTTTCGTATATAGATACTTTCCTGTTCGTCTATCGATATAACTAGAGCTAGTGAACAGCAGTGCTCTTCCTTTCTGGACATTTAAAGGCAGTTTCCTCATCCCCACAACACCAAAATCCGAAATTCAATAAAATATTGAAATCCGACAAGCTTACGAAGATTTATCGAAAAAAAATTCTTTACATTCGGGATTTTGTTTGAGATACACTCAAATAAAATGGAAAGTATGGTTTTTCTTCAGTTTCAGATAATTGTATTTGTGTGGGTTTGTTTGCGCGTTCGAAAGAAACGATCGAGTTTTTTTTGTGACGGTCCAAAAAATCTGCCTAGAAAAATTGTTCGCAAAATGATAAGCATTGTGAAAAAAATGAATAATTTTCAGTGCTTAACTACGATGCAAACGTGATTATTGCGTCCCAAGAGTACTCAATACTGCGGGTATAAAATTCTCCCTTGCCGGGGCTGGCTTGTCGTTAAACGCTGATTTTTAGTCGAGCTCTTCATGCAGAGCTCTTCGAATCGGATTATCTTCTACCCCTTGTAGCCACTGCTCGCTCCATACGCAGGTTTCCATCGCACTTCATACGTATCTCTCTCTCTCTCTCTCTCTCTCTCTCTCTCTATATATATATATATATATATATAAATATATATATATATATATATATATGTATGTATATATATATATATATATACATACATACATACATACATACATACATACATACATACATACATACATATGTGTGTGTGTGTGTGTGTGTGTGTGTGTGTGTGTGTGTGTGTGTGTGTGTGTGTGTGTATGTACAGGGTGGACTGAAAAGTGACGTCCAAAAGAGAAATCTAGATGTCTCGTATCGATACTTATCCGAATCATTTCCATGTATGTTTTACGATCTTTTTACCATTCGAGAAAAAAGAATTTTTTAATTTTTTTTCGGGTTTTCCTGTTCCATAGGTTTTCATTTTTTCCCTTTTGCGTTCTTTTCTCTGAGATAATGTCGAAAGCAATTGGGAGTCATTTAGCCTAGTATAAGTATTTTTTTTAATCACCTAACTTCAGTGACTGATCAACCCGAACTTCTTTTTAAAACTTTCTATCATTATACAAGGCATCTACGTTAGTGTCCATTTGATAATTTATTTATTGCTTAACAGTGCACTTCAAAACGATAAAACAAGTAAAAAAGATCGCGAGGAAAATGCATACACAAAATAGAAAAAGCATTTTTTTTTTAAATTTCTCCATAGGTATTGGTACGAGGCATGTAGATTTTCCTTTCGGACGTCACTTTTCGAGTCACCCTGTACATGTGCGAGACCGAAGTCGTTTTCAGGATCCTGTTTGTCAGGCGCAATTTCGCGGTAACGAAGCGGCAAACGGTCGCCTCTCGCAATTAACCACCGCGCGAGCCCATATTCCCTTAATCCTCGTAAAAACAAAGGGTCGATAAAGCGCCTTTTTTTTCTAGACCTAAAGTACCTGGACCGTACGGCAGGGCTTTTTTCCGCTAATTCTTAATTCGCCTTGTCGATCATAGCCGGGGATAAGGTTGGACAATTGTGAATCGATCGCTTGGTCGTTTTGCGACGATTGTTGGAGTGGAATTGTTATGGTAACTTTACGAGAGCTGCACAGTGTCGAAGGGTTTTTTGGAGCACTATTTCTGTGCTTCGTCGTAGGGCAGAAAAATTACGAAAAAAATAAGCTCGTTGAAGTTCCTGGGGATGTCGATTTTTAATGATAGCGATTTTGAAAAGTGAGTGGAGACTTGGTTTGAACAATGCGGTTTTCTTAAATATTATAATATCAAATATTAGAGGGGGATTATTAAATTTTATAATTGACCTTAGTATATTGTACGGCAAACTTGGTCAAATTAATAACGAATTGCAATTAATAAATAGTAAATATTGCACTTTAATTTGCATATGTTAATTTAATATTGTAATTCAATCGAAAATATTTTATTTAATATTATAGCCTACATCGTATAAATATTGCAATGTAGATTGAATATTAAATATGATTTATAACTATCAGATGGTCTAATTTAATGAATTTAATATATCAGTCCAATTGCTTTCATTTTATCATCAGGTGGTTCTCGAATTGATGTTGGTAATACAGATAATATTGGTAATAGAGATAATGACAGGTCCATGATGCCGTCATATGGAAGAAGACGGCATCGACAAAAAAATCGAAAATGCGTTGTTTGCCATCGTCGGAATCAGCACAAAATTTCCCATCGCATTTTCGATTTTATTGTAGATGACTTTTTCCATATAACGGCAGCATAGAGCACTGTTAAAACGCGATAGGTAACATTTGTGTGATACCTTAACATCACCTAACATCAAAAATTGTCTTTACAGTGGCGAGTTTTTTGTCTCCATATACCTAAGTCACATTTGCGGCACGTTATGCGCCATTATTTCCAGGCAAAGAAGTCGGCCGCGTAAACGCAATCGTTTGTTAGTGGAAGTTTATGCCGAAAATGCCCCATCGAGTACAATGTGCAAAGAGTAGTTTCGCCGTTTCCATCGTTGTGATGTTCCAATGGACAACAAGGAGCACGGAAAAGCACCCAAAAAAGGGCTGTCGTGTATTACGAGCTGCTGAATGCATCAAAAAGCATCACTGGGGTTCATCATCGACTGCAACTGATGCGTTTGAAGCGAGCTCTGCACGAGAAGTGGCCGGCATGGGAGAATCGCCATGACAGGTTGATTTTCCAGCACAACGCCAAGCCGCATGTCGCTTAACCGATTAAGAAGTACTTAAAAGGAGGCAACTGGGAAATCCTACCCCACCCGCCACATTTCCCAGACATCGCTGCCACAGATTACCATTTGTTATGGTCGATGCAGTCAGCGCTTACGACTCAACACTTGACCTCGTACGAAGGAGTGAAAAAATAGCGAGACGACTGGATTGCCCCCAAAGGACCTAAATCCTTCCTGCGTGGGATCGGATTGTTGCCCGAAAGATGGACCAAGCTTGTCTGTTACGATGGGCAATACTTTGAATAAACCAGTTTGTCGATTTCCTATCGAATCTCTATCTTTCCTTTAGCTAAAAAATCCGCCGTTTCATATGCAATATAACATTATTTATAATTCGAAAATCAACATTACAGAAAAATATTCTTGGCAATGATCGTTCGTAATTACCGACCCAACATAATTCCCAATGGCTTTCCACTCATTTTCGCCGACAGACATAAAAGAACCAGGGGTGCTGCCGATGGTGTGTACAAACATACAAGGACGAGGGACGAAAAGGGGCAATGTACAAATACGCATATATATATATGTGTGTATTTGTACATTGCCCCTTTTCGTCGCTATATATATATATATATATATATATATATATATATATGTATGTATGTATGTATGTATGTATGTATGTATGTATGTATGTATGTATGTATGTATGTATGTATGTATGTATGTATGTATGTATGTATGTATGTATGTATGTATGTATGTATGTATGTATGTATGTATGTATGTATGTATGTATGTATGTATGTATGTATGTATGTGTATATATATATATATATATATATATATATATATATATATATATATATATATATATATATATATATATATATATATATATATATATATCGATCGCGGGCCTGCTTACGGCGAAGGGGAGGAGGCAGAGGGGGAAGACGTCACGCGCGCGACACCTCGTGTATAAAATATCGTAAATATACGCGTGTGTGGTTCGGCGCGATAAATTAAAGAAAAAAACTGGGTCAAACTTGTACACAGTGGCTGGCTAGGTGTCGATAGTCGGAGCTTCGAACCGATACAAAACCGCTTCCTTGAAAAACCCGGTGATATTGGGGTTAATCCGACGTTTGCTTACTTTTCACGTGAGGTCCGTGTCCCGATAAATCGAGCCCAATTTCCAAAAGTCATCTCCGATATTGCATTCACGCGCTCGTGGAGGACGGGGCGTACGTTACTGGGCGTGACTTTTCCCACGACCACAAGGGGTGGGAATAGCTGATTTCTGTTTTGATTTTCGTCTTCGCTTTCATGAAAAATATCATTGCCGAAAAACGTTATCGTAGAAAAAAATATTGGATTAGTAAAAAGTTCAATAAATATTTGCTTATAAACGTGTTGAAAAATAATTTAAGAAAATGTGTAGAGAATTTAAATAAAAATTGTCGGCTGTACATCAGTTTTCTTAAGGGGTCTGCATAAACTTGAAGTTTCAGAAATTCGATTTTTTATTGCATAATTTTATAGCCTAGGGTCTGGGCTCCAATTTGGTACGAAACTGTTATAAAAATTCTTAAAAGTGACAGTCGCATCTCAAAATCTATTCGTCCAATTTGTTTAAAGTTCGGATAAAGCATGGTTTATAACATTTTTTATCCTACGACCGAATTACTTTTTAGTATGTTTATCAATCCGTTAATAACAAATGATTAAAGTTAGTTTTTTTGCAAAAATCGAACTTTTTCTCTACACCATGCCGTTTCCATAGTTTCCTAAATTTAAAAAAAGTGTCCGCCCATACGGAAGTTTTATTAGTATGCTAATGCAAATATTTTTATTTTCGCTGCGGCTAGCCGTCCGGTTATCGGACGAATAAGCGTATTATTCGTCCGGATAGCGGCTCAGTTCACGCCGTATTTCCACCAACATATTATTGTGATTCATGTCAGCTAGCATCCAGACGAACATATATATATATATATATCGTCCGGATAGAATATGTTAAATTGTTAAACAATCTATCTGGACGAATAATTTACACGTATTCGACCGAATAAAATCTTTATAATTTTGTTTGGATTTGGGTTTGTTTGGGTTTGTTTGGTGTTGTTTGTTTGGGTTTGTTTGGGTTTGTTTGGCTTTGTGTGGGTTTGTTTGGTGTTGTTTGGGTTTGTTTGACAAACCCAAACAACACCAAACAAACCCGAACAAATCCAAACAAACCCAAACAACACCAAACAAACCCAAATCCAAACAAAATTATAAAGATTTTATTCGGTCGAATACGTGTAAATTATTCGTCCAGATAGATTGTTTAACAATTTAACATATTCTATCCGGACGATATATCCAGGCTAGCATCCAGACGAACATATATATATATATATATATATATATATATATATATATATATATATATGTTCGTCTGGATGCTAGCTGACATGAATCACAATAATATGTTGGTGGAAATACGGCGTGAACTGAGCCGCTATCCGGACGAATAACATACGCTTATTCGTCCGATATCCGGACGGGGAGACACTCCGTTTTATTTTTCATTTCAGATGTGCCTGGTCGCCAGAGCCACCCACACCTATTGGTCATGCAGCAACGGCGGCACTTTATTTAAATAATAATAATTTCATTGTCTATCAGTTTTTTCAACAACAAAGAAACTCAAACGTGGCAAAACTGTGTATTAATTGTGTGTACAATTCCGAACTCGCCATCCGAATATTCTGAGGAGAAAAAAAATTAAACCCGACCTGTCTTTTGGTTCCGAGCTTATGGGCCTTGAATTCGTGATAAAAGAAATCATCCCACATTTTTTTTTTCGTACAAGAGACAGCTTTTCCTCAGAATCTACAATATTTTTTTTCCCACTTTCCCGCCTGAAAAAGAGACGAAAAATTGCGGCGGAAAGAGAATCACGTGAGTGCGAGTTGGAGTGGGCTGGAGGGGCAAAGTACTGCCACAAAGTCCGAAAAGATCGGTACTGCGTTTTGCTAGATCTCACCGGTCACGTATGGACCCCCGCATACGCGGTCGGGGAAACGTCTTTTCAGTCAGCAGAAATGCAGAGCCCAGCTCGAATCCAATTTGCAAAGATGATGGAAACCGAGTCAGGCGGACAAGCTGGAGCTTTCTACTCGCGGCTTTTGACAGTTTGCTTTACGTGGCGAACCCTATTTGCATATACATATACCTGTATCGTATTTTTTTTTCCGAATGGACGGAATGGCGCGAAAAGGCTCTCGAAAGGGTTGTGGGCTTTTTTCGGGCTTGCATCGCGTGGAAAATTCAAGAAAAGACGCACGCGGCCACCTGGATAGAAAATCGAGCGTACGTGATCCAAGGCACGTGCCAGAAACCTCTTTCTTCCTCGTCTCTTTTCCGACTCGTACGTTCTCGCGAAACTTGTTGAGAGCGCCACTCAAACGTAACCATGAAAATATTGAAATGCTACTTTTCATCGAACGCACTTGCTGAATATTATTCCACGAATTACTCTCGATTTTTCACTTAAGAATAAATATTTTTGACGATAATAAAGAAGGGGAAAATTAGGGCTTCCAAATAGCTTGGCCAATGCAATTGAAAATTGAAAATTTTGAATTGCATTTAAATTTGCGTTTGAAAAGGAATTAAAAATATTAAGAAAATAAAGAATTATCAAATTGAAAATGTTGAGAAAATTATGAATGGCGAAATTTTAAATATTGAAAAAATCAAGAATAATGAAAGGAATATCAATTTTTAATTGAAGCTAAAGTAAAATTTAAATAAAAATTGAATTGAATGAATTTAAAAATCAACGTTAGAATAAAATTTTTATGAATTTTAAAGAATTATGACATAATTGAGATTCAAGAAATTAAGACAATTAAGAATGATAAAATTGAAAATATCAAGAATTTTCTTTTTTTTTTATATTTTTTTTTCAATTTTCTCGAATTTTTTTTCGGCAGACCTTTATTATAATAAACTTTCAACATTTGTTTAATTTGCTTATTTGGCGATTGACAATTCAAATATTTAAAAAACGATTAAGTTCGGAGCGATTTCTCATAGACAAGAAAAACGGACGGCTCGACGAGAGACGTGATTTTTTGGTCGTTTTTTGGCTCTTTCGTTCTCTCCCACCCGCGTGCGTTGGAGATGAATGAACATATTATTCCGAATGGCGTGTATATAGAAAGAGAGAGAGGGACGCACCAGTTGGGGCCATCGGACCGTGAGGTAGACCTTGGCCCGGCCGAAAAACCGCAGTCTTCGTAATCTCCGCAGCTTTTTGTCGTTAAAGCCCATGCCCATGAAGACGGGTGACACGCGTGATCCGCATTGGTACTCCAGGTTGGTTCGTCCGATGCCTTGCGGCGATAACAACGTAACTGGAGTCCATGCAATTTATCACCCACGTGGCTCACTGACTTGCTCTACATGCTATATATATATATATTTGTACAGAGTGATTCACAACTATTGTGGTTCCCTTGACGAGCACATAGCCTATGTCATTGCGGGAAAAACGCTTTTTTTTTTAAAGTCGTGCGACAAAAATTGGCCGCGATATTCCCATGCTGAGCCCGACGCTGAGTAAACAACAGCACGGCAGCTGCGCGCGCGCGAATTTCTTTCTTCTGCAAGTATTGACCCTTCGAAGGGTTGAACAATAAAAGAAAGTTATTGAATAACGTTATCGATTGGCAAAGGGAGTCTCCGGGTTCATCATTGTTTAGTGAAGGTGGATTCCAAATCTCGCTCGATCGACTCAGCACTGGAATATCTCAGCGAATTTTTGTCGCACGACATTAAAAAATAAAGCGTTTTGCTCGCAATGGGAACCGCGGTGGTTGTGAATCACCCTGTATATACAGGGACAGCGTATTTCGAGGACCGTTCGCACAATTGCCAACCCATACTTGACATTACGAAAAATCAACAGCTCCGCAATCACGTTCGAATAGACGTGAGTATATTCACGTTAAAGTGATTCCAAAACAATATCGAAGTTTGCTTTGTTGAAACGCAAGAAAAAAACATTGTCCTTGATTGCCCACATTTTTACAGCACATTTTTGGAAACAAAAGTAGCTCAAACGTTTTTTACGATCCGTATTGGAAATGTACAGCATTCATTTTTGAGAAAAGATCTTCGATTATTATCGCCTTTTTTAAGATTGACAGTTTGCTTTACAGTTTGCTTTACTTTAATATTGACAGTTTGCTTTACCTTTTATAATAATAAAAATTATTATTATTTTGAGAAAAGATCTTCGATTATTATAATGAAAATAAAGAAACCGAAGAAAGTCGTTTCGTTGGATTCCAACGATGAACATTTCGGAGTTTTATTGTATAAACGGTGCAGTTCACAAAATGAAAGTTCGATTGAACTTAATTTAAGGGGTCTTTGCACTTTAGCCGCTAATAAGGCTATTTTCATAAATTTTTTTGATAGATTTATATTATAGATGATGATATAAAAGTTGTTACACTTTCGAAATACATTTAAAACAAAATTTAATATATTTATATAACCCAAAATAAAACTTTGACCGCGTTTTTTTCGAAACATCGTTTTTCGACGGCTTGTTGATAGGAATTTGAAACTACTGAACCGATCCTTATGAAATTTCAACCACATATTCTTCACAACTATAGCTATACCGCATATCCAGGATTTTTTTTAATGTTCATTTTTACTATTTTTGTTTGCCAAATGCGGTGAAAAAAACACGTTTTTTTCGAGAAACGCTCGCCATTTTGTTATTTTTGCATATATCAGCAATCGTATGATATGCGCTATAGCCATTAACATACTGAATCTAAAACCGTTTGATTTGTTTTGTTTCGGATGATCCATCTCCGAGATTTCATCAACAGCGCAGACCTACATTTTTTAGGACATTTTTTAACTACCATTTTCGTCTATAAATAGTGACTTGAATAAATATTTTTTTTTAAATGTACTTCGAAAGTGTATTTATAAAGTGTAACAACTTTTATATCAATATCTATAATATAAACCTATCAAAAAAGCACCTATCAAATATAAAGCATTTTTTCGTGTCTGAAGTGAGAAGACCCCTTAAGGACTTTTCACAATAAAGCCAGACGTGTTTGGTAAAAAATATTACATTGATCTAACGGGTTCAAAATATCCTGTCCCCATATATACGTATATATATATAAATATTCCCGCACAAAACATCCTCTCACCGTTTTCACTTTCACGAAATATCCCAACTGGAGAAAGCGACGATGAAAAATTACGGACCCGGCAATATATCAGGCGGCTTGACTTTTATTTAATTTTTTTTCAAAATTCACTTATACGTGGCGATTTTTTCACTGCCGCACTTTCTCCTCAACTTTGCGATAAATTGGTTAGATCCGTTATTACCAAATATAAATTGTGGGCTCACTTTCACGTTAAATTATAAAAGTGGAAAAAACTCGTCCGGAATTTAAAAATGAAGTGAAAATAGCACGTTACCACTGTACGGTAAATTTGCGATGGAGATTTAACAACCAAAACACACAAAACACACCGAAATCGTATGAGGTGTAAAAAATTCCTTTTTGGTCGTACAAAATTGATATAAAAGTTTTTTTTTAAGAAGAATCGCAAATGTTCGTAAAATTTGTGTGGTCTGAGGAAACGTCGCGGCGAGACCCAGCGAAAGACAAGAGTACGTGGATGGTAGTGGAAAAAAACGTATCGAGACGACGGGACTCGGAGCAGCGGCTCCCGCAGGTCGCGATTCGCGCGAGTGACTGTCGTTTTGCCGAGCGGCGAGCGACCCTCTCGGCGCTTGAGGGATGCTGCCGGTAGCTTGGGGCTGAACGGCGCAAGATCTACCCCCCTGCCCCGCATACCTCCCCCCCCCTGCCCATCCGCGCCACGGCGGGGAATTCCACCCCTAGTGTAGTAACCGAGACACAGGGTGCATCAATGCACGGATGTGTGGAGCGGGCGAGGGGGCATACTGACTGATTGATTGATTGATAATGTTTATTATAGCCCAGTGAACTCTCGGAGAATTATAAAGGTACAGACAAAACAGGAAAAAAATATGAACAGGAATTTAAAAAATGAAGATTCGATGTAAAGGAAATAATAAACAATATAATATGCGACGACATAGACAATGAGATTAAAAAAAAAAACAGCACATTGAAATACAAAGTTGAACTCGAAATAAACGAAAATAAAATCATGAACGTAAGATTAACTTGATATCCTTAACGAAATAAAATGAGAAGAATATAATACTAATGATATAATTTAAAAATATTGTTCAATACTAATTGAGAAAAAGAATATTAATATCAATATTTTGTGGATGACATTTATTCGTGCTCGAGGACGAAACCGTCCTCTGGCACACCACCATACTTCACAAAGTATACTAGAAGAGAAGAGTATATAAGGAGAGCAAGAAAAAGAGTCTCGTTTCCAAAGCAGATGAAAAATGACTTGATATAAAGAAAATAAAGTGCAATTAAGGATAAAATTTTCAACGAGAGGAAAATTAAGAGAGAGAGAGAGAGAGAGAGAGAGAGAGAGAGAGAGAGAGAGAGAGAGAGAGGGAGAATGATTAATTCAATAATCATGTTTAATATACCCCTGTGGAGTCTCGGCCATATATAAGAGTAAAGATGAAACAAGCAAAAATATGAACGGAGATCAAAGAAATGAAGATTTGATGTTAAACGAATAATTGACAGAATTTGAAGAACAAAGATTCGATCTAAAAGACAAATAAACAATATAAGATGCGAAGAGAAAGAAAATAAATCATAAAAACAAAACAGTATATTCAAATACACAGAAAAACTTGTTATGAACAAAAATAAAATCTTACCTAAGATTAACTCGTTTAACTTAACGAAATCAGATGAAAAGAAAATGGTGGTGCCGAAAGTTCACGCATATTCGTCAAAAATGTGCAACAACATGAGAATTAAAAATGAAAGTTGAAAAAATGCAGCGGCTAATAATGATAAAAATGAATACCCGCAAGACGCAGTATCGAAAAAATATGATCAACGCTGAAAAAAAAAAATTCTTCGCAATAAATGACAACGGAACGACAATGACGAAATATTATTGTTATTATTATATAATGACGATGCCGAAGTTTGCGGCGTTCGAATGCAACAATACTATCTTTTTTTTTTTCATTCGATCAAATTTTTTTTCACCTCCTTCGCGCTACGGCCATTGCGGAATTTTTTTGTCCAAAAATATTTATCGAAGATTGGCGCCCTAAATCTGCGAAAAAAAATATTTTGCATAATAGTATACAAATATAGAAGAAGAAATAAATTCGTTGCATTCGAACGTTGGAAGCTACAACATCGTTATCAGCTGACATTACTGTACCCACTATTATTAATCAGTAATATTGTATTCTTATAATAAACATTATTATTAACGAACATTGAATATTATTTATTAATATTATCCATAATTATTCTTTTATTGAATCATTTCTGTTATTATTTATTTTTCTTTATTATTATTATTATTATTATTATATATTATATACGTCCTCGGTCAAAAGGATCGACTGCGACTAGGGAAAGAAACATGATATGCCCGAACGCTTCAGATAAATCCAAGGATTTTTATCTTATAATCTCACGGGCTCGTTCACCCTGCTCTTGTACGGATTTTTCGCGAACTAGGAACGACACACAGGTCCCAAGACACTCAGGGTGCCAAAAGCGAGTAATAGGCGCGACGACATCTCTTGAGTGCCACTCTCGACGAACACTGGCGGATGGGTATATATTCGAGTCAATAATATACTACCATGAGGACGTTGCACGAAGATGAATGTCTTCAATGGATGTATATTCATATATACGATAAATCTATGAGTGCAAAATCAGAAAGCTGATATAAAAACAACGAAACAGAAAAACATCGGTTCAGCTATTTTTTGGGCAGTTCTGTGTAAAAATGAGTTCCTATAAAATGATTTTCTATATTTATTTACAAAAATGATATATATAATTACCGCCCTCTCCCCTACACGCATATATATATATATATATATATATATATATATATATATATATACACACATATATATTATAATGAAGAATTGTAAATAAATAAAATTTAATTCTGTATAAAAAAACGGATTTTCTAATCCATTGAACTGTCAATTTGACCCAGTGTGGCAAAGAATTCACGAGTATCCTTAAAAATCAGATGACAATATGAAAAACAAATCGTAAAGAGAAAAAGTTGCGAGACAAAACTTGGCAACTCTGGGTCGTTTAGACCCACAGTGACAACGAAGGGTTAAATGGAATTTAAATTCAATAATTCAATGAAAATAATTTGTAAATATATACAATATATTCAGTATATATAGGGTGCCTCAAAATGACCTGGTATTTTATTTGATTAACAAAACGTATTATTTATTTGGAATGTACGAATATTTTTATTTTAATATAAGGGACAACTATGGAGGTTATGTGTGGAACACAATATCCGATAAATGGCTGCCTCGTCTCTGCAAACTTTCACGCCTTTGACGAAATTTTCAATAACTTTTTGTCATAATTGCAGACTAATTTCCATTAATGATGCGGCCAATTGCTTCCTTGAGCTCCGAAATGGTCTGTGTATCATTCGCATACACTTTTCGTTTCGGAAAATCCCAAAGAAAGAAGTCCAATGGCGTCAAATGGCGGGCGATCTGGATCGCCAATTTACATCGACGCGGCGCGAGGTAAGACTACCATGAAACTTCGTCTGCAATAACTGCATTGTTTCGCCCGCAGTGTGGCAGGTTGCGCCATCTTGGTGAACGGATATGTCTTTCGAGTCCATGCCGTTTAGGCCATTTATCGGATATTGTGTTCCACACATAACCTCCTTGTTTGTACCTTATGTTAAAATCAAAATATTCGTACTTTTCAAACAAATAATATGTTTTATTAATAAATAAAAATGTCAGGACTTTTTCAGACACTCTTTATGTATTAAATTTATTATAGATTAAAATATTCATAATATGAATACGAGTATATCATAAATATATTACGATAAGAATTAAAAATTCTATGATAATTAATTGGGCAAGGTTCCGAAAACCCCCCGCCTTCGATCGAGCGGAAATGTTGCACAAACCTTCCTTTTAATATTTTAAGACAACCCTAAACTAAATTGAAGGGATTTTTGGCGACGCGCAATACTTTTTGGGTTTCCGTTTGGATTTGTTTTCGTTCGCTCGGGTTTGTTTGGGTTTGTGTGTTTGGGTATTTTTGTTTGGACGAAACGGAGAGCACGATAGCATATACAGGTATGAACGGAGACGTAGCAGATATAGCCATATCCGTCGCGCGTTAAAAAAAACCTCAAAATCAATGTTATCGATCGGCGGGGGAGGGGAGGGGATGGGTTCGGAAATTTACCCTAAAAATAAACTTAAAAATTTGATATCTCGAAAACCATTGCTAGTCGCCAAAAATCCCTTTAGGGGTTGTCTTAAAATATTAAAATGAAGGTTTGTGCAAAATTTCAGCTCTTTCAAAGGGAGGGGGGTTCGCAACCTTATCCAATTAATTTAAAAAAATTAAAGTTCCGGATATAATATATTTAATATATATGTAAAATTGAGGTTATATCGATGAGACCGCGACGCCTCGCCAAGCTTTTCAAAAGTGACACAGTCGGCTCCGATTCTACATCTCCGTATGCACCGCTGGGTATCGAAACTGCTGACGTAGCGATCTTACGTACGAGTCTTCGAATTCGACATCCCTCGGTCAAGACGTGTCAAGTTTTCGATATTGCCCACGTACAATACGTTTTACTGTCTCGAGTCGCAGTCTGCTTTTTTTTGCTGTACAGGGAATATCAGAACAAGTCACTTCTGGACAAGAAATGTGCAGCGTCATTGTCAAATGTGGGACGGACGTTTAGCAGTAACATTGGAATAAATGGTGGCGAAAAGAATTGTAGCAGTGACACGGTACTAGTGACAAAAACAGCAGCACTGGGAGCCGTAAAAGACAATTTTATTAATTGTTACAGTTCATCACGCCTTGATGAACTTTTGGACAAATCAATGACAGAAGAATGGATTGATAAAACGAACGAAAAACCAATCGATAGAATAGACGAAATCGAATAAAATGACTCAATATCTGTACATGTGGTAAAAACGTAATAAAGTCGTGTCTATGTTTTATAAGAGTAATCGTGACGTTCACTGAGGATACAGTGACTGAAGCAGCAATTTTTGGAATTTTATTCTACTGTTTGTATATGTGCACGCATTTCGCGAAAAGTAGTCAACGAATTTTATTGAAACTTCGCAAAGATTTAGCTCATAGCCCAGACTAACGTACAGAATATTTTTTTAAACCGATTCGTTGAGTAATTTCAGCTTAGCATGGACTTCTTAAGGGGTTACGAGGATTTGAGAATTTCAAAAAATAAATTTAAAACCATTTTTTGATCTAATAGTACAATATGTGGAGAACATTCTGCCAAAGTTTTAAGTCAATCGGAGTAAAAGTCTAGGAGAGAGCGACTTTGGGAATCCCCCCCGTTGGGAAAGACCGGCCGGGAGCGACGCAGGTATATCGCATTTTTCTCAAAACACTATTTTTGAAGTCGGCGGACACGATTTCTCAAAAACTAATGCACCGATCTTATTGAAAATTTGCACGTTTCTTCAAAATAGCATTAACTAGTGATTGAACGAAGGTTTATTTTCGATTACAACTAATTTTACAAAGCTATACGTAGTGTAAATTGTACCAAAAATTGGACTATTTTGCATAACTCTGTCAGAAGTGCAAATTTCAATTTTTTTGTTTAAATCCTGCGTTCAATCACGAGCTATACTTATCTACTAATAGGAAAAATTTGGTTTTTTAATTTCAGATAAAGCTATCAAAAGTTATCCTGACCACCACGAGGACACTTTTTTATGGGTCTCCGGGAACCAAGTCCCACCGGCCGAATTTCCAAAATTTTCGGATGAATATTTTTGAACTATTGTTGAAATGTTTCTCTTTTGGGCGCTTAACATTTTGAATAAAATAATTCATATATTACGTTTTTTTAAATAGAGAAAATATTCTATTTTTGGCTCCGAAACCCACTCAACCCTTTAATATTTTATTGAAGCGTCTCATTGTATGGTACTATAATTGGACCGTAACTGGCACACATGTATTTTACATCGCGCTATGCGTTCGTTTTATGCAAAACTATAAAGGAGCGTGTACGTGCTGGCACTTGTATTCTTTCGTAACTGATCATCATGAAATAGAATAGGTACCTGACGAAGAACAAATACAGGGAAAATGAAAATTGATAAAAAATAACAAAATATAATCAAATAGGTATTCAATGTATAGAAAATTATCAGGAAAGATACAAAAACAAAATGACGAAAAATAAAGACTGTCTCGATCCAAAATTTAAAAAAAATATACAACAAATGACTTAGAGAAAAAAACAGTAGACAACGGGAAAATAAAATAATTGCTCCATGTCAAGAAAAAGAGATAATTAAAAAAAAAACGAAAATAATAAATAAAGGGCAAAATAAAGTACGCTATCTGAGAGAGCATACCTAGGTAGGGAGGCAGACAGAGGGGTATGTCGCACCGCACCGTTCCTTGTTCTCGTTACATAATTAAAAGCAAATAACGTCTCGAGCGAGAGACTGCACATTTCCCAACGTCGATAACGGGCGAATCGTTTAAACGGATTCTATGGGCGGAGCGATGGGGGGGGGGTTCAAAACAGAGTTGGATAGTCCGAGGGAACGCGAGGGTAAAATGTGAAACGCTTCCACGTATCCGGTGAATTGCTCCTGCCATGGACCGCGAACGTTTTCACTTTGACGTAACAATGAAGTGGCACGGGGGCAGGGGGGTCGAGAGTTAACAGACGAAAATCCATAACTACGCGGCGCAGCAAATATATAGTAAAGTTTCGAGTGTTTGACGTCGTATTGTAAAGTACATTGTACGTCCATTGCAATTGCCCTAATTCCATTTGCAATGTCAGCCCCCCTTGCCCCGATCCTACCTCTCTTTCTCTCTCACTCTCTCTCTCTCTCTCTCTCTCTCTCTCTCTCTCTCTCTCTCTCTCTCTCTCTCTGGCCGCGGATCCTGCAACAACGAGATATTGAGCTCGCCAGATTGTGAGGGCTTCAATTTCCTGCGATTCCACCTGTTTGGACATCTCTCGTACAGCATGCGGGACTACAGGGATGATCAACAGTGGCAAAAACGCGAATGAGAAACGTTACCACAGTTGAGATCTTCTCGTATACGCGTATTCATCCGTATGAGTAGTCGGTTAATTTTTGTTTCATACGTGGCTCGTTACGAAAAAAGCTTCTCCCTTGTCTATGAACGAAAAAGCACAACGGACATGACATACGAGTCTGGTCTTTCTCGCTTTCGGTATACGAAAATTTTCTGGCTCTCTCTCTCTCTCTCTTTCTTTTATTTTATTATTATTTCTTGTTATTTATTTATTTTTTATGATTATTTCGTTTATTTTCTTATTAATGTTATGACTATAATTTATGTTTATTGATTTATAGTTTATTTCTCCTTATTGATTATAACAGTTTATTAAATTTTATTGTAATTTTTTTAGTTTCATTTTTATGTTTGTTACTTTGGCTATTGACGATATTTTAGCTATGACTATTATTTATTTGTTGCTACTTTTCTTGTTGTTATTATAAATTATTTCGTTTCATTCTTGTAGAGTTCTTTTGTAACTACTATGCTTATAATTTCGCCATTATCAACGCTGTTAATGTGCTGCTGCAACCTTCTTTAAGAATGATTATTACTATTATTCGGATACTTTCAGCAATATTTCGTTGAATTTTTGTTATTACAGTAACTAATATTTCATCATTATTATTACCATTTTTCGACACTATAAGAGCGTTATTTTAATAACTCTATAACCAGTCTCTTCACTCCACTTGACGATCTATTTATTTCATAGTGTATTCTAGTATCCACTAGTCCAATTTATGAACTTCATTACTCATAATTTATAATTTAGTTCAGTATCCATCAGTCCATTTTACGAACTCTATTACAAGTCTACTTGATCTATTTTACGATCTTTTTTTTATATTTTGTTTTACTATCCACCATTTTATGAACTCTGAACAGCCTATTCAGCCTATATTGAGATCCATTGCTAGGATAGTATATTTAAGTATCCACTAGTCCATTTGATGAACTTCATAATCAGTCCCTTCAGTCTATTTTACAACCCATTTCTTTAATAGTGTATTTTGGTACCCCTTCGTCCATTTTATGAACTTTTTTCGCTCTGTGAGCAATTTTTAAACTTCCTCTTTCGCTCTCTTTCGCCCTCTCTTTCGATCTTCGCCATTACTATTACTATTCCTACCAGTACTTTCATTTTAAATGACATCAAATAGTAATTGCAATAATAATAATATCGATGTACAGTCGCAATTATTTTAAGGCCTTAGGCTACGGTAACGGGTATAAAATCATGTGCGAATTTAACAATTTTTTTTCGTATGAGAAAAAGATTCACTCATAAAATTAATTACACATCTATTTCGAATGAATATCAAGCTGTGAGAAAATATATATATTTTTTTTCGATGTACAAAATGGCCGACTACTCGAAACTTCTCGAAACAGCTTTTTTCCAATTGGCGTGACAAATAACTTCAACGATTTTCACTCGAATTACTTCAAATTTAAAAGTTACGCTCCTAATTCCATTTCGCAGAGAGGTACGTACGCAATTTCTGATCAATCGAAAACTTTTCATTTTATGAGCAGTTTACAAGCAGTTATATCGACATTTTTCACTAAATTCATTTCTTAAGTTTAAATACCTACAAATTTTGAATGAAACAATATTTTTTTAAATTCCGTACGTACTTCTCTAGGTATTTTAATGTAGACTGACGAGAATTTTTGTTTTTTGCTCTAGGTCCAACTTGTGGATGCCAAATGTCTCGCCGCGGAGCGCCTAAAAAACGATAGCAAAAGAAAATATTAGTAGTCGGCCATTTTGTACATCGAAAAATATATATATATATATATTTTCTAACAGCTCGATATTCATACTAAATAGATGTGTAATTAATTTTACGAGTGAATCACTTTATGCAGCGTTATGGATGGCCGATATTCGGAGCGGTGACCACTCAACCATGCACCGGCAGGCGAATCAACCAGCAGGAAAATCAGAAGAATATGGAACCGTCTATATACCAGTATGGGTTGTCCACAGTTTCTCCGTACCTTAGGAAAATATGGTACAGTGTAGCTTTGTGGACGCAACAGAAGTGGAGCAACACTTTTGGGACACTCGTCCACCCTCTAATTTTTTACCAGGAGGCGCGAGAGTGGAAATAATTTATGAAAGCGAGAAAGCTCCTGCTCTTGCTCTATTAATAATGATAGTGATTCGTATAAAATCCGGCCGAGCGAGTGTTCGCATATTCGAACGCCGCATTGAACACGTCCGAGCAGAGTGTTGGTCGTTTTTCTTTTGTCGAAGCTCTTCTTTCACACAGCCAATTATACGATTTCATGTTGCCGGAGCCATTTAACTCGTTGCCGCATGTACAACGATCTCTCTCTCTCTCTCTCTCTCTCTCTCTCTCCTTCTTTCTCATCTCACGTTTTTAGTTATCACCATTTCCATCTCGCTAGCTGGTCTCGCAAAATTGCTGGTCACTCCCTGCGGGAGGTATCATCAGGATATATATGTATTTTCCTATACGAGGGAGAGATTTCCCGTTTCATTTTCGCAGGCAAGATATTATTCGGCGTAATACTCGCCCGCTTGGCACTATCCTTTCTCATGGTGGGGAAGGTTGCATCGTTAGAATGCAAGGACCGTTAATTTTATTTAATCGATCAATTTTTTTATCGCTGATTTAGGGTGACACTAATTTGAATGGATTTTCGTATTCTTATTGGAGGATGTTGACCTCAATTGACAAAGAAATGGGTTATCGTGAAAACAAATAAACAAACATTAAACATAACAAAGAACTCTCGTCGCATTTCGATTGAGGTGAAAGATGCAATGCCACCCTCTCTCTTCTTCTTCTTCGTCTTCCGCTTTTATTTTCTCTTTTTTTGATATGTTTTTTCCCATTTAAAATAATATGATCAAATTATATTTAATAATATTCAATAAAATAAAATGCGAAGAATAAAATATTGATGATAATATAATTAAAATAATATTATTAAATGATAATTTCATTATATTATTATTAATATTATTTTTTTTGCATTTTATTTTGTTAAGCTTATTAAGTTAATCAAAGATTTATAATTTAATTTTTGTTTATTTCGAGTTTTACTTTATATTTCAATTTGGCGTTACATTTTATTTTTATTTTTTGTTCTTCATCTCATCACATCGTATATTCTTTATTTTCCTTTGATATTGAATCATTATTTTTCTAATGTCGGTTTATTTTTTGTTGTATATCGTATCTTAAAATAATTCCTGTTGATATTTCATTTCATTCATCCGTGCCACTATATTTGCCCGAGAGTTCACTGGGGCGTAATGAACATTGTCAATCAAGCAATGAATCTCTCCCCCTCTCTCTCTCTCTTACTCTCCTTCTCTCTCTCTCTCTCTTACTCTCCTTCTCCCTCTCTTATATCTCCTCGAAATATCTTTTCAACTCTATTTTACTTTATTAGACTTTCCTCACTCCAATATATTTAATTTTCTAAAAAGATTCATTATATTTTTTACTATAACGTATTCGTTTCGATTTTTAATTGAAGTTCATTTTGTTTCAATCTTGTCTTTATTTATTTATAATTTTGTTCATTTCCATTCGTTCAAGACAACAATATTCTTTTTTGTAAATTGAATTAATCTCTCATCCATTTTATTTCACTATTTACTTTCTAAATTATTATTGAGTTTACCCAAGTCAAAATAATTCCCATTTATATCTCGAGCTTTTGGTGCCTTGTTTGACTTCCCGCGATTTATTATCGTAATTATTATCATCAGTGCTGTTTTCCGGGATGCGCGGGAGCGGTGATAAACATCCCTTAGCAAAACACAAATCGCAACAGCGTGCCCGTATCCGAGCGCGCAACAAGACGAAATTGTTTGGGCAAGACGGTCTTGAAATTCTTACGATGTAGCGCTGATTGTATTTCCGGAGGTGGGTATATATTTGAGTCGAAAAAAGAGCAGAGTAAGACGTGGGCGAGAACGCGTGGCCAGCGCGCGAAGTGAGCGGAAAGCATCGGAGGGCCGAAGAAATATACGTCTTTATCGTAATTTAACTCGAGCCTGATAAGAAACGTGCCCGGAGTATTTTCATTTTATCCGAAGCGAACATCGAATATTTCGCTCGTACACTTTAAGGAGCTTCCGAGACTCGAGGAAATAACGTATCGAAGATGAATACTGAAAACCCACCGAGGACGCCGGGAACATTAATTAAAAACAGAAACGTCAAAAAATTATCCATCAATTCGGTAAAAAGTATTCGTCTGCCCAATAATCGAAAAAATGTATTTTCTGGCATCGGAAATGGTAATTTTTACTTCTTTTTAAAATAATTATGCATTAAAATAAAAAATCAAAATTCGTGTTTCAACAATCGAATTCTATTCGCAAAATCAGATTTCATAAATACTTATTTTCACGCATTGGAAACGGCATACCATTTTTTGTTTTCATTTTTTTGCACCAAACTATTTTGTGTTAATTTTGTCAATTTTGTCAATCATTCCATTTTGGTATTATTTCATACTATCATTATTACTCAAAATAAATAAGATTATTCAAAAAATACATATGCGGAGTCATGAAAAAATAAATAACAAGTTTAAGAAATTAAATTCCATGTGCAAATACAGATTTTTTGTAATACTTTTTTTCACATTTTGGAAAGGGCATCTTTTTCGATTTTTCGCATCAAACTATTGTGCATATTATTCTATGATTTTATTTACGATATTCTTGCGCCTTATTTATATCTTTTATATCAATAATTTCATTTTTTATCATTATTACTCAAAATAAATAAGATTTTTCAAAAAATACATATGCGGAGTCATGAAAAAATAAATAACAAGTTTAAGAAATTAAATTCCATGTGCAAACACAGATTTTTTGTAATACTTTTTTTCACATTTTGGAAAGGGCATTTTTTCGATTTTTCGCATCAAACTATTGTGCATATTATTCTATGATTTTATTTACGATGTTCTTGCGCCTTATTGATATATTTTATATCAATAATTTCATTTTTTATGTGATCCAATCAGTTTCAAAAGTGTTTCATACTTCAAGAACGATTAAAAATGAATTGTATTGTTTTTTGAATACGTATAAATCAAAATAAAATATCAAATATCAAGTTGAGAAAATCGAATTTTATTTCCAAAAATAGCTTTTTGCGGAATCCTTTTATCTTCACATTTCGGGAAGGACATACAATTTTTGCTGGTTTTTTGCATCAAACAATTTCGTATATTATTTTATGATTTTATTCAGGATATCCTTGCACATTATTTATACATTGCACATTAATCGTTCCATTATTATATCAAGCAATTAATTTAATTATCAGTCCATCCCATAAGAATTATTAAAAATGAATCAGATTTTCAGAATAACAATGATGAACTAATCTTGCACAATATTCAGAATTAGTTTATCGTTGTTGTTGTTACCATAATTATTATTTATCATTGTCATTATTATTATATAAAATTAGTGTTTTCCGCATGGTTGCTTATTTTCAAAATACAACTTGCGCAATGAAATTCTCATTTTCTCACCCGTTTTTACCTCGATATGAGCACGAAACGTTCTTAAAGTTTGACGAGCCAAATTTAAAAAAAAAACTAAACCCAAGGTTTTTTCGCGAGCAAAAACAGAATTATTTTTCAAAGTAAACAAAACTCAATTTGGTGGTAGCGCCCGCGAGCGGCGTCCGCGAAAGGAACCCATTCGTCGCGCGAGAAGCGAGAACCGCGAACCTTTGACGTCAACATTTTTTCGATCGCACCGAGAAAAATGAGTTCTGACGGCCTGTGCGAGACCCTCGAAATTTGCTTTTCCTTCGAGCGAGGCTCAAGCTGCTTCGTTTCTCAGTTCGGATCTCTGAGGGAATAAAACTTTTTCTCGCGACGAAACCCAAACAAACTTTGTTCCCCGACGAAAAATGTCGCCAGTGAGAATGAATTTTTAGCCGAGGATTTTCTTTTCGTCTGCCCGGTACATCGAAAGCTCCGGCTTGAAAAAAAATCTTTTTAATGGATTTTTCTTTTTTCGGCGAGGCGAGATAAAATAAAAAAAAGTCCGTTGTAGCATATTTTTTCGCTTTATTGAAATAGTTTCAATAAAAAATTGTCTGGTCTCGTGGAAAGGATGTGACTTATCTCTTCGTCGGGATGAATTGAGCGAAAGTTTTTTCAGTATACATGCTGAGTAAACATTACGGTGAGAGGCGGGGTGGGGGGGGGGGTGAAAAGTCATATTCATCATATCCAACTGCTGAAACATCTCGACTGAAAGAGAGCCAGGGAGAGAGAGACGGAGAGAGAGAGAGAGAGAGAGAGAGAGAGAGAGAGAGAGAGATCATTTGGTTTCTCATATATTGCTTCGACGAAACTCCAACCAATCTTTTTTCCATTTTCCCTCAAAGAGGTCCATTTGCGAATATATCGCAGACCCCGTACGTAAATTACACAGCGGTTTGTAAAGAAGATTGCACAAATATGAAACAAACTCCCGCGAGCTGTGTTGATTTTCTCGTTTTTTTTTTGGTGTTATTCAAGTGTAAACTACTCACGGATTTATCGGACGACTTGCGATGTCGTGAGGACGTCACTCTTACCTGCAACATGCAAAAAAATAGTCAAATTAAGTAGACGAAAGAAAGTCGCCAATGTGTAACAGCGGCCGATTACACAGCGTGGGCAATTGCATTGGGGTTATTCATTATTTGAATTGTATTGGGTGGTTGCATAAGAAGCCCGCTTTTGTGCGAAAGCATAGATAGCGGTTCGTTAGAAAATCGACGAATCGGGATATTCAAAGTATTGCCCGCGGTACAGAACACTTTGGCCCAGCTTTCGGCCAACAATTCGACGTAGGAATAATTCGGTTTTTTTGGAGGCAATCCAGTCATCCAGGCATTTTTTGCCTCCTCCGCACGAGGTGAATTGCTGAGACGTACGCGCTGACTGCATCGACCGGAACAAATCGGAGACAGTGATGTCTAGAAAATATAGCGGCTGGGGTAGGATTTCCCAGTTGCCTCCTTTTAAGTACTGCTTAACCGGCTGAGCAGCATGCGACCTGGCGTTGTGCTGCGAAATCAACTTGGCATGGCTCCCATTCCGGCATCTTCTAGTGCAGAGCTCGCTTCAAACGCATCAGTTGCAGTCGATAACGATCCCCAGCAATGCTTCCCGAAGCTTTCAGCAGCTCGTAATACACGACAGCCCGCTTTTGGGTACTTTTCCGCGGTCCTTGTTGTTCATTGAGAAATCACGGCTCCGGTGCTGACTGCATCGATCGGAACAAATGGTAATCGGAGGAGGCAATGTCTGGGAAGCATAGCGGGTGGGGTAGGATTTCCCAGTTGCCTCCCTCTAAGTACTTCTTAACCGGTTGAGTAACATACGGCCTGGCGTTCTCGTGTTGCAAAATCAACTTGTCATGATGATGCTGCCATTCCAGCACCTTCTAATACAGAGTTCGCTTCAAACGCATCAGTTGCAGTCGATCACAATCCCCAGTAATGTTTCCCGATGCTTTCAGCAGTTCGTAATACACGACAGCCTGCTTTTGGGTACTTTTCCGCGGTCCTTGTTGTTCATTGAGAAATCACAGCTACGGTGCTGACTGCATCGATCGGAACAAATGGTAATCGGAGGAGGCAATGTCTGGGAAGTATAGCGGGTGGGGTAGGATTTCCCAGTTGCCTCCCTCTAAGTACTTCTTAACCGGTTGAGTAACATGCGGCCTGGCGTTCTCGTGCTGCAACATCAGCTTGTCATGATGATGCTGCCATTCCAGCACCTTCTCATACAGAGTTCGCTTCAAACGCATCAGTTGCAGTCGATCACAATCCCCAGTAATGTTTCCCGATGCTTTCAGCAGTTCGTAATACACGACAGCCTGCTTTTGGGTACTTTTCCGCGGTCCTTGTTGTTCATTGAGAAATCACAGCTACGGTGCTGACTGCATCGATCGGAACAAATGGTAATCGGAGGAGGCAATGTCTGGGAAGTATAGCGGGTGGGGTAGGATTTCCCAGTTGCCTCCCTCTAAGTACTTCTTAACCGGTTGAGTAACATGCGGCCTGGCGTTCTCGTGCTGCAACATCAGCTTGTCATGATGATGCTGCCATTCCAGCACCTTCTCATACAGAGTTCGCTTCAAACGCATCAGTTGCAGTCGATCACAATCCCCAGTAATGTTTCCCGATGCTTTCAGCAGTTCGTAATACACGACAGCCTGCTTTTGGGTACTTTTCCGCGGTCCTTGTTGTTCATTGAGAAATCACAGCTACGGTGCTGACTGCATCGATCGGAACAAATGGTAATCGGAGGAGGCAATGTCTGGGAAGTATAGCGGGTGGGGTAGGATTTCCCAGTTGCCTCCCTCTAAGTACTTCTTAACCGGTTGAGTAACATGCGGCCTGGCGTTCTCGTGCTGCAACATCAGCTTGTCATGATGATGCTGCCATTCCAGCACCTTCTCATACAGAGTTCGCTTCAAACGCATCAGTTGCAGTCGATCACAATCCCCAGTAATGTTTCCCGACGCTTTCAGCAGTTCGTAATACACGACAGCCTGCTTTTGGGTACTTTTCCGCGGTCCTTGTTGTTCATTGAGATATCACGGCTACGGTGCTGACTGCATCGATCGGAACAAATGGTAATCGGAGGAGGCAATGTCTGGGAAGTATAGCGGGTGGGGTAGGATTTCCCAGTTGCCTCTCTCTAAATACTTCTTAACCGGTTGAGTAACGTTCTCGTGCTGCAAAATCAACTTGTCGTGGTGATGCTGCCATTTTGGCCTCTCCTCGTCCAGAGCTCGCTTTAAACGCATCAGTTGCAGTTGACAATGGTCCCCAGTGATGCTTTTCGACGCTTTTAGTAGCTCGTGATCCACGACACCCCTCTTTTGAGTACTTTTCCGCGGTCCTTGTTGTCCATATAGAAGTTACCACTTTGGAAGCGGCCAAAGCATTTTGCACATTCTACTCGATGGAGTTCGTCATACACTCTCTTTAGCAAACGACGCGTTTCCGCTGCCGATTCCTTCGCTAGGAAATAATGGAGCATAATAACTTGCCGCAAATGTGACTTCGTTTGGAAGAAAACTTGGCATTGTAAAGACTATTAAAATAGATTATGTTAACGCGTCGCACAAACGTCACCTATGGCTTTGTAGCGGGCTCCATGGACCTGTCATCATATGTATTGGCAACTTTAAATTCAAAAAATAGTGTTGCTCAACGCCATATATAGCCGACGGGCGCTTTTAGATGCAACCACCTACCAATACAGAAATATTTCCCGAATATCTAGAAACACATCCACGTGCAAATATATCTCGAAATGTAGTGAAAATTTACGATTTTGCGTCCTCGCCAGCACCATTTATTTTCATTCGAAAATCCGATATAGATCTTTCACCGAGAGACTTCCGCGTGAACATTGAAAAATAGACCGCAATGTACTACCACTGACGTGGACGCGGGCAAAGTTTCCCACCAAGGTCGGGAGTGGGTGAAAAATGGTTTGGAGAAGCGACGAGAGCTTACCCCTTGATCGCCGTTAAGATTGGAATCCGATATGGAAAAGGTATCGACGATGGAGTCGAAGCGCACGAGTTTCTTCGCGTGTTGAGGCTTCTTGCTCCGTGCGCAAATCGAGCACATGGCTGGGTTTGCCGATACAATTGGGGGCATATCGAGACTCGACGATCAGCGACGAATCACGGATGCACTTTTGATGTCACTGTCTTTGATTCGAGCACATGGGGCACAGTCAGGGGCACGTACTTTCGAATAAAAGTTTTCCAAAAATAACAATATTTTCTTAAATTTGTTTCTTTTTCAACTCGGATCGATAAAAAACGTATATGTGTATACATATATTTAGATTCATATTTATGTAAATTAATTTGAAAAATATTTATCGAGGAATTGCACGTAAGGCTCAATTATTGTCGCGTTAACATATCTTGCTTTTTTGTATTGTTTATTTTTTTACAGTTCACTTGTCGCGTGTCATACTGTTTATTGTCCACTTCATTCTTCGTACGGGTTTGTTTGAGTTCGATCGAAGACTTTCTTTTTTATTTTCTCGCGATTGGAAAAAAAAACATCGAAGATAAGTAGAGCGCGACGGTGTGATCGAAGACGGGTCACTTGCGGAAGAGATCTACCGTCGGCGCGAGGGGTTGTTTCTCGCCGTCAGTACGGCAGTGGCCCGGAGTTACCGACTATCGAGCTCAGCTCTGGGGAGGAAATAACCGGCCGGGTGACTCGACCGTCGAACGAGAAGATCCTCGTTAACCCGACGGGATAAATTGTTATTCTCGCACAATCGTTGCTGCAGGGCGCGAATTTTCATTCTTATCAATGTTTCGCTTTGATAAGGAAGTTCACTTGTCGAATTTTCATTAAAAAATGTCTGTCCACTCGTCTATAATTGGGTGTAGAATTGATCCAGCGGTAATTGTACTTTATTGTCACGCCTGTGCAATTGACGAGGGTTATTGTGATATTGCACGTTGATCCGTATCACCGTTCTGTGAGGTGAGAAAATAATTTCGCCCATTTGTCATCGCGCGCTGGGTGAAAGTTTCGAAGGTTCAACGAACCATGCGATACTAATACTAGTCCATTTAAATCCCCGTTAAATAGTGCCAACGAGATCAGCGAAGCAATCACTGCATAGCTGTGTTTTGACAAATGACCCTTTGGACCTGCAAAAAGTCCGCATTGTTCAATCAGCCGATTCTATCGGCATTGTTGACGGGACGTTCGATTCGCGATTTGTTTCTCCTATACAGGGTGTATCAGATTGAGCTTTCAAGCTTTTATCTCGCAAAGGATTGGAAGAAAAGTGTTTCGAATGAAAGTTGTTGCATTTCAAGAGGGAGAAAAGGTGGCAATGGGAATTTGACCTTGAGTGTCAACCATCAAGGTCATATTAAGGTCAATTTACAAAATGAACGTTTCGAATGCGTCATATCCATGGAACTTTTGTTATCAGTACGTCCGGCTATTTCGAGGACGGTTTCTGAATGCGGTTGTCTTCAAAATCACTTTTTCCTATATATATATATATATGCATCATATATTCTAGGATATATGTTCCTATATCGCACAAGTGACGTCCAAGAGGAAAACTTGGATGCCTCGTAACAATACTTAATGGAATCACCTCCATCTATGCTTCACGATCTTTTCGAGAAAAAAAATCATTTAACATTTTTTTTCGAGTTATCCTGTGGCATAGATGTTTTTCTTTCATTCGTGTATGTACTTTCCCGTAGACGTTGTAAGAATAAATTGGGAGTCATTGCAACTAGTATTTTTTTCAATTATCTTACCTTCAGTGACGATCCTCTCGAAGCAATATTTTAAACGTTTTTTTTTTTTCAAAATCTAAGGCATCGAGGAAAGTGCTTTGTTGATAATTCATTTATTGTTTAACAGTGTAGTTCATAACGATAGCACAAATTTAAAAAATCGCGAGGAAAGTACATACACAAAAACGAAAGGTGAAGAAATGTATTTTTCATCAAAAAGTAAAAAAAAACATAGAAGATATTTGGGGATGATTCGGATTGATACGAGGCACCTAGATTTTGCTTTTGGACGTCAGTTTTCGAGCGGACCGGTATGCGTGTTATTCGAAACCAAATTAATTAGCGTTATCGCATAGCCTGCAGCAGGCTCGTATTATGCCACTTCGCACAATATACGACCTCAATATAAGCGCCCTTTCTCCGCAATTCTTTCGCTCCCGGGCAAACGGTAGCTCGTGGCGGTAATACATACGAGTACGCACGTTTTAACAACTCGTCTGCTCATTAGCCTACTTCGGGTCTGCCGTCAATAGTATTTCCCCCGTGCTCGGGACGCCTACCACCAATTAGCCCTGTTAGAGCAAGAGCCTGCGCGATTATATTGTGTCGCTAAAATCTTTGACCCGACGCATGTGCATGCACCTGCCACGATCCATCGGTACCGTACGTGTATTATGTTTCAAGCAGCAAGTGTGTGTGTGCGCGCGATTGTTGCATCGTTAATTACAGAGCGAGAGTTCGCCGAGGGAGAAAAATTCCGAAGAGCCGGCATAAAGTCTTTTTTGAGTGGAAAAATAATGGCAAATTAGGGAAGAAGAAAGAAAACAGCTGGAGTAAGAAAGAAAAAAAATAGTTGAGGAAAGAGAAGAAGAAAAATAGGTGAGGAGGGAAAAGAAGAAAAAAACTAGCTGAGAGAAAAAAAAGCAGCGGGAAGAAAAGAAGAAAAGGGAAGAAAAAAAATGGCTGGGAAAAAAATGTAAAAAAAAATTAACTACGTTTTTAAAACGGACTAAAAAGTGTTGAGGAATTCCTCCTGGCCCCATACAGATTTATAACCCAACACAGATTCCTAACCACATACAGATTGTCTTGAAAATTTGTGATTGTGAATTTTTAATAGCTATGAAAATACTTGGAAGATTTAAAACGAAAAACGTGGGGCGCATGTAATAGATAATTGATACATGAATAGTTCCCCTAAGTCAATAACAATTTTATTACACTGCAAATGATATGAACTGTTGTGTGACTTTTTTCAACGACAGCTACTCCCTACACTCCTTACTAGTATTTATGCAAGCGCCCCACGTTTTTCGTTTTAAATCGTCCAATTATTTTCATAGCTGTTAAAAATTCACAATTACACATTTTCAGGACAATCCGTAGGCGATTAGGAATCTGTATTGGGTTATAAATTATGATGTTGAAGTTTGCATCGTTGGAATCCAACGAACGATTTTTTCACTGAATTTTCCAAATTTTGTTCAACAGATCTAAGCTTCAAAAATCCCGTGATCATTTTTCAGGCTCCTTGTTTAGCGACCTACAACCCAAATCTCCCAATTATGATTTTCGATGCCAATAAAAATAAGGAAGTAAAAAAAAATCGTTGCTTTCCAACGATGCAAACTTCAAGCCCATAAATCTGTATGGGGCTAGCAGAAATTATTTTATACTTTTAAGTCCGTTTTAAAAACGTGGTTAATTTTTTGTTTATCTAAATAATTTTATTTTCTGCTTTTAAGTCTTGTGTGTGTGAAATATTGCTTTTTTTCCTCTAGGCGTGGCTTGCGTTGAGGGGCTGTCTCTTTGACCACCGTAGAAATCGTCACTAATGCACTATTCACTATTAATATTATCATTATTGTTTAATTTTGTTCTCTTTCACAAAACTATATGTTTGCTTTCTTTATTAATTTTTTTCACAATTTTTTTCGCTTTTTTCTCTCCGTGACAGACTTGCCTGTTTATTTATTTGTCTGTCATCCAGATCGGAGCTACGTTCAAAGTTTCAAGTTTCTAGCTCATCCGGAAGTTAGTTTAAAATCGACTGCAAAATTTGTACCGAACAGGCAAACAAACAAACAGACAGACAAGAAAGCGAGTTAACATTGCATTGTCATTCAGTTCTGAGCTACGTTTAAAGTTTCAAGTCTCTAGCTCATACAGAAGTTAGTTTAAAATCGATTGCAAAATTTGTAGCGAACAAACAGACAATGAGCAAAGCGAGTTAATAAAAACGTGGCAATAAAAAAGACAATAGCTGAGGGAAAAAAGGAGCTTTTTCTTTTTCGAATAAAACGAATGACAATTTTGTTTGGGGCCGTCCATAAATTACGTTATTTTAAAATAGGGGGGGGGGGCTGGTCGTTAGATGACGGTAACGATAATTTGATTACAACGATATGAAGGATAGGATTATTTCAGGGGGGGGGGGGGGGGGGGTAAAAATCAGCAAAAATCGATGACGTAATATATGGACAATCGTTAATTGTCAATTTTTGTTACGACAAAAATCATTATTCTCAAGGCAGTGTGAATAAAAAAAGACAAAGTTCATCGGTCTGGCAGCGATATGTCTATAGTGGTTAGTTTGTCAGCGCTGGGGTTGTTGAAAAAAAAGCTCCGCCAGGGTCGTTCCCGGTAGGCAGAAACGAGTGCAATTAAAGAGGCTTGGATCCTCCGGCCAAAAATTTCTTGGCCACTACGTTCGTGGATACGCCGATCGCGTGGCACAAAAGATAGCCTCTTGAGAAAACGGCGATCACATTGTACTCGCGAGGAAGGGCCGCAATTTTTTGGCGCACGTGGTCGGGTCTTTGTGTTTGCGATGATATATACTGGTCTTGGATGTGCCAAATGTAGTTTTTTTTTTAGTCATAGTTGGGTATAATCAGGGTCACACGTATTCCGGGGTGAATTTTAGAGCCCCTTAGTATGCTGATGTTACTATATCTACAGGCTGTCTCAGAGTGTTCCAAGCGTATACTTAAAAAAGCCCGGTTCATCATGAAAAATGTTTGAAATAAAAGTGGTTTCGTTTCAAGAGGGACAAACGATGGCAATGTCAATTTGACCTTGAAAATAACGGCCAAATTTATGTGAAGATCAAATTCGGAATTTTCACGGAGAACTCTGATTTTTATTGTGTATTGTTATACCTTAGCTCGGGAGCTTTTCAAAACACTACGAATAACTTTTTTTTAATCGAGTATTTGTTCAGTTATGAGATTGCCACCAGTTGCATTGCAACTTTCAAGTCTCACAAGCGATCAAAAACTAGATAAAAAAATATATTTATCCACCGTGTTTTGAAAAACTCTCGAACTAAGCTATAAAAGTATACAACAGCAAATAAGGCCTCTAATTTAAAATATTGAGGTGACCTTCGCATGACCTTGGCAGTTATGTCCAACGTCAAATTGACATTGTCATATTCATCCCCTCTTGCAACGAAACAACTTTTATTTGAACCATTTTTCATCCGAACCACACCGTACTCTCTGAAGTGTAAGCTCGTAACCCTTCGTTTTTTGACACCCTGTATATGGGGAAATGATATTTTGTTACCGTAGTATCTATGTAATATTGGTTATTATCGCATGTGGATTTTGGGGACCTAAAAGGATCTATATCCAGTTTGCTTAAATTTATCCAAAAGAGATTGCGAAACCAATGGCGTTTACATCATTTTTAGTATGGTTGCCTACTATAAGGACGGTCCTCGGAGTCACTTATTGCGCAATGCAAATAAACGAATTCTTACATATTTTACATTATATATATATATGTATGTATATATATATATATATATATATATATATATATATATATATATATATATATATATATATACACAGAGGGTGTCAGAAAGGTCGATGCAAAGCCTTAAGGGGGTGATAGGTCATCTCGTTAGGAACAAATCTATCCTAGGTTACCTTAGTCCAAAGTCTAAGGATTTCGAGTTATCATGGTAAGTATGATTTTTGGAAAATCTCCCAAAATTAGGTACTAACTCGTTAACCTCTTATATTATACCTTATGTCAAATACCTTAAGGGCTTGCGTAGGTTTGAAAATGTAAAAAAAACCATTCTTTCAATTTCACTATCCAAAAGTACAATATGGCTAGAATATGCTCCGAAAGTTAAAACTTTGGGAGAATATTTAGTTGTAATCTTTAGTTTAATTGTAGAATATTTAATTGTAATGACTTAAAAGTCAATCGGAGTAAAAGTCTAGGAGAGAGAGCCGTTGGAAATTCCCCCCGTTGGGAAAGACCTGCCGGGAGCGACGCAGGTATATCGCATTTTTCTCAAAACACTATTTTTGAAGTTGGTGGACACGATTTCTCAATAACTAATGAACCGATCTTATTGAAATTTGGCACACTTCTTCAAAATAGCATAGCAGTGATTGAACGAAGGTTTTTTCCAAGCGATGACAACTAATTTGACAAGGCTGTATCCAAAATTGAACTATTTTGCAAACAGCATTGCAAAAAATTGAAATTTTAATTTTCCAAAAATTCTCCTCCAATCACGAGCTATACTTGTCTACTAACAGAAAAAAATTAGTTTTGTAATTTCAGATAAAGCTATCGTGAGTTATCGTGACCACCACAAGGAACCCTTTCTTAGAGGTCTCCCGAAACTAGGTCCCACCAGTTGAATTTCCCAAATTTTTGGATGAATTTTTTTTTTAATATTGTTCATATGTTGCTCTTTTACATGCTTAAAATTTTGAATAAAATAATTTATATAGTACATTTTTCAAAAATAGAGAAAATATGCCTTTTTTGGTTTCGACACCCACGTAACTCCTCAAAAGGTATTTTCATTTTTTGACAAGTTTTCAAGTATTCAACACGTCCCATTTGCGCCTTCCTGACACCCTGTATAAATGAATATAATGCATGTTACATATGTAAGGATTTTATAACCCAAGTCCTCCCCCTTGCGCCCTTACGAGCTCGCTCGACACTAGGAAGAGGAGAGCTTGCCCGGACAACTGTGCGCCGGTCGATACACCTTGTTCGAAGCGCGGAGTGCAAACGGGCCGAGCCGACTGCGAACGCGCGGTCCACAAAATGATACGTCAGTGGCTCTTAAACGTACGCCGTGAGATGGCCGTGACGGTCACTCGCTCTTCTGTGTGCACTTTGCGCCGTCGTCACTCGCCTCGGAGAAGGTTCACTTGTTTTTGTTTGCACTCACGCACGTGTGTGTGTGTGTGCCTGTGTGTCTTTTCGGTTTCTTTAGACAGAGAGAGAGAGAGAGCGAGAGAGAGAGAGAGAGAGAGAGAGAGAGAGAGAGAGAGGGAGGGAGAGAGAGAGAGCATTTTGGTCGGGATTGTTGACGAATGGTAAATATTTGTTATGAGAAAGAGAGAGAGAGAGATGGAGGGAGAGAGAAGGGATTTTGGTCTCTCGTTCGTTAACGAATGGTAAATTTTTGTCACGAGAGACGCCAGGGAAAGTTGAAAAAAGAGATAGAGAGAGAGAGCGGGAGAGAGAGAGCGGGAGAGAGAGAGCGGGAGAGAGAGAGAGGGGGGGGGGTGAATTTTCGTCACGAGAGATCGTCACTAAAAGTTGCAGAGAGACGGTCAGAAAATGGATCTCGTTTGGGTTTGCTTGGATTGGGGATAGACGTCAGAAAGTTCCTCTCGCGGTTCTCCTCGACGTCGCGTTCACCAATCTCCATTTGCGGATCTCCACCTTTTGTTGGCTATTTTGCTTTTTCTTCTTCTGTTTTTTGTTATCTACCGCAAACGTTGACAATCGTACAAAAGAAAAAAAACGATTGATGATCGCGACCTCGGCCGTGAACGGTCCCAGGTCTGTGTGCGTTTGCATACGACGCGAAAAAAAAGGTTCGACGCAGCAGAACGCACTCGCAGGAGAGCGCGCGAGTGGTCGATCGCGTTAGGCCAAGCGGGTGGATAATTTATGAGAGTCGAATATACGCACGTGAGCGCTTGCGAACTGCCAGGGATAGGTAGAATCGCGCTCGGGAGGGCCTCGCGAGACTAGTTCCGCCGCTATTCACCCCCCGTTCCTACCATCCTTGGCCGCGCGACTCTTTGCCGTCCTCGCGCACACCCGAAGGATCAGTGGACTTTTCCGTGGGGGATTTGCACGAGGCTAACAACGAGACGCGAAAACGAGGCCTAGAGGAGCTTGGGAAATCAATCGGAAGTACGATTGTCTTGTTGCTGTGATTTGTTTTTGAATTTTTGCATTTGTTTGCACGGTTGTGCATTAATCGCCGAATTCATGCACTCATTTAATTATTTATCCAATCACCGATTCGGTTAATTTTCAATTCATCGTTTTGGTTGCTATAACTTATGGATTAATTAACTCATTTATCAATTTAAGCTGCCTGGAATGTCGAGTTTCATCAGGACACTTCACTACTGAATTTATTTTATTTTTTATTTGAGCATTTTATTGATTTATTTTTTGATTAACGTATTTATTTCTTTTATTATTAATGAATTTATTCGTTCAGCCATTTATTTGTTTAATCTTTAATTTATCAATTTAGTGTGTATAATTCATTAATTGAATTACTTATTTGTCTCTTTAGGTGGTCAGAAACTTCAAGTCCATCAGGAAAATTGAATACTGAATTTATTTGATTTTTTTGTTCGCGCTTTTTATTGATTTACTTTTCAATTAACCTTTTTATTTCTTCCATTTTCAGTTTATTTATTTGTCACTCACTTATTTGTTTACTCTTCTGTTTACCAAATTAGCTTGTATAATTCATTTATTGAAAAACTCGTTTATGCATTTTAGCCCCAGTGGACCGTTGAGTCTCATCACGAAACTCCACCACTGGATTTACTTTATTTTTCATTCACTCATTTTATTGATTTTTTTCTAATTGACGTATTCATTCATTTGATTTTGAATTAATTGATTAGTTTAGTTATTAATCTGTTCATTATTCAATTTATCAAATTAGTTCGTATCATTTATTGAATGAATTGCTCATTTATCTATTTCAGCTGTCGTTAAGCATCCAGTCCATCAGGAAACCTTAATATTGAATGTGTTCTATTTTTCATTTACGCATTTTACGAATTAATTTTGTTATCAATCTGTTCATTGCAATTATTGTTTAAATATTTTGTTCTCGTCATTCACGTACTTGGTTACTCTTTTATTTATCAATTTAGTTTGTATAATTTATTAATGAAAGCACTTATTTATATTATGACTTCAAGTTCATCAGGAAACATTAATACTGAATTTATTTTATTTTTTATTCACGCCTTTCGTTGATTTATTTTAAAGTAATTCTTCATTTATTTATCCGTAATCCACTTATTTAATTAATCTCCAATCAATTCATTTATTTTCTACAATTAATCATTAATTGATCAATTTGTTTTTCTCTAACCTTTTTATTACTTTCATTTTGAATCAAGTTTTTTATACATTCATTTCCCATTCGCTTATTTGACTGTCCAATTTATCAATTGAGTTTATGAAATTTATTAATCAAACCCCTCATTAATTCGTTTTACCCACCGTTAAACTGAAAGTCTCGCCCCAAACTTCAATGGCTAAATTTTCGTTTTATTTTCTTCGTTATCGTAGTATTTGATTTAGTTGTTATCGAGGCATTATCCTCATTAGTATTCTTACAAGGAACATCACTTTGGTATCCTCCTCTGATTTTGTTGAAACTTTCTAGTGTGGAAGAGTATTGAAAACTAAGAGACACGTATTTTTTTTATCGGCAGAAAAACGGTTTTAAGGGGTGAAACGTACCCTCGAAAATAGGGGTGTTTTTCATTTTTCGTCGATAACTCTATCGTTCTCATCTCCAATGTATGGTATACAAAAAAAATAAACATTGTTCCAATTTGAAATTATGTAATATCTCGTACCGTTAAAACCTTATCGAAGAAAAACGAAAAACATCCCCATTTTTTAGGGTGCGTTTCACTCCTTAAAACCGTTTTTCCGCCGATGACAAAAACATACGTGTCTCTTAGTTTTGTATACTCTTCCACATAAAAAAGTTTCAACAAAATCGGAGGACACCAAAGTTCCTTCCTTGTCAGTCACGTTTCCTTCACTTCCAATTAATTCATTAAGGTCTATGAATTTATTTCTTTGTCAATTTATTAAATAGTTAAAAAAAATGTTAGAATGCCTTATACCTTTACGCATTAATTTGCGCATTTATTTCTATTTACATTGTCAATTATCGTCTCATCGTCACTCATCAATTCACTTGTTCGTTTGACTCCCAGTCGAGCCGAATATCTCAATCACCCTCGCGAAAAGCCACTTCGAAATGGTCCGCGTTGTCGCGGCGCAGCTCTCGCGATGTAGCTCTCTCGTCGGTGCGATTATTCCACAATACAAAACAACCGAGTATATGTGCGCGCAATAATATCACCGCTCTGTTATAGCAGAGGTGGCGGTGGCGGCAGCGGTCGCGGCGGCTTTATCGAGCGACCTCGACGATGCGTCCAAGCTTTTACAACATCGATGCAATAACCGACTCGTGCGTGAGGCGCACGTGTACGCGAATATCATCACAAGCGGAAAATGGAAAATAAATTTTTCTTTTTTTTTGTTGTTAACACGAAAGTGTGAAAAAATTTCATTTCTCATTTGATAGGTACAAAGGGCGCCGATAAGGAAGCGGAACGTCGGCGAGGTCCAGGATCTGTTAGTAATGAGCTCCGTCTCGGCGTACGCTGACCTACGTCACTGAGAGAGCACTGACGCTGCTCGTACTACTACGGCCGGTCCCGCGAAATGGAGAACGACAGGACGAGGCAGAGATATTTATATAGGGGGTATTCTAGCTCAACTCGGATGACTATTTCCCTCACCATTGTTCATTATAGACTCCCATGGTGGAAAAAAAACACAAGTTTTTTTCCAATTTTCTTCACCCTTCCCCGGCTGCAAAAAATGAAAAGTCCACTCGGGCCATTTTTTCAATTCTCAAAAGAATTTCGATACGTTCAAGACCTATTTTGCGCATTTTTCACCGAATCTCAACTTGTGCTTCCGATATTTACTATTTTTCTGCGCAGTTCCAATTTTGGGGATGATTATTCGACAGGTTGGAAGTCTGTAGAGTATTTGTAAAAAAAAACTGCGTTAATGACGCAAAAATGTATTTCTAAAATAGAAAGAAAGTTGTAGCGTTTATAATGCTCGGAGAAGGATTGGAATAAGCTGAAAAAAGTAATTCAAAGCCTTTTTTGTTCAGGTAAATTCAACTTTCTAGCACACGGAAAAAGAGAGAGAAAGTGAGAGGGAGAATTGGAAAACACCATATACGACATGGGATAGATAACAAGGCAAAAATAGAACGTCGGATGATTAAAGAAGAATTCAGAATGGCATACAACCCACCCGAATTAAATTGCATCCGAAACCATATTTTTCAAGTTATTTTATTTATTAATCCTTGCAAGACCCAAAAGGTACTCTTTTGCCTTCCAAACCGTCGAATAGTCATCCCCGAAATCGAAATGTAGCTGAAAAAAGGTGAATATCGAAAGCACCAGTTGATTTTTGGTGAAAAATGTACAAAATAGGTCTAAAACTTTTTTGCAGTCCCAGGAGAGCAAAGGGTTCGGCAAAAAATCGAGATATATGAGGTGTTTTTATACATCAAATGTCAGGTTTTCCAATATGGGAATCTATAATCAACGGTGGTGAGGGAAACAGTTGTCTGGGTTGAGCTGCAATACCCTATACAATCAAACCTCGATATAACGAATCTCTATGGCAGTTCGTTATAGCGAGTTTTCTTTATATTGAGGTTTAGTTATATCGGAGTCATGTTCCTTTAAATGTTCTTTAAAAAATATATATCAGTACTATAAATATAGGGATATTTTTTAAAGAAAGAAAGATTTAAATTACAGCAATTTTTACAAGCAATTAGAGCATAATGTAGATTATTATGTCGTTGTACCAAGATTTCGGGTTTTTATCGGAAGGGAATGGACAAATCTTCGTTATATCGAGGTTCGACTGTATATATATATATATATATATATATATATATATATATATATATATATTATAGGGTTATTATATATTATATATATGTGCGTATATATAATATATAATAACTATATGCACACGCGTATATATATAGGGAGTGAAATAGAATGGAGCAAAAAGGGGTTGAAGTGCAGAGTGTTAGAGAACCGAGTAAAAGGGGCTTCTTGATATAAAGTATAAAAAATTGTTTACATGTCTGCTCACAGTATTGTATGTTTGGTTCCAAGGGCGAATATAAAATGTGCATTGGGCAGTTACTTGCCTGTGTGTGCGTGTGTTTGTCCATCGAGAGAGACAGAAAGGGGGGGAGAGGAAAGGACTGATTGAAATTGAAGAAATGAAGATTGAATATAAAAAAAATAAACAATATAAGTTGCGACGAGATAGAAATAAAATATAAAGGCAAAATAAAACAGCAAATTCAAATACAAACTAAAACTTGATATTAACAAAAAATAAAATAAAAACCTGTAATTATCTTGATCAAGTTGATAAAATAAGACGAGACGAAATAATATTAACAAAAGTTCATGTATATTGGGTCAAACATGTGTAATGATATGAGAATGAGAAATAAACATGGAAATCCAATTACCTCTAATAGTCAGGTGTCAACAGAAAACAAGGAAAAAGGGACAAAGAAACAAGAGAAACCAAAAGAAAGAGAGAGAGAGAATGTTTTTTATTTCGTACTCTGTAGCTAGTCCTACCTAAGAGTATCGTGCATGTTAATACATGGTGGGTATACGATCGACAAGCATTTTTATACAATAACTCTAAACGTATGAACTAAGACTAGAGTTAAACTAAAACTGCATAATAACCATAATAGTAATATTAATACATAAAAACAACAAAATAAACATAATACTGAGGTTGATTTAGAGTGTGGGGGGGGGGGGGGGGAGACAGAGAGATTGCATTATATTATGTTTATTATTGCTTAGGAGCAAAAACCCCGCGAGCATACGATCCTTATGCATCGTGCTGTAAAAAGAAAAAAATGCAAGACAATAAAAAAAGTGGCTTGATAAAAAAAACAAAGAAAAATTACTTCACATAAAAAAAACATAAAAATCAAATAAAAGAAAAAAAAGACGCAGAATGAAAACGCAACGAAAAAAAATCTCATACAAAAAGCAAGAAAGCGAAAAACAGAAAGAATGACTGAGGGCGAGGGCGCTAAGGTTAGGCGAAGGCATGCCAAAACCGGGTCCGTATCCTGCTTATGCTCGTTTTACTATCCGTTGTACTATTTTTCTTTTTTTTTATCGCAATGCCCTATTCTATTGTTTAAGACGAAGGGCTTCTACGCAAACATGGTGTTAAGGTCGTGGCCGATAGGAAACGGGCGGACGAATAGTTGTCCGCGCATACAAACGAGATGAACCGCGCTGCCATCTAGTGCAAACTGCACGCAGCTCCCCGACTCCCCGCCGGCTACCGCGGAGTCGTAGATGTCGGCTCATGGTCTTTGCGGAGGGAGGAGGAGGAGAAGTAAATCCAGAGAAGAAGGCACAATAAAAGTGAAAAGAGGACGGCGGCGCGCGCGTGCGTGCCTGTGTTTGTGTACACCGCTCCTTCAACATTTTTTAAAGGGGCCGTGCCGGACCAAGAACAGTAGCCAAATTGGGTTTGACATAATATTATATAAGCCCAATGACATTTTTTGAAAAATGTATACCCTTAATTTATAGCCGAGGATTGTATTGATTAAGGATAAAAGGATGTGTATTATGCATGGATTCCGGACAAAAATTCGAAAAAGTTCGGATTTATGCCATTTCGCCGATAGTTGACATACATGATTTTAATAAACGGGATTTGAAGGGGAAGTATTCACCTTCATTCCGTTTTTTTCTTCAATTTTTACTATGTTTTTACGACTGGTGCCCTTTTTCGAAAACGACCATTTTTCACCTTTTTTTGTTCTTTTTCGGGTGGACCCCGTTTACGGACAACATTTTTTAATGCATTTTTTTTCACCGAAATCATAAAGGGAGAAGCTTAAGCTTCAACTTTGTTTTTTTTAAAGCTTCGTAAGATTTTTTTTTACAGTATTTTGAATAAAGAAAGAGACAATTTGAAAAATAACGTGTAACGCGAAAATGACAAGGATTCAAGGGTAACCTCAGGATAGTAAAAAGTTGACTCGGTTTTCGTTGAATTCGCGAACATTTTTTCACATTTTTCTCAAATTTTCGTTTTTACCTATTTTCGGCAAAAAAATCCGATGATTTAATTACTGTAACTCGAGGACTAAGGGGTTTGTGATAAAATTTTAAGAGAGGAAAAAATTGTATTATTCTATTTTCAACGCAATAGAATCGGTTGAAAGCAACCGATTAACGTGACTAGAAAACTAAAATTGTAACGGGGAAAAAAATGTCGAAAAAATCTGAAATAATTCTATTGCGTTGAAAATAGAAAAATACAAGTTTTTCCTCTCTTGAAATTTTACCACAAACCCCTTAGTTCTCGAGTTACGATAGTTAAATCATATTATTTTTCACCAAAAATAGGTGAAAAAAAATTTCGAAAAAGAAATCTGAAAAAATTTTACGCGAACCCATCGAAAACCAATTTAACTTTTTACTATCTTGAGATTTTTCTCGAATCCTGGTCGCTTTCGCATTACACGTTATTTTTTACATTGTCTTTTTTTTATCAAAATATCTTTAGAAAAATATCGTACGAAGCTTTAAAAAAACAAAATTGGAGCTTGAGCTGTCCCTTTATGATTCCGGTCAAAGAAATGCGTTAAAAAAAATGTTGTCTGTAAACGAGGCCCACCAGAAAAGGAACAAAAAAGGCGAAAAATTGTCGTTTTCGAAAAAAGATACTAGTCGCGAAAAAATTGTAAACAATTTTCAAAAAAAAAAAAAATGAAGGTAAATACCTTCCCTTCAAAATGCCGTCTATTGAATTGATTTATGTCAACTATCGGCGAAATGGCATAAAAAATCGTTCCGGAACTTTTTTGAATGTTTGTGCGGAAACTTTTCACCGGTAGTGTACATACGGAGTGAAGTAAAACATCTGGGAAAACGGGCCGGTTTTTATAGATCATCGGAAACACCTTTTTCTTCTATGCCAAGCTAAAATTTACCAAGCTTAAAGTATTGGCAGCCACCAATGCTGCTTAACTTCAGTGACCGCCGAGCCCGCACACCGACCGCGCGCCCATCTCTGTCGGTTTGTAATTTATACATTTTTTTCCTTTATATTATTAATAAATTTGATTTATAATACAATAAAATAATTACTAAATAATCAAACAAATATTTTTCGTCAAATAAAATAAATAATTTACGACAACAAAATAAATCTTTTAAAAAAAATATGAATAAAAAATTAATAAACAATCGTACGCTCTTAGTTTTGTTGTTTTTAGTTTTTCGAAAACATTTTCTCAAGATTCAGCACTGAACAAGTTTCCCCAAAATCCTTGGCTCGAATAATTTAGACAAGAGCTCGTCCGCGAATAAAAATTTCGAGGTGCCGTCTTCGCTTTTTTCATCCCCGAGCGAAATTCTTTGGAATGTATTTTTCTCCCTGAAGCACAGAAGCGACGATATTGCTCGCCGCACTCGCGTCCAAACGTTGCGGCCTACGGCCATCGTGGTAAACAAAGAAGAAAAAAAAAAGCACAGGACAAAATAAAAAAAAAACAAGAAGGACCGGGAGAGTGAAAAAAGCAGCTGCGAATGTTGCGGGACTTTAATTAAAAGCGCTCGCGGTAGTTCTCGAGACCGAAAACAATGCAGTGCTCTATCTCTCGTGGCAGTTGACAGTTTCACCACTGATATTGGACACCGTAAGCGTTACTACGCTCAAACGTTTGCGAGAGCGAGAGAGGCAGAGAGGCAAAGAGAAAGAGAGAGAGAGAGAGAGAGGGAGAGAGAAAAACATTGCTGTACACACACGTCAATCGCGAATCGTGCCGCAAAGTCCAACAGAACGTCACGCATCAAAAAAAGCCTTCGATCTTTTTTGTCTCCCTTTTTTCCATTTCCACCGTACCCTGCCAGCATTGCTGATACCAAAGCTTTGTTTTTTCTTTTTGTTTGCCGACGTGTCTGTGCGAATAAAACCTCGCTCCGGAAACGTGTACTTGCTAATGGAGAGTACGCTAAAAGAACAAAATCCCCGATTGATGTATGACGGAGCACTTCGTTCGACGCTTTCATTTCAATTTATTCACCGCTAACCGCCGAGGCTCGGCTGACAAAACTCGTGATTTATTATATTCGTGTCTCGGATGATAAAGTACTTGTATTTATTAAATAGCCAACAACAACAATAATAAAAGTATTTATCATAATTGTTATTATTATTGTCGATATACATATAAATGTGAAATCGACCAATTGATTATATATAAATATATTTGTGAATTTGATAAGGTTTGTTTGGGATATTAAGGGGCCTGCGTAAGCTTGAAAGTTGAACAATATGATTCTTTTATTACATGGCTTAGGTAGCTTAGGATCTGATTTCAATTCGCAACAAAGATTTTGTCGGGATTCCAAAAAATCCTCGAATTATGATAATTTTGGTAAAGGAACAGATTTTTTAATCATTTTTCTCGATTTTTTAAAATGGAACGATGTGGATTGACTTTTTATCTAGGTTTTTCATATGTAATGATTTTTTATATCTAGTGATTACTGATGTAGTTTCATAGCCTAGGGACACTTCAATTGGCAACAACCGTCTTGTAAAAATGACAAAAATTGACCGAGTTATGACAATTATTGTGAATGGTCAGATTGTCCATTGCGCTTGGCGAACCGCTCTGCGCGGATTTATCCTTATTTCTATTGCCTTTTTCTCGAACAGTGTGTTTTATGAAACCGTATAAGTCGTATCTGAAAATCTATCCACTGATTCACTTCAAATTCTCACGGAGCATAATTTATAACATTTTCTATCGTGGGACCGGATGTTTTTCCATATGTGCATCCCTTTGTTATTAACGAATAATTAAAGATGTTTTTTTTTCTCGAAAATCCAACACTTTTTTTTCTACAGCTTGCCATTTGGGTAATTCTCAAAATTTTACAAAAGTATCTGGTCATTCGGAAGTTTTATTTGTACACGAAAAGCGAATTTTTTTCTTTTTCTTTTGAGATAACCACCTGCAACGATGGCGCTTGCAGCAACGGTGCTACTTTCTTGACATATTAATTAATTGGTGATGTATGAACATAAAAAAAAAACGGCAAGACGATTAATGAATTGTGTATATAAAAACCCCGAGCCGGGAATCCCATTACTGTCATGAGAAAAATATGTTGAAAATCGACCTGTTTTTTTGGGGCCCAAGTTTAGGCAGACCCATTAACGATACATAAAGGTATTTACGAAGGAAGGGTTTCTTGTCCCTTTAATCCTGTTGAGTGGTCTATCACTGAACTTTCCGGGGATGTGCGTGACAAAGTGCAATAGAACAACGTGACCACACGTGTTCCATTCGCCAAAGGCCAAACGTCCACGTGTTGTCACTCTCGGTCATTATAGGCACATAACATCGCAGTATATCGCAATAGAATGGGCAAAAGTTTTCCGACTACTGGATTGATATACCTGCGTGCCTTTCATCGGATTTTGCGGTTTTACGTAATGGAGGATACATCGACTTGGCATTTGCCCTCGGGTTTGTTGATGGCTTCTATGTAGCTCCTAAATGAAGCCGCAGAGAGTAAAAAATATACAGTCTATCGAACGTAGATTTAGATTTAGATAAGGATTTTTGTACAGGACAGCCTATCCATAAGAGCACCAGATCACACTAAAATTAAGTAGGTATTAGTTATAATAGTTATAATAATTATTATATTGACAAAGTAATTGCGGCAAGATAACCGCCCTCGGAATGGCTTGACTATGAGATTTATCAAGCAGTTTACGGGGCAGTGCACGCTTAAGGGGGGGGGGTATGGCATTTTTTTGTCGTTCTTATTTTATTTTGTCATATGAATGCTTTACGGGCCTGAAAATGATTCTGTGAAAGTATATGAAAAAAACACTCATTCATTGATGTTCACTTTTTTTTCTAGTGTAGAAATCTTTGAAACTTTTAAACGCGTTTTTCTCACACTTAGCACTATCAAACTCGGTGAACTCTCTAACTCAAAATCTACTCCACTATTCCTTTTGAAATTTTACACCCTCTTTCTGCACATAAATTCCGAGGTAACGCTGTCGAGATTTTTATTTTTTATAATTTTCATTTGTTTTACAATAACAAAATTTCCGATTTTTGAAATAAAAAATCGGTATTTGGACTTCTAAGTGTAACCAAAAATTGAAAAATCATTAGAAACATCGACAGCGTTACCTTGAGGAATTTATCAACTAATGAAATCTGATAATCAAGTGATGAGTTATGCGGTTCACCGTAATGTAACTTTTTTTTTCGACGTCTGCGAAAATTTGATGTCAACGGCTCACTTCTGCATAATTATTAATGAAAATTTTACAGAATATTCTTCAAATGTCCTTTTATTATATACTAATTACGATTTTTTATAGCGAATTAACCTCACCCCCCTTAAAGGTTGTTACTTTTGATAATGCCCTAAAGTTGGGATCCAGCAAATTCCAGGCATAGCACGCCGTGGTACAAAAGGATTTTAGAGAGACGAGAGAGAGAGAGAGAGAGAGAGAGAGAGAGAGAGAGAGAGAGAGAGAGAGAGAGAGAGAGAGAGAGAGAGAGAGAGAGAAAAATCGCAAAACTGTTGACGAATTCTCGTTATTCTTGTGAGAGATAACCCACGACGAAATATTCCGTTTGTGGGGACTGATAGCACTGCGCTCGTGACAAAAAAGGCACAGAAAGCACCCGGCGAAAACGGGCACCGTACGGTTTTTAATATCCCCTACATTTCCGGTCGAGAAAACGCAAAAAAAAATCTCAAGGTTTCGAGGACTAGTGTACACGTGACTGGAATTCGACAGGGATTTTTCTCTCTGACCCCCTCTCCCTCGCTCTCATGACGTCGCCTGTTCGCTGTTCGTGAGGGTGGAACAGTCGAAAGTTTCAGCGGTAATAAATAAAAAGTGTTCGTTCATTGGCTATTATCTTTTCCGAGACAAAGACACGCGTGTGCGAAGGATGCGCGTCGCTCGGACGACGAAGACATATTAGTTAGGAATGGAGTACAGGGCTCCTGGTTGGAAGACGCTTATCTAAGGGTTGAGACCGGGGCTGGGTCGTCGATAATGTGACGATCGGATATGGTTAGTCACGTTCGATCGTGCTCGGCTCTCATCTTGCTTTTATCGCTTTTACCTCCCTCCCTCGCCTTTTCTATCTCCCCCCACACCCTCCCCCCCGTCTTTCCGTCTTTCTCTTTTGTTCATTTTCTTTCACCAGAGCTCCGAGTCTCTTCTTCAACGCGGCTTGACCTCGAATCCTCTTTGTTTTTCTTCCGCCTGCCGATAAAGAGATGAAAAGCTTACGATGGCAATAGCACACGATTGGAAAACGAAATATCAATAGATTGTATTCGAATTGTCTCTGAGAGAAATAAAGCGAGAGATAGGGAAAAAAGCTGACGAATTATGGCGCATAAAAAATCCATATACACGAACACCCACACATGTATACAAGTATATATATATATATATATATATATGTTAGGTGGCATATGGACCGCCTGCTGGCAATGGATGGCGTTATATGGACTATTTTGTCGAATTAAACGTTAGCCATTCGCACGATCCGTAGAGTCCCACTCAAACGCCATATGTGACATTTGTCTGACGCGTTAACATAATCTCTTTTGGGTGACTTTACAATGGCAAGTTTCGTGCCAGATAAGTCACATTTACGGCAAGTTATGCTCCATTATTTCTTGGCAAAGAAAATCGGTCGCGAAAACTCATCGTTTGCTAGAGAAAGCATATACCGAACATACCGAGTCATCGAGTACAAAGTAGGGTAAGCTGGTATAGGAGTACGCAGGCGATAAGAGTACGCAGTTAAGCTAATGACGAAATGGTTTGCTAATTGAAGCTAACTTCTGTTGTGTTTTGACCGCCTCACAGAGTAAGGGTTTCTGACCAAAAAAAAATTCAAAGTGAAGTAAAACGAAGAGGCTAGGTAAGTTTGAAGTTTTGGTTGCAATTACTTATTTATTTTCGACATTTTCAACGCATTACAAGTACGATCCACAGTTTACTTTCTTCAAAGACAACTATTCATTTCGTACGCCGGTTTACTAAGGTTATTGTTCAAAATGAAAGTAATTCCGCATCTCATCAGTAAATGGCAGTAACGGCCATGTTTGTTTGAAATGTGCAGGTGGTATAAGAGTACGCGGTGCTTGGGTGTGTAGGAGTACGCGCGTACTCTTATACGACTGATGTAATTATTTTTTTTCTACAAGTATACCATGTATACAAAAAGTATGTATTCATATATATTTATATAGTATTTTATATATATATAGTATATATTTTACATATATGGAACATTCCACGCCATTTCACGTAGCCTGTGACCTCGACCATTTTTGGTTTTCCTGATTTTTTTATAAGATTTTACCCCATGAAAGGAACAACCACATCAATTTTTCGGTTTTTTCTCTTCTCTTTTAGGAGTTGTAATTTTCTAAAAAATGTCGATTTCTTGCTGAAAAAATATTTTTTTTTTAGAAGACTTTTATCATTTTAATCTCCAATGATGCTATTAACGATTTTGTGATTTCCAATTCGGCTTACTGAAGCCTGAAACGGTTTATTTTTATTTTGTGTGGAATTCAAAGAAAAAAAATTATTTTACACAAAAAAAAACATTTTTTTTTTTCATTAATTTCAACACAAATAATCATAAACCGTTTCAGGCCTGACAAAGCCGAATTGGAAATCACAAAATCATTAATAACATTATTGGGGATTAAAATGATAAAAGTCTTCTGAAAAAGATATGATAAATTCGAGAAAAAAATCGAAGGAAGAATAGACCCACGATGAGACTAGTCTTAAAAATCATAGAATGGATCACTCTACTTTAGAGAATTAAAAAAAGTTAAATAAAAAGAGACAATCGTTTAAAAAAGAATAGTTTATACTCTAGAAGCAAAAAAAAGTTGACATCGATAATTGATCATTTTTTCATATTTCCGAACGAAAGTATGCGTCAAAATAAAAAGAAATGACAGGGACATTTCTCGTTATCTCAATTAGTTCAGGAGTTGTCAGCGTATAAAGCGTTTCCAAAGCTTCTGAAATCTATTCGTTTCGAAAAATTATAACTCCTAAAAGAGGAGAGGTAACAATCTAAAAATTGGTTTGGATATTCCTTTCATAGGGTACAATTTTACAAAAAAAATTAAGAAAACCAAAAATGGTTAGGTTTACGGGCTAGGTAAAATGGCGTGGGATGCCCTATATATATATATATATATATATATATATATATATATATATATATATATATATATATATATATATGTATGTATGTATGTATCTATGTGTGTGTATATATAGGATATATTTTTTTGCAAGCATACAAAGTATACAAAAAAAATATACGAAGAACCAATATGTGAGGAATAATGGGCCGAGTGTGTAAAGCTTTGAAGTGTAAAGCTTGGTGGCATGAGAAATGCACTGTTCATACAAATGTGGGCAACTTTAATTGTGATTTATGTCTCGATTGATGCTTGCATACTCTTAAACGCCCGTATGTCTAAGAGTTCGCAAATCCCGTTTCGTAGTTTTTAGTTTGTTACTTATGAAAAAATTAAGATTCCGAATCGTCGCTCTTAATTTAAATAGAATACTAAATATTCTTTCAATTAAAACAAAAACTGATTCGTGAAATGTATTTATTTTTTTCACCGCTTTGAAGCTTAGGTGCGTACTCCTATACCAGCTTACCCTACAAAGAGTGCTTTCGCTGCTTTGAAAGTCATGATTTCTCTATGGACTTTTCTCTATGGACCGCGGAAAACCACTCGCAATGGAGAATGGCAATGACAAGTTGTTTTTGCAGCATGACAACACCAGGCCGCACGCTGCTCACTTTAGGCGCTAAAAAAACCCTATTTTTACTTTTTTTTATAGGTTTATATTATAGATATTGATATCAAACTTGTTACACTTAATAAATACACTTTCGAAATACATAAAAAAATATTTTATTTATTTATTCAAGTCACTATTTATAGATGAAAATGGTAGTTAAAAAAAAGTCCTAAAAAATTGTAGGTCCGCGCCGTTGATGAAATCTCGGAGATGGATCATCCGAAACACAAAATCGAACGGTTTTAAAGTCAGTATGTTAATGGCTATAGCGCATATCAAAGGATTTTTGAAATATGCAAAAATAACAAAATGGCGGACATTTTTCGAAAAAAACGAAAAAATGTGATTTTGCACCGTTTTTCGCAAAAAAAACAATAACAAAATTTAAAAAATCCTTGAAATGCGCTATAGCTATAGTTGTGAAGAATATGCGGTTAAAATTTCATAAGGATCGGCTCAGTAATTTCGAAAATTTTATCAACAAGGCGTCGAAAAATGTTGTTTCAATAAAAACGCGTTTACAGTTTGTTTGGGTTACATAAATACATTTAAAAAAACTTCTTTTAACGTCTTTCGACATCGTATTTATTAAGTGTAACAACTTTTATACCAATATCTATAATATAAAAGTATCAAAAAATTCATGAAAATAGCCTTTTTTAGCGTCTAAAGTGCTCACAAGGAAAGGTAGCGATGTCTCCGAATTCGATGAAATTTGCCATGCTTGTAGATTGGGTAAAAATAGGTGACACGTATTTTTTTAATATGTGCGGAACCCAATTTTCAAGGGATGAAACGCACCCTCGAAAAAAGAGTGTTTTTCGTTTTTCGTTGATAACATTATTGTTCTCATCTACAATGTATAGTAGACGAAAAAAATAAACAGTGTTGCAATTTGAATTTTTTTTCACTCCACATTTCACTCCAATTTTCGAGGGTGCGCTTCAACCCTTAAAAATCCGGTTCCGCAGATATAAAAAAATACGTGTCGCAGCACTTCCCGCTCGGCACTTGATCTCGTACGAAGATGTGGAAAAATGGTTGAATGAGTGGATTGTCTCTAAAGAAGCCGAATTTTTCCCGCGTGGAATCCGACTGTGAACCGAAAAATGGGCCAAGCTCGTCTGTTCCGAAGGGCAATACTTTGAATAAAGCGTTCGGTCAATTTTCTACCGAGCCACTGTAATTTCTTTCGCTCAACAATGGACGGTTTCATATACATTCACCTAATACTTACGCTTGTAATATGATTTTCATTTCATGATAAAAAAAAATGTCCGTGTGTAGTTGCGAAGCGTACATTTACACGCGAAACTGTGAGCGCAAACTTTCGCGGTCACGAAGCGAGCCACTCGATGCAATGAATAGAAACTATCATGGCGATAAATTTATGGCGACGTGCGTGTATCTGTCCAATATTTTGTGGTTCTAGTTGTTTTATAGTGTTGGAAATAGGGCCGGGAGTTGCGCCACACGAAATAAAGCAAGTCTGAAATGAATCACGCTTATCCTCTTTGTGGAGTAACGGAACACTCAATTCTCGCAAGTAGTGTAAGTGTGTTAACATCAAACGTAGTTGGTTACGATGTGACTTGAAAAATATCTCGGATTATTTATTGATATTTGATGTGCCGATAGAATTTTAGGTCTAAATCGTATCTGCGGATTATTTAGCTAAATTTATTTATCTAAATTGGGTACATTTTTATAATCGATTTTTTAGACTACAATATATTCGTCTTTTTTTAAAATTAATTTATGGATATTAATCAGATATTCTGTTTTCTGAAATTCATTTTGTGATCTTAATTGGATATGCTAATTTTTTTTTTTATAAATAAGGTATTCCAATTTCTTATGTGGATGAAGTTTGAAAGTATTTCTAATCAATTTTTGGATGTCCATTGCATTTGCTAATTCTTTAATATCGATTTTCATATCTCAAATAGAAGGCTAATTTTGTAAAAACATTTGTCTTCATTCTAAACTAATTTTTTCGAAAATGAATTTTTGTATCGAAATTATGTTCCTCCTAGACTTAGGATTGGATTTCAATAAATCGAAGTAAAACTCCAAGGTTTTCATCTTGCAGTTTGCATTTAACTTTTATTTCTTCATTATTATAGGAATGATTTTAAAGTTTTCTTTTAAGATTTTCAGAAGAAATTATTTTTAGTTCTTCCAAGGATTTGAAAACAATTATTATTCGGATTTTTTGTTTTAGAATTTGTAGGAAGAAGGTTTTTTCGGAGCTTTTCAAACCCTTTCTAGACACACTTATATTTGGGCACGGCTTTGACACACTGGGTCAATTTGACCCGGATAGTACTTTGTCGCCTGCCCTTAACAACTCTTCGATCGGTTTTTATTGAAAAAAAATCGGAATACACTTCAAACATTTCTTAATATGTCTGCATAATTAAAAACCGGAAAATATAAAATTGAATTGTTGTGAGAAATTATTGAGAACTTTTAAATTTGAATAAGCGAGCATTTCATTTTAAAATCATCCGGGTCTCGTCGAAATGACCCAGTGTGTCAAGGAAGGGTTAAAGGCAGTTTTAAATAATTATTTATAAGTGTTTAATTAAACATTTTTCGTAGTTTTTTAAAGAATTTTCGTAGGCCGTATTTTCAGGACTTTGTTTTTGTAGGAAAATCTGCCGAGAGAGATAAGAGCAACAAAAGAAAAAATACATTTTCCTTGCATTCAATCTTTATCATTTTACATCTTCTTTGCATTTAAACTACAGTGTCAATGTGCCTCGTCAGACATCACGCCTGCACGATTGTAGACACACACACACACACACACACACACACACACACACACACACACACACACACACACACACACACACACACACACACACACACACACACACACACACACACACACACACACACACACACACACACACACACACACACACACACACACACACACACACACACACACACACACACACACACACACACACACACACACACACACACACACACACACACACACACACACACACACACACACACACACACACACACACACACACACACACACACACACACACACACACACACACACACACACACACACACACACACACACACACACACACACACACACACACACACACACACACACACACACACACACACACACACACACACACACACACACACACACACACACACACACACACACACACACACACACACACACACACACACACACACACACACACACACACACACACACACACACACACACACACACACACACACACACACACACACACACACACACACACACACACACACACACACACACACACACACACACACACACACACACACACACACACACACACACACACACACACACACACACACACACACACACACACACACACACACACACACACACACACACACACACACACACACACACACACACACACACACACACACACACACACACACACACACACACACACACACACACACACACACACACACACACACACACACACACACACACACACACACACACACACACACACACACACACACACACACACACACACACACACACACACACACACACACACACACACACACACACACACACACACACACACACACACACACACACACACACACACACACACACACACACACACACACACACACACACACACACACACACACACACACACACACACACACACACACACACACACACACACACACACACACACACACACACACACACACACACACACACACACACACACACACACACACACACACACACACACACACACACACACACACACACACACACACACACACACACACACACACACACACACACACACACACACACACACACACACACACACACACACACACACACACACACACACACACACACACACACACACACACACACACACACACACACACACACACACACACACACACACACACACACACACACACACACACACACACACACACACACACACACACACACACACACACACACACACACACACACACACACACACACACACACACACACACACACACACACACACACACACACACACACACACACACACACAGCGTCCCTCTCTCTCTCTCTCTCTCTCTCTCTCTCTCTCTCTTATCGACGATCGTAAAATTTTCTTACGGTGGAAAGAACAAAAAGTCACGCGCACTTTCTATCGCCAGCCATTAAATCAGTGGCGTTTTGCAATGGCATAACAAAAGTTTTACGAGGTACGATAGTGGGGCAAAGCGCACGCTCGACTTCCGTTTGACTCGCAAGACGTCGCGAGAGAACTCACAGATCTGCCGAGAAGGAAAGCTCGTGCGCGGGCTGCTCTTGCACAGCGATGTGTCATAAGACTGATAAGTAGATCAGGCCGGCGTGTGGTCAGACGCTGCCCGTGCGAGCCGCTTGCTCATAAATTCCACTCTTATCTCTTTAGCGACGATTGTGCGAGAAAAAAAACCGCATATTTTTCCGATTGTTCGTGAAAAATAGTTGCCGATATGAGTCGAACGAAGTAGGTGGGTCAAGAAAAAAACGAAAGACAATGGACGTTTGAATAATGCGAGAAATTTGCCTCGACGAAGGAGGTTTTTCCCGTCTTTTGTATGCTCGAGAAAGTTAGTTTTTTATGTTGGCTTGTTTTTGGAAATGCAGTCTATACGAATTTTTTTCAACCTACCAGAAGTAGGTTTTTTCTGTGGTTACGGTAATAAAATATTAAATATAAATTAAATGTAACGCTGTTATATTTAATATTGAATTTTATAATTTTCATTCATTTAGATGAACTGTTACGTATTGTGGTTAAGCGTATAAAATAAAATAAGGGGCAAAAAGATTTTCATTTACAAAAACTGTAATTACTTTCAATCGAAAAAAAAAACAGAAATCGTTCGAAAAAAAAATTAATGGCTTATTTTACCTTTGATAACTTTTTATTAGAATAAACATAGAAAACGTAAAAAAAATGTCAATTACCTTTTATAATCTTTAATTGCTTTTTTTTTAAACGTAAGCATTGTTTAAAATGTTTATTTACGTTAGATTAAATTTGTTATGACGTGTAATAACTTTTTCTAAAATGAATATAAAAAACGTAAATAAATGATTAAAATTAGTTGTTCCATTTTTTTTATTACCACTAATGATTTTTTATTTGAAAAAACATTTAAAAACGTTAAGAAATAATTCTTTGTTTCGAAATTCGTTCACCGCATAACTGCGTGAGACTATTCGTACAAAACAACGAACTGCAAAAAATAAATATCACCGGATTTTATTCTACAAACAGTTTCACGGTTCGCGAAGTTTTTTCACGAGAAAAAAATTCCTTCATTCGAAGCATTATATCCCAGAGTCTTAACGACTCTCGGGAAAAAACGTTTTTTCCACTGTGCTATCGAGTACTAATCGCTTTTTCTACTGTGCAGAAGCATATACAATGTTGTGCATCAGGTCAGCGATTACTTTGACCCAGTTGCGCGGTCAACAAATTGAAGGAAACATGGCCAAGGGCTTAAAGTCCACTAAGGGGTCCGGAAGGTCAGCGAAGTTTTTTTTATCGTCCGATTTTGTTTGGATTGCAAAACGATTTTTGCTGGACTTATGCATAATTTTCCCGACAGTTTTGTTTTAATTTTTTATTAACCGACCAACTCGAAACGACTTTTAAAGTCCATTAAGGGGTAGAGAAAATTGGCGAACTTTCTTTTTTTTGTCGCTCTACCTTCGTGTCGATCGGTCCCACGGCTTTTGAAAATTTTTGCGGAAAACAAAATGAAAACAGGCACACGAACTGGCAATCACTGACGCACTGGGCTGAATTTCACGATTTTTGTGTTGAAAGCGAGGTTGCGAATTGCGAACTTGTACGATCGTTGGCGACCAGTTGCAGTGATACGAGTCAACTGTTTCCCCACGTGTTACTTGTCGCGAGCATAAGCGCTCTCGATCGATTCCTCGAGCTTTCGCCTTCGTCGTCACGATCGTGCTGCCCCTGAATGGCGCTTTATTTTCAAAGTCCTGCAATTGACAAAGTCCTGCCCTTCCTCGTCCCTCTTTATTTCTTGTTAGAGTCAATTTGAGGAAAATCGATGAACATTGACGAGTACTTGTTGCTTAAGGGGTCTGCATAACGTTGAAATTTCGAAAAAAAAAACAATTCTTTTATAGCATACTTTTATAGCTTAGGATCATAAGTTTAATAAGCAACAAAGATTTTGTAAACATTCTAAAAATTGACCACGTTATGACGATTTTTGTTAAGAGTCAGATTGGCCACTGCGCTACGGCCGACCGCCTCGCTGCGATTTACCCTTTTTTCTATTGCGTTTTTCTCGAACAATGTTTTATGGAACGGTCAAATCGTATCTCCAAAATCTATGTGTCTGATTGACATCAAATTTTGACAGAACATAGTTTATAACATGTTCTATCATATGACCGGATAATTTTTGTGATATGTTCATCCATTTATTAATGCAAATATTGATTACAGTTGTTTTTTAAATCGACAATCAAACTTTTTTCTACAGCGTATCATTTTCGTAATTTTCAGAATTTCAAAAAAGTATCAGGTATCACGAAATATTTATCATCATACTGAATGTGCATTTTTTAATTTTCCTTTTAATTTATTATGAATTTATTGTTGACTGTGATTCTTTGTTGGAGTTTCTGATTGTTATTTTTTTCATAGTTTATTATAGTATTTTATCAATCAATTGTTATTTCATTTCTTCTTCTTCTTCTTCTTATTATTATTATACATATATCTCTGTAACTTAAACAAACCTCAACGAAAAAGTCTCGTACTTACCATAAATGTATTGTTATTTGTGGTCCTGTGTTAGTTTACTATTATTTTTTTTCTGCATACATTATTATAGTGATTTATCAATGAATCACCTCTTTCCGTCTATGGTACATTATTACTATTATTATTATTCTTACTATCGATATAGTATTCTGTTGTTATTATTTTGTCAACGTTGTTATCGTCTAGTTATTTTTATCTTATAATTATAGGTATGGGCTAAATCTCGTTAATTTTGGTGATTTTTATTACGATTCTTTAGAACGAACAGCAGAAAGAGCAATTATGTATTTTTTAAAAGGTGGAGAACTTGGCATTTGTAAAGTATGAACAAAGGACGCCCTCCCGCGTCTGACCGAGAAAACAAAACGGCGTTGCATTAGCCGGGTGTGGGTAAAGAATTCGGCGTCTTATAACACCTGCGGTTTACCTAAACAGCGGTAGTTAAGCGCAAATCGTCGATAATACAGGTTTTTCTCCCCGGATATTGAGTACTGGTAGGGGTTTGCATTATCGGCACGCGGAGTTACCACGCGAAGAACATTGGATGCGAGTTCTTTTTATCGACGATTCGCCGTTAATTTTGTGGCTCCAATAGTTGCTAAAGCTACTTCGTAGATGGCGATTCGTAAGAGACCATGCATGTATATGTAAGGGTTGCGCGTGCCATGTATGGCGGAATTATTTTTCACATCGACCTAGAAGTTTGTGCGCGAACAGCAAACATATTTTGGCGCTTAAGGGGTCTTCTCACTTTAGACGCTAAAAAGGTTATTTTCTTGATTTTTTAAAAGGTTTATATTACAGATATTGATATAAAAGTTGTTACATTTAATATATACACTTTCAAAGTACATTTAAATTTGTTTTATTCATTTAAGTCACTATTTACAGACGAAAATGGTAGTTAAAAAATGTCCTAATAAGGAGTGGGCCATTGTAAGTATGTGTCTGACGCGGAAAAGGTGTGACGATATTTCGCAGAACTTTTCTGGGAGCAACCAGAACTCCGCGAAAAAATTAATTTTTCCGAAAAAAAAAATTGGGTCTCATCATAAGCATTCCATCGTGCATTCGATCTATTGCTCAGTCGAAGGAAAAAAAATACGTTCTGGCTGCATCGCACATAGTTCTGGAGTTCTATGTACTTTTCATGGATAGTTCAATTGATACGAACGATTTTTTTTTCATTAGGGTCGGCGGGGGGCATCTTCACAAAATTTACTCGAGTGGACCGTTGTAAATATTTGTCTGATGAGGAAAAGATGTGAAGATATTTGACAGAACTTTTTCGGGGGCAACCGGAACTCCGAAAAAAAATTCATTTTTCCGAGAAAAAAATAACCATATAACTATAAGGATTGAAGAATAGGACTATAAGGATTGAAACTTTTGTCCTTGTCGGGGACGATATTAGATGACATTTATGTGTTACACGGAATACATACAGCTGGTGAACCCTTCGCCCAATTCCCGTCTCCTTTCTACTACTACTCTTTACACATTTTGTGTTGGAAATGTTGAACAAAAATGGTTACAGAAAGCGCGTACTATTTGATCGTTTGAGTTTGTATTTGTATACGAGAAGAGAACAGTTCTTGTTTGATTATTTCTATCAATCTTCTGGGCGGGAGACGGAAGAAGAAAGGCTTTAAGGCGTCTGCCTAAACTTGGAATTATATTTTGCAGCAGAGGTTAGGTAAAAGTTTTAAAAAAATTACCGATTTATGACAATTTTGGGCCACTCCGATACGGCGAATCACCCCGTTGAGATTTACTCTTTTTCTTTTCTCGAAACGATGTTTCATAAAGCAGTGTAAGTCGTATCTCGAAATTTAAGTTTGATTCACTTCAAATTGGGACAGAGCATAGCTCATAACATTTTTTAGCGTATGACCGAATGACTTTTTCATATTTATATCCACGTATTAATGAAAAAGGATTAAACTAGTTTTTTTATTGTCGAAACTCGGACTTTTTGTTGCTACGATTCGCCATATTCGTAGTTTTCAAAAGTTGAGAAAAGTATCCAGTCATACGAACGTTTTGCTATTATACCAAAAGTACATTATTTTATTTCTTATTTCGAATCACTCGAGTTGCCAAAACCACCTACACCGATTGGCCATGCAGCAGCGGCGAAACTTTCTTCAAACAATAATAACTCCATAGTTTATAAAAATTACTCAAGAAAAAACTCACACTCCTCAAGACTGTGTATCAATTGCGTGTAAAATCCCGACCTGCTCGGGCCAATATTCTCGTCGGAAAAAAATATCGAAAATCGAGTTTTTTGGAGCCCAAGCTTAGGAATATCTTTACAACTTTTCCTCATCAGACAAATATTTACGACGTTACACTCGAGTAAATTTTGTTAAGTTGGCCCCCCACCCTGACAAAAAAAAAGTCGGTACTAACAACAGAACTATCAATAAAAAGTACATAGAACTCCAGAGTTAAGTGAGAGGCAACCAGAACTGATTTTCTTTTTCTTTCGACCGACTCAACAGTAGATTAATGGCGCGAAGGAATCCTTTGAATGGACCCAAATTTTATTGTGGAAAAATGAATGTTTTTGCAGTTCCGGCTGCCGCCGCAAGAATTCTTTTAAATGACTCTACAACTTTTCCTCATCAGACTAATATTTACAATAATACACTCGAGTAAATTGTGTGAAGTTGGCCGCCCCTAAAGAAAAAAAAACAATCGCTACAAACGACCGAACCGTCAATAAAAAGGGCACAGAACTCCGAAACTATTTCAGTGGCAGCCGGAACTGATTTTGTGTTTTTTCCTTCGACTGAGCACAGACAGATGGCGCAATGAAATGCTTTGAGTGAAACCAACATTTTTTTTGGAAATATGAATTATTCTGCACAGTTCTGGTTACCCCCGAAAAAGTTCTGTCAAATTTCTTCACACCTTTCCCTCATCAGACAAATATTTACAACGGTCCACTCGAGTAAATTTTGTGAAGATGCCCTCCCGCCGACCGTAAGGAAAAAAAATCGTTCGTAACAACTGAACTATCCATGAAAAGTACATAGAACTCCAGAACTATGTGCGAGGCAACCAGAACGGATTTTTTTCCTTCGACTGAGCAGTAGATCGATGGCGCGATAGAATGCTTAAGATGAGACCCAATTTCGTTTCTCGGAAAAATGTATTTTTTCGCGGAGTTCTGGTTGCTCCCAGAAAAGTTCTGCGAAATATTTTCACACCTTTTCCTCGTCAGACACATACTTACAACGGTCCACTCGAGTAAATTTTGTGAAGATGCCCCGTCCCCGACCGTAACAAAAAAAAAAAAAAAACGTTTGTAACAACTGAACTATCCATGAAAAGTACATAGAACTCCAGAACTATGTGCGAGGCAATCAGGCAACCAGAATGGATTTTTTATATAGTTCCTAAAAAAATTGTAGGTCTGCGCTGTTGATGAAATCTCGGAGATGGATCATCCGAAACGACAAAAAGATCAAACGGTTTTAGATTCAGTATGTTAAAAGCGATAGCGAATATCATATGATTTTTGATATATGCAAAAATAACAAAATGGCGGCCATTTTTCGAAAAAACAAAAAAAAACGTGTTTTTGGCCGTATTTGGCAAAAACAGTAAATATCAAAATTTAAAAAAAATTTGATATACGCTATAGCTATAGTTGCAAAGAATATGTGGTTAAAATTTCATAAGGATCGGTTCAGTAGTTTCGAAGATTTTATCAACAAGCCGTCGAAACCATTGTTTCGAGAAAAACGCGTTTAAAGTGTATTCGTAAATAAATATGTAAATTACGTAAATAAATACGTAGTTAAAAAAAAATGTATTCCGAAACTGCATTTATCAAGTGTAACAAGTTTTATATCGATATCTATATTATAAACCTATCAAAAAACTTTTCTGGGAGCAACCAGAACTCCGCGAAAAAATTAATTTTTCCGAAAAAAAAAATTGGGTCTCATCATAAGCATTCCATCGTGCATTCGATCTATTGCTCAGTCGAAGGAAAAAAAATACGTTCTGGCTGCATCGCACATAGTTCTGGAGTTCTATGTACTTTTCATGGATAGTTCAATTGATACGAACGATTTTTTTTTCATTAGGGTCGGCGGGGGGCATCTTCACAAAATTTACTCGAGTGGACCGTTGTAAATATTTGTCTGATGAGGAAAAGATGTGAAGATATTTGACAGAACTTTTTCGGGGGCAACCGGAACTCCGAAAAAAAATTCATTTTTCCGAGAAAAAAATAACCATATAACTATAAGGATTGAAGAATAGGACTATAAGGATTGAAACTTTTGTCCTTGTCGGGGACGATATTAGATGACATTTATGTGTTACACGGAATACATACAGCTGGTGAACCCTTCGCCCAATTCCCGTCTCCTTTCTACTACTACTCTTTACACATTTTGTGTTGGAAATGTTGAACAAAAATGGTTACAGAAAGCGCGTACTATTTGATCGTTTGAGTTTGTATTTGTATACGAGAAGAGAACAGTTCTTGTTTGATTATTTCTATCAATCTTCTGGGCGGGAGACGGAAGAAGAAAGGCTTTAAGGCGTCTGCCTAAACTTGGAATTATATTTTGCAGCAGAGGTTAGGTAAAAGTTTTAAAAAAATTACCGATTTATGACAATTTTGGGCCACTCCGATACGGCGAATCACCCCGTTGAGATTTACTCTTTTTCTTTTCTCGAAACGATGTTTCATAAAGCAGTGTAAGTCGTATCTCGAAATTTAAGTTTGATTCACTTCAAATTGGGACAGAGCATAGCTCATAACATTTTTTAGCGTATGACCGAATGACTTTTTCATATTTATATCCACGTATTAATGAAAAAGGATTAAACTAGTTTTTTTATTGTCGAAACTCGGACTTTTTGTTGCTACGATTCGCCATATTCGTAGTTTTCAAAAGTTGAGAAAAGTATCCAGTCATACGAACGTTTTGCTATTATACCAAAAGTACATTATTTTATTTCTTATTTCGAATCACTCGAGTTGCCAAAACCACCTACACCGATTGGCCATGCAGCAGCGGCGAAACTTTCTTCAAACAATAATAACTCCATAGTTTATAAAAATTACTCAAGAAAAAACTCACACTCCTCAAGACTGTGTATCAATTGCGTGTAAAATCCCGACCTGCTCGGGCCAATATTCTCGTCGGAAAAAAATATCGAAAATCGAGTTTTTTGGAGCCCAAGCTTAGGAATATCTTTACAACTTTTCCTCATCAGACAAATATTTACGACGTTACACTCGAGTAAATTTTGTTAAGTTGGCCCCCCACCCTGACAAAAAAAAAGTCGGTACTAACAACAGAACTATCAATAAAAAGTACATAGAACTCCAGAGTTAAGTGAGAGGCAACCAGAACTGATTTTCTTTTTCTTTCGACCGACTCAACAGTAGATTAATGGCGCGAAGGAATCCTTTGAATGGACCCAAATTTTATTGTGGAAAAATGAATGTTTTTGCAGTTCCGGCTGCCGCCGCAAGAATTCTTTTAAATGACTCTACAACTTTTCCTCATCAGACTAATATTTACAATAATACACTCGAGTAAATTGTGTGAAGTTGGCCGCCCCTAAAGAAAAAAAAACAATCGCTACAAACGACCGAACCGTCAATAAAAAGGGCACAGAACTCCGAAACTATTTCAGTGGCAGCCGGAACTGATTTTGTGTTTTTTCCTTCGACTGAGCACAGACAGATGGCGCAATGAAATGCTTTGAGTGAAACCAACATTTTTTTTGGAAATATGAATTATTCTGCACAGTTCTGGTTACCCCCGAAAAAGTTCTGTCAAATTTCTTCACACCTTTCCCTCATCAGACAAATATTTACAACGGTCCACTCGAGTAAATTTTGTGAAGATGCCCTCCCGCCGACCGTAAGGAAAAAAAATCGTTCGTAACAACTGAACTATCCATGAAAAGTACATAGAACTCCAGAACTATGTGCGAGGCAACCAGAACGGATTTTTTTCCTTCGACTGAGCAGTAGATCGATGGCGCGATAGAATGCTTAAGATGAGACCCAATTTCGTTTCTCGGAAAAATGTATTTTTTCGCGGAGTTCTGGTTGCTCCCAGAAAAGTTCTGCGAAATATTTTCACACCTTTTCCTCGTCAGACACATACTTACAACGGTCCACTCGAGTAAATTTTGTGAAGATGCCCCGTCCCCGACCGTAACAAAAAAAAAAAAAAAACGTTTGTAACAACTGAACTATCCATGAAAAGTACATAGAACTCCAGAACTATGTGCGAGGCAATCAGGCAACCAGAATGGATTTTTTATATAGTTCCTAAAAAAATTGTAGGTCTGCGCTGTTGATGAAATCTCGGAGATGGATCATCCGAAACGACAAAAAGATCAAACGGTTTTAGATTCAGTATGTTAAAAGCGATAGCGAATATCATATGATTTTTGATATATGCAAAAATAACAAAATGGCGGCCATTTTTCGAAAAAACAAAAAAAAACGTGTTTTTGGCCGTATTTGGCAAAAACAGTAAATATCAAAATTTAAAAAAAATTTGATATACGCTATAGCTATAGTTGCAAAGAATATGTGGTTAAAATTTCATAAGGATCGGTTCAGTAGTTTCGAAGATTTTATCAACAAGCCGTCGAAACCATTGTTTCGAGAAAAACGCGTTTAAAGTGTATTCGTAAATAAATATGTAAATTACGTAAATAAATACGTAGTTAAAAAAAAATGTATTCCGAAACTGCATTTATCAAGTGTAACAAGTTTTATATCGATATCTATATTATAAACCTATCAAAAAAATCATGAAAATAACCTTTTTTAGCGTCTAAAGCGAGAAGACCCCCTAATTCCGACACATAAGCAATGCCACGCCTTCGACTTATTGAATTCGTCTTATTCAGTTAATTTGTTTAGCTCGTTTGAGTCGATTGCGTCGTTCGATTAAGTTAATTCATTTGATTCATTTGATTCATTTGATTCATTTGATCAATTTCGTCCGCTTTGATCCTTTTATTTAATTCAATCGATTTGATGATCGCTTTATTTCATCCATTTAGTGCGTGCGATTTATTTGATCCATTTGATTTCACTGACTCACTCGATTTGTTTCATCCGTCTGTTTCATTTTGAGTAATTTTATTTGTTTGATTCATATTGTCGGTTTGATTCGTTTGATTCCTTTCATGATTTTATTTGTTTGGGTTTTTTTAAAATAACTTTATTTAGTTTGATTTACTTGATTCGTGTTTGATTGATTTGGTTCGTTTGATCCATTTGTTTTATTTTATTCGATTCATTCGAGGATTTCTATGCGTTTTATGATTTTATTTGATTCACCCAATTAATGAGATTCTTACCTTGTTCAACGCCTCGTGATTTGCGAGGATATGCTGGACTCCATCCGGATGAAGGATTCTCTCGGCCGAGTTGGGTCTCGACACGCCATCGACGTGCATTGGTTCTTTGGCTTGTGGCGGTGATGGTGGCGGTGGAAGTTGTTCCTCCACACCCGCGTTGCTGAATCTCGCCTTCTAGAATTCCAAGCGCAAATCACAGTTACCCCACCGAAGCATTGTTCACGGCACAGGAAAACATTGTTGATCAAAATACCGATAGAACGAAGATTATAAAAACAAAATTGATATGAAAATATACAGATATGAAAATCTGTTACCCTTGACCTTCGACTGCTGGGCAGCAGTGCCGAAAAGTTGCGATTATAAGTTCGCGAAAATAATTTTCTCTCCAGTGGTGTTCGGCGTGGCAACTGAGCTTGGCCAGCGAAGTGGCCTCTCACTCTAAGTTCCAATGCGGGCAAAGCATACTTGACAAGCGTATTAGCACGTGGGTTAGCGGTATTGATGGGCTGTCGGAACAGCATTGTGTACGTGTACAGATAGCTTTGACCATTGGAGTCAGGTGGTTGGCGAGCTGTGTGAGTTAATTACACAAAAACCTAGAATCATCAGATGTCTGTGAGGCTTCTTCGACATCGAGATTCCGTCGACGATGCGGTCAACTGATCCACGGTATCAGAGGTCAACCGTCCGATCAGCTCAGTGGCTTTTCCTTACTGACGACCACGGTGGCAACCCATTTCGGACACCCTTGAACCTTCTTGCGGCAATTACGAGGCTGATGCATGCCGGGGATAGTCTTGCTATTCAACAACTGCTCAAGAGGAAAGAAAAAGCTCATGATTCGAGGGGTGCTTTGCCGTGATTGCTTCCTCGTTTACGGAGATTACGTATGGACGATAATACATGTTTAATACGCGTGGAGCAATTAAACTGAGCTTAAGCGTGCAACGCCATCTAAAGTACAGCCCTAATGGGTTGGGTCTCCAAGGGTGGAGATTCGTGGAAAGTTGCATGATGGTGGGTCGTTATCAGGAGTGGCAATCCAACCCCGAGCGGTGTACGCATCTTTATCCCCGTCATGGACTGTGAGGGGCTTCACAACGGATTACGGATATTCAATCCAGATTGATACGAATGCTGGACGAAACATCATCGGCGACCTTCACCGACGGTGCAACACTCGCAAACACGCATTCCCGCCACATTGCTATCAACGTAACGAAGTTATATATAGAGCGCAGACGGAAGGGGGAGGGTCGTAATTACACGTGGAACTCACATTCATCCGCCTCCAAGTATAACGCTGCCAAAATAAGCTTGCGCTTCCGGGCTTTGTAGCTTCGAGGCAACATATTCGATTGACTGTTCACAGGGCAACGAGGAAAACCGCAAGTCTGGAATCGATACGCGTTCAAGGCTCCGTATGTACATCCGTCAAGTGCACAAACACGGATGTTCGTAGGCGCGTATATGGAAACGACCACGGGGCTGGTGCCTGATCGCTGGATGCTGCTCCACGCGGAGTATCCGCATACACTCGAAACCAATGAGCTTTGGCTGTATTTGTTTCGGGTAAAAATAAAGGGAGCACGGACGCGGAAAACGAGTTTCTATACAAATTACGTCATGTTTTCTTTATAAAAAAAATCGTACGGCGTATAAAATATCACAAATTTATTTGTGAAGGGGACTTAGTATGTTGAGGATCAAAAGAAGACACATTCGTTCGATCTATTTGTTTTATTTTATTAATTCAATTCGTTTGTTCAATTTGTTTTTATTTTGTTCGTTTGTTTAGTTTGACTCATTTGATTCCTCTGATTAATTTGATCTGATGAATTTAGTTCGTTGCAGTCGTTTGATTCATTTGAAGTCATCGATGCTGCATTAGAAGCAATATGAACAAACATTCGAGACACAGGGATCGATTTCGAGGTAGTTGCCCAATTCGATACACAAAGACTTAGAAAACTGGTAGTATCAACTCGAAATAATTAAAACGTCCAGGAATAAATAATGGAAGCGAATCTTCGCCCGGCTCGAAATATTTTATTAGGATTTTCGCAAGTCCGATACCATCCATAGAAAGATCCATTTCCAGTACCCCAATCTCTCTTCAAGCTGGTTGACACGACACGACTGTTATTCTATCAAGAGTGAGGGAAAGAGAGAGAGAGAGGAAGATAGAGAGACAAAGTCAGATTGCCACGAGGTCGATACTCACGGTATTCCAGCAACAACAGTAAAAAAAGGGCTGTCGCCGATGCTTGTTCTGTTTGCTATCGCTGCAGCATCCGTCCACGCTAATAACGTCACGGTTGTTCCTACCGGCGGGTTCTCTTTCAGTGACGACGGACGCGAACACACTAGCAACATTGGTGCAACGTTTGGACCTTCTGCTTTTACGAATCTTCATCGGTACAGCGTTAACATAGTCGCTGAATCGGCGGCGCGAATGACGGACTATCGACACCCAATCGATCATCGTGGTGACGCCGTAATGGACGTCCTATATGTGCAGACCCGCGGCAGCCGCGTGTAGTAATATCCGGATTGTCAACGTTATTCGGAGTCAGGAAGAATGATCTGGAAGGGAGTAGCGAAACAGCTGTTCGAACGAAATGCCGGGGCCACTTGATATCCGATGCTAATCACTTGATTATAGAAAGCTGTGCAAGTCACAGAAGGTTCGGCGTCATTTGATAGTCTCTTCAATCATGGAAACTGTACCAAAAGTTTTCGACGTGTCATTTTTCCACTTGTCTTTCATCGAACTGGAAGGCTGAATCAAAACACCAGTTTGGCCGAAACACCACGATCACTTGATCTTCGACGCGATTCACTCGACTACGCAAAGTCATTGGGTCATCTTTGATCCATATTGAGCGCCAACTTTCCACTTGTCGATCGCTCAGCGACCTTTCGCCTGGTGATACTTGCTCGGATCCTATCTTCGACGTGGATTCTTAACGTTCACTTCGATGATTAACGTTCACTTGCACGAATGCCAATGCTCGGCAAAGCTTGCGGCTCCGAGAGACCTCAGCGCTAAAGCTTTTGGTTTCTTTCTACCTCTCGGCAAAGCGATACGAAACGATCGAGGGCTCCGACTCTTCTCTCCCTGCGTCAGTTTCCTGGCGGCTATCCGCGACGTGCCTCTTCAAACGGGCCACGGAAGTGCTGTCTATTGTCGCTGAGTTGCTGAACACGGAAGACGAATGTGGGTTACCAAGCAAAATATATGCGAGGCCATATGGCGAGAAAAGAGTAGCAGAGAGGGAGAGAGAGAGAGAGATCGAGGGTGCCAGAGGAGTCGAGTGGCTGATGACTGGTCCATATGGATCTGCTACTTTCAATCGTCACTGGTTGTCACACGGGCTGTATTGTCTCGATCTTCTCGGGCCAAAACGCGATATCCATTGTACTGCATGGTCGGATTACTCAAAGGAAATCCCTATTAGGATTAGTTAGTTGACACGATCTTAAGCGACGCGGACCGAACGTCAAATACTGGCAGTGCTAATGGGCCGATCGGATTCGCTGAGGACTAATTGGAACCGGCGCAATGAGCAATTTCTAGGATTTAACTATGATCGGGGCTCCTTTAGCTCCAGTCGCTGAAAGCAATCACAATTCCAGAATGAGCATCCGGCTCAGCCATCCTACCTAGATATACGTCTTCAATTTCCGTCCAATAACGAACCACACGAAGGCGCCAAAGTAACCACGTGAATGGTTGGCGCGATTCGATTCACACTGACGAATCCTCAATTGATTATCTTCATTGAACATCCCCGCGTACTTACATTCGTCTCTTGTTATTCAGCAATCGTTGAATGAGACCCTCAGGCGACAGTTCCAGACGAATGCCTCATTTTCAAATCACCTGACGTTATTAATCAGACATCAATGGCGTTCCAACGATTATGAGTGGCATAACGAAATCAGTGTTGGCGTTATTGGCCTGAGTGGGGAGGTTAGGGAACACCAGTCAAAGCATTGATTACTAAGTATTCATGCTCGGCGTTGATATCTCGTAATTAGTGGTGCTACCGTCGTACGGGCTCGTACACGTGTATCTTTGTTTTCGCGATGGAGGCACCGTACAGCAGTAATACGAACCGGATTTTGCAGAAATTTACGGTGCTCCGAAGACTGCGAGAAGTTTCTCACGCGTTTAAACATCACACGTGGTCTTGGGTGAACGAGTCTTAACTTTCGGACGCTTCTGCACTACGGAACAGCTCAAAGGTGGAGGTTGGATCTCAAAGCTGGGTGTAACTGATTCGGATGAAGCTTGAGTGCGAAGCTCTGCGTAGGTATTAGGACATTTTCCCACTTGTTCGCTTCTCTCGGTCTCTCTCTCCCTCTCTCTCTCTCTCTCTCTCTCCCTCTCTTTCTCTCTCTCTCTCTCTCTCTCTCTGTTTAATTCGCTCGGCTGGTTGCTGTTCTTTATTATTTATACGAAGTTTATTAATATATCAACGGAATATTATTATCATTATTATTATATATAGATGGATAGCTGTTTTTAAAACCTTTCTCTGATTCCTTTTGAATATGTATTGGTAATATACTTGAATTTTAAAACGGTACACGCGATACCTTGTTGTTTGCGTTTGGTTGGGTGCAAGAGTGTAGGTTAAAATTATTTCCCTTTCGTTTTTTGAGTGTTTTATTTGTTAGGTGTATATCTTTTTGGTAACTATGGTATTTGCATAAGCTCTTGAATTTTGAACATTATTTGACCAACTTTCACTCTATATCTTTACAACTCTATATCTTTCTTGTAACTATTTTATTTGAATGAGCTCCTGGATTTTCAATATTATTTTATCAAATTTTTTACGGTATTTTTTTTTATCTTAGATGATGGGTCCGTACCATCTGCATTTTTTTGTTTGAGTTTCGTACACATACATACGCATATATGTATATTCATATAATTACCTTTGTCCACTTTTGTGTATAACAATCGCTCATGTTCTTGAATTTCAAAACATTACAAGTAATTTATTATTGTGCAAATTAAAATGTGTAAATATCTTTTCTGTAATTATTTTATTTTTATCAACTCTCCGAGTTTTTATATTATTTCATAAAATTGTTTACGTTAATTTTTATCTTTATAGGGCTCTCTTACGCTAAGAGATTAACAATGAACAATTTTAATAAATATTGCGAAAGTTGATTGTTAATATTTTGCCATAAGAGACTCGATAATAAAGATGAATATTTATAATATAATATTAATACAGTATTAAAATATATAGTGATACTATATTCACTACGGGCCGTTGGGAAAATTCACCGAGGCACAACCAATCATATCGACCAATGGAATTAATTTTTTTGTTCCCCAGCGATAGCCTTAAATATACGGTGGAATATTTATGGCATTATCTCGTATTCTCCGAATCATTGGTTCAACTTCCAGGGTGTAATCACCAAACGGAACCCCGATCGACGCGTACTGGTTCATCGTGATGCATATCACAGCAAAATGAGGGAGCCACGAAAGCTCCGCTGCCATTCAATTAGGCGATGATGCCGAGCCGGTTCGGGTATGAAGCGTTTATTGACGTGAGGAAATATTGCGCGAATAAATCGCGGCGATCAACTCGAGATGAATCTCAATCAAGGTAGGTTTGCCATGGAAATTCCTCGATTAATACGGACACCGATATAGCATGAAAGAAGGTTTGTGAATACTTTGCTGCTTTCCGTGTAGCAGATTTTTCACATGATATGAAAGAAAAATGGCGGTTTGAAGAAATTATCGCACAATAATACCATTTCACGGTAATTCGATAAGTGCCAAAGAGAAAGGGAGAGAGAGATTGATAGATTGATCTATTTTTATGCATTGGTCGGAACCTTCTGGCAATATGGTGCATAGTGTGTACAGTTCATAAAATTTGTATATAAAAACAATAAAAATTGGAAAAAAAATATAGAGTGAAATATATAAGTAATAATAAATAATAAGTAGACATAAGCTAAATTCTTATAAAATAATAAAAACAAAACAAATTAAAAAATAACGATGGTCATTAATATAGTATAATATAGTGTAGTATTGCTAGCTTATAGTGTTATTATGATATAATGGACTAGAAGCGATGGGCTTAGTGTCTATCTACATCGTAATCGAAGAGATGCGAAAATAGGTTGCATTTAAAAAGAGATTGATAAAGGGGGGGGGAGATAGAATATTTACAAGAATGAACAAATTTCGAAAGTCCTCTTTTTTGCTTTCCTGGGCATATTTTTTATCGCCAAAACGCAAAGTTTTGTCTTTACTAATCGCACGTCAGACGGGCGAGGGGGGTTCATACGCGACTTTCGCATTTTCTCTTTGGCTCTACTGCTCTGTCTGTCTGTCTGTCGGTTTCCCTCCCCCTCTCCCCCCCCGCCCGCCTCTCTCTCACCACTTGACAGGGTATGGGCTGCACGACCCATTCCAATCGATATTTAAAGTGGACCATAGTGCGCAATCTGCATTGCTGCGTATGGTGGATGATGCGCGACTCGCCATCGACAGGCAGATGGTAACAATCCTTATTCTTATTCGACTTCCCCAAAGTTTTTGACTGCGTTCCTCATGATCTACTGCTTAGAAAACTCACGGATCTGCGATTTTCCAGAAGTTCTGTAGCGTGTTTCCGTGCATACCGTAAAATATACTTTGACATTCAGGGTAACATTGACAGTTTTTGGGGCTACTTTGACAGAGCGCCAAAATACGGTTTAAATGTGTGCGCAGCAGGCCCGTGTGACCTTCTGTAGTGGACGGCGGGTGCGGGGAATCAACTTGAACAACAATTTGTTGTTCAAGTTTATTATAATGTTGCTAAAGTTGATTTTGATCTCAATGATAATTATAAGACTAATTATGTGCCTATAAAAAGGAATAAAATACATGGTGGACAGAACTTTTAGGTTCCATAAGGTATATATTAAAGTATGTTAAAAAAAATGTATTTGTTAAAAAAAATGCAAAATGGCAGCGCCCGAGTCTCTATAGCACTACTGGTTTCCAGCCAACGCTCTCCGCGGCACGCAGTAGAACTGTCGTAAATATAGTTCCGGAACTAAGAGCGAAATATTTTTGTCACTTATATTACTTTTAACAGTCAAATACGGGGGGAAATTAAAAAATAATTAAAAAAATAGAGTTGCGCTTGAAAAAAAGGTACGTCTTTTGGACCATAATTTTCATATTATAAGTGAAGTATTTTTTTACAATTTTCAATTAATAAAAAAAAGCGCTCGTACTTGACTGTTCAAGCTACCTAAGAAGTTACAGTTAAAATTTCAAGACGATTGGACGAAAATTGTTTGCGTTCTGCTGCGTGCCGATTTCACAAACATGGTTTTGTGGAAACCATTTTTTTTTCGTGTAAATAAAAAAAAATCACGAATTACGTTCAAATCATAATAACATGCCTTTTTCCAAATCCCAAATAAATAATCGAGTTGACCAAAAAAATCGGTAAAAACGACCTTTTTCAGCCTGTCACTCCCTTGATAAAGATGACAATTTGATTGCAAAAAAATGTCATTTTTCATTCGATTCCACGTATAATGCATAAAATATTAAATTTTCATCAAAATGATGTCAAAGTTACCTTTAACCTTTCACATAAGTTGCATTTCAATGCCCTGTCAAAGAAACCCCATATTCGGCGTTAGTTTGACACTTTAAAAAATACATATATAAAATTGTGGGTGGATGGTGGGGCTTGCTTTTCTTGTACATTAGATAGCCAAAGGATTCATTGTTCTATTGGAGCAAAAAAGTTGGATTTTAGGATATTGAACAGTTACCTACAAAAAAACTTCCAAAACCTGTTCAAAGTAACCACGTTTTACGGCACCTTTTCAAACGTAGCCAGGCTGTCTACGATAGTCGGGGCAATAAATCGAAATGGGGATTTTTGCGTTCCGGGGTGCCTCAAGGTTCTGTGCTTGGACCGATTTTCATCAGCCAGCTCTATTCAGTCATAAGGAAATGTCAGTATAGTATCTATGATGGTGTTCTACAAATTTACTTGCACTGCTCTCCGTCGAAAATTGAAAATGCCATAGCCAGAGTGAATAGGGACATTGGTGCGATCTATAAGTGGGCCTCGAAGTCAGGCCTGAATTTAAATGGTACAAGAACGTGTGCGATGATGATCGGTTCAGCCCGACATTTGGCGGAACTCGATCTATGACATTGCTACAATACTATAAAGTATTGGGAAATGTGATTGATTATAATAAAATATTATTTGATTCGAAAATCTCTTCAGTTCTCTCAATATCTTCATTATCCTTAAAATAAAATGATAATCTATTGAAATCATTCTATATACAATCTGTAGATATATGGATGAAATAATTAAGGAATTGCTACATTTTTTGTTTTGTACACAAATATAATCAACAGAATGAATCATTGCTTCACCATATCGAAACGAATATGCTATTAGACGTAACATTTTCGCGCTCAGATGACATCATATTCATCGGTTAGCCTATTCTGCCCGGGCTAACCTGCACCGATGGCATCACATTCATCGGTTGGCCTACGCTGTCCGGGCTAACCTACACCGACGGCATCACGTTCATCGTAGTGGATAGCGTAGACCAACCAAATATTTTTAATTCAATTCAATTTTTATTTTATTTTATTTTTATTCAATTTTATTTTTATTTTATTTTATTTTCTACTTTACTCAAGGCATTATTTATAATTTCGTGCCTTTTTCTATTTTGAATATTGGTGGTACTTTTAATTTCAGGAATAAATAGGACAACCTGAGTAGGGCTTCATTTCATCATCCCGAGTGGGTCACGATTTTTCACATTGATGAAGCCTTAAAAAAATTGAACCACTGATCAGGTCTTGGTTTTTTACTCTGACCAGGCCTTGATTTTTTAAGCTGATTTTAAGCCTTGATGTTTTTTCCCTCATCAGGCCTTGATTTTGTACCCTGATCAGGCCTCGATCTTTTACCCTGATCAGGCCGAAGTCTGGGATTGCGTTCCAAAATTGATCAGGGTTTGATAGAAAATCCTGATCAAGGCCGGATAACGAAATCAGGATGCCTGATCAGGTCTTTATTGCAGCCGGAGCAAGATTTGTACTCGAGGAGTGGTTCGAAAATATTGAAAGTACAAATAAGTCTTCGCCGTTTGACAAAAGATGGCCCCACCAGGAGTTTATGGTTGAAATTGTCAGATGTAAAACGTCATATCGTAAGGTTGGAAATCTGGCAAGACCATAACCTTGAAATATTAGCGATGTATCAGCAATCGCATAATTTTTTTCGTGCAAAAATTTCGAGTTTCGAGCCGAATAAGCGTAATTTGCGAAAACTCCAATAAGCTTCCAATTCCGCGTCTTCGTTTCGGCCTTCCGCTACGTTGTTTGTCTTCGACGTCAAACTCGCCGTTCTTAAACTTTTGAAATTACTTACGACAACTTCTCTCACTTAAAGCAGCCTCACCATATGCTTCTACAAGCAATCGATTGCCCTCAGCTGCAGATTTCTTCAAATTAAAGAAGTAAAGAAGAGTTATAAAGTTCCCGCAAATGACGCTTATTCGGCTCAAAACTCGACATTTTCACACGAAAAAAATTATGTGATGCTGATACAAAATCGCTAATATTTCAAGGTTATGGTCTTGCCAGATGTCCAACCTTATGATTTGACGTTTTACATCTGACAATTTTCAACCATTACCTCCTGGTGGGGCCATCTTTTGTCAAACGGCGGAGACTTATTTGTACTCCCAATGACTAAGTTTCTCACTGTTCTGTTTAGTCGGTCGATTTAATTTTTTTCATCCACAGTTATGTGTCATCGTATTAATTCTAAAAAACATAGCTTGGTACGTCACATCTGTGATTGCATTCCCAACTGAAATATGTAGAGTATCTTACATCAATTTGCACGTACAAATCGTATCGCACCAAATAATACGGAAAAGTAAAACAGAATTTTTTCATCCAAAGAAAAAAGTATTGAATCTTTTGCTGTAATGTATTCAGTTCAATTATACACGTGTCATATTAATAGATGATTCTTTAACCTCAAATATATAATTTTAATAAACATTGCTATATTTTAGTCAGATATTTAATCAAAACAAGTACATTGTTTGGTTTAACGCGATTGTATAAAAAAAAAAAAAACAATGACTACGATTTGGCCGTGTATGGGCAGGAATAAAATTTTAATAAAATTTTATTAAAATTTTATTTTATAAAATAAATAAATAAAATAAATTTTAATAAAATGTTTAAAATAAAATTTAATAAAATTAATAAAATTTAATAAAATTAATAAAATTTAATAAAATTAATAAAATTTTAATAAAATTTTCGTGTATGGGCAGGAATAAAATTTTATTTTCACTAAAAATCTCAACCAGTTCAGACATCCGCTCAATATTTTTGAATCAAAATAAAATACTCATATTTTAACGAATAACGTACTTGAAAATCAATATCGGATATAGTTCAGGCAATAAAATAATACATTTACTCAATAGAAATTTTATCTGAATCGAACGAGCGAAATTCAATTATTCTTGTGTACTCGAATCAACTATATTCATCTTATGAATTGAAACGCTTTTTTTGTTCTTTGCAGAAAATGCATTCGAAACTATATAATTTGTTCGCGATCATTTTTTGGATGGATTCAATAATATATTGTTTTCGGCTAACAATATATCTATTCGAATTTTAATAACTTTTAATTTCGACATGTTATTAAGGTCAATGGCGTTTTGTTTGGACTGATAAATCCGATTATTTACACCAACAATTTAACAATCGAATTGACCAAATTTCATTCAATAACAGCAATAATATTGGATCGATCATTTTTTTCAGTGTACAGCGCTGGGGTCGGCCTGAGTGTACGTGTGCGAGCAAATGCGGCGACCACTGAGAGAAGTGGGGATTTTGTTATACCTACTTTTCGCGCCAATTATTATTTACGGTCCTTTGTCACATCTGCGTGTTATCTATGGAATTCAATAGCGTATGATATAAGGGTGTTACGCAGCCATAAAAAATTCAAGCACGCCATGAGGCTTGAACTATTGATAAATTTGTATGAATAAATGGTTTGAGTATTCGTTTTAGTTGTAGTCTTACAATTGGTTATAGTTTTCGTTTTAGTTTTATCTTTAATCGATTTTGTGACTAGTCACAGCTTAAGATAATGCTAGTAGTGCATTGTATGCGCAATCAACATTATGCCGCATGTAATTAATCTGCACGGTGCTCTTAGGGAGTGGCTCTGCAGCACGAAATGAACATACGTTCTCTCTCTCTCTCTCTCTCTCTCTCTCTCTCTCTCTCTCTCTCTCTCTTTGCCCGCTGGATAAGTTACCGACAAACGTAAATGTGCAGTCTGGCGTTCTGCATAAACGCAGGAGGGCAAAGAAACTTCGTCCCGGTTTTCCTCACGATCTCACGTCATGGAAGCGCCGAGTAAAAACACGTCGGTAAACAAGAAATTTGGCGAACACCAGCTCGTACGGACAGTTTACATCGATGTGGGGCTCAACGATGCGAGCTCTTCGTCCAACTGCCTGTACAATGTCGAGAACAGGAGTCTCCATGTCCATTTTTTTGTCTGTGGTTTCGAATTCAAATTGCTGTATCCCAATTTCAAAATTTTGAACTATCTAATCCCAACGAAAAATAAAAAAATCTCTATTTCAAGTTCTCTATTTCTGTCTAAAACTCTCAATTGAACGTTTCCAGATCTTTATTTCAAATTCTGAATAAAATGTTACTGATTCTCGATTTCTAATCACAAATTTTTAAAAAATCCAATTCAAATACTTAATTACTTAATACTTAATTTCAAATACTTAATTAATTACTTAATTTCAATTATTTCAAATTCAATTTCAAATTCAATTAATTTCTTAATTTCAAATACTTAATTACAAATATCCAATTCTACATTTGAAATTAAAAATTAAACATATACAATTTTGTTTTCAAATTTGAAATTACAAATGTTCACATTAAAATTTTTAATTCTAAATTATCGATTTCTAATTTTGTATTAAAAATGTTAAATTAAAAATTCATAATTCATTATTTCAAATCCCAAATAAAAAACTTTCAACTCTCGATTTCCCATTCTGAATTGAACATTTTCAACTCAAACATATTGAAATTCGAAATAAGAGGTTTCCAATTTTTTATTTTCCATTCTAAATTGAAAGTTTCAGATTTTTCATTTTTCATTTTTTATTAGAAATATACACATTCTAAATAAGAAATTTCCGATTCTTTATTTCCACTTGTACATGAAAAATTTCCAATTCCTCATTGCAAATTTGAAATAAAAGATGTCGAACTCTTTGCATCAATTTCTAAAAAAAAAAATTTCCATTCCTTTGTGTCAAATTGTGAATAAAAAATTCTAACGCTGTATTGAAAATTGTAAAGTAAACTATTTAAAACAATTAATGGTGTCCAATTTTGTATTGAAAATCCTGAATAACTTGTTATTTTAAATTCTAAATAAAAATACAATTTTTTATCGGAAAAACTAAATTAGAAATGTCCAATTCTTGACCTCAAATTCGGAATGAAAAAATTTCTCCTATAAATTCGAGTACACCCATCCTCGAAAGAAGATAAAACCTTTGCCGAACGTCGAAACTCTGCCGGTAGTATCGCGGAGAGCATTCCCACAAATTTATAAGCAAACGGATCTCGAGAGTGCGCGTCGTTTTGATCGATCACGCATTTCCATGCCGCGTCGTTACACCGTTAATGCATGCTGCGCGAGAAAAATCGACGGGGCGAGGGTATTCGATCAATTATTATGCCGAGTCAATGGCGATCCATCATTTTTTCCCTTTATTTACATTCCAAAGTGTTCGGGGCCCATGAATTTCGCAACGCGACTATCCGTTCCAATAAAAGGCGAATGATTTAATAAAAAATGGCTTGAAAAAAAGTTGGGCGGAGAAAAAAGAACTCAATCATAAATTATTTTTATGAAAAATGAGAGATATTATTCCGCCCCTGACGTTCGTAACGACGAAAAAAGTCATTGAGGGTCGTTAGGGGCTTAATACCGTTCACCAAGGTTCAAGTTCGGTCACTTCTCCGTTTGAAAATATATTTGAGGAGAACAAAATAATTATTTTCTTAAGTAAGCTCGTGAAATAGTATTGTCCTTAAATACGCATTTTACCCAAATTAAATATGAAAAAAACATTTTGAAAAATTTACCACGAAAAAAAGGCTTCTTCGATACGAGCATTCGTTACGAACTGAGACGAATTGTTCAATCGAATAATTGTTCGAATTATACGAGCGATATTAAATATTTGACGTTTGCGCACGCCCCTACGCTACCCTCGCCCAACCACCTAATTCAGCCGTCAAATATTATCAGCGGGAATTAGCATTCAAATTACAAACCTGATTGTGGTCATTGTGCACCGCGTCATCAGGACTGGCCGATCTGCGGCCATAAATGTTCAATAGAGTCTGGGTCAACGGGAAGGCGGAAGCTGGACCTCCCTGGAAATAAAGATCGACGGACAATCAGAAAAATCATAATCGAGTTGCACTTGTAAATCCGAAATTTCGGTATTTCGAGAAAAAAACGCAAGAGCAAAAAAGGCAAATTCATTTCTTCTTGAGGCCTCGGGAAGTCAACGAGTATTTATTTTTCAACGAACATGTTTTTTTTTAGTTAATTTTCAAAACATGGCTATTCCGACCGCGGACGCGAAGTTTTTAGAGATAAAAATGCCGACGCTCCTCGCTCTCGAGGCGGATAAGTAATCAGCACTGAATGCACATGATCAGGCGCGAAAAACGCACGTTGAGATGTGAAATTCGTTTTATCACTTGTAACACGATTTCATGGAAAAAAAATGACGTTTATTTGCACGTGTCATATAGACTGGACTCTCATAGCGTTAGTGAGGAGAGATAAAACGCGTACTGGTCCATTATCTCTGCATCTAATGGCCACATTCATATAAATATATAACGACGTCAAATAATATATATAACGGCGATATATTGTAGATATATATTTGACGTCGGTATATACCAAGTATGTATATATATATATATATATATATATACAGGGTGATTCACAACTTCTAAGGTTCTCTTTTCGAGCATATAGGGTGTGTCGTTGCGAGCAAAATGCTTTTTTCAAAATGCCATGCGACAAAAAACTGGCCAGGATATTCGCGTTCAAAGTGTAAGTAATTAAGAATGGCACAGTAGTTGCCGACGTGATAAAATACAGATATATATTGTTTGGGTCTGTTTGGGTTTGTTTAGCACACCTTTAGAGAAGTAATTTTTGTCACAATAAACTAATGTACACGGATATTCGCTTTGCAAATCGACAATCCCATGAAATAATTTGGGTTTATCATTCAATACTGTAAGAAAATATTACGCATGAACCGCAACTGTGCCATTGTTTGCTCAACGTCGGACTCAGCACGGGAATATCTCGGCGAATTCTCGTCGCACGAAATTTAGAAAAAAAAAAAAACGTTTTTCTCACAACGGCACCCTATATGTTCGCCAAGGGAACACTAATAGTTGTGGATCACTCTGTATATATATGAATATATATCAAAGTGACATGCAGTGGCACAAGCTCGGAATGAAATACAATCGTTCCCACGCGCGAGTCCGCGATGGCACAAAGAGACGTGGCGAAAAATAAATATATATTTATCGTCATAAATGCTCGGAGACCCGAGGATTATCGTATTTCATTTGGGACAACGTCACGCAGTGCTCGTGTTGACAGCAACAGTATATATGTACATATGCGCATACGCATATATCGCTTTTCGACATGATTTACCATGCAAAATGTGACGGCGTATTCATTTCACGTGTTTTATTGCGCACGCGCGCATGTTCGTGAACATCGTATCGTTATGCATTATTTTTTGGAATTGCGTTTTCTTTCTTCGTAGCCTGGGATGCATGATGAAAGTATGGCAGTGGCTTGCCCACTTGGCATATATATATATATATATATATATATATATATATATATATACTATTGCTGCAGTTTATCGCGGTTCTATGACGCACTTTCTTTTAATGATTTTGTCCACGCGTTTTGAAGTTTCTCGTGGTCTACCGCTTCAACTTTTATCACACAACGAATTTGTTGATTTATATTTCGCAATAATACGGTTTACTATGCTTTTCCCAATAGATAGAGTATTTGCAATATCACGAGAACTCTTTTCTTTTTCAAATAGTCTTAACACAACTTCGCGGACCTCAATTTTTGTGTGTTTCGCCATTGCGGGCAGAAATAGAACTGATTTTTTTCGTTGGTCTTTATGTTTCGAACCAATGCGAAAGAAAGGCGCGGAAGAAAACGTAAACAAACCGTGCGGCTGGAGAAGGTGAGACAGCGGCCCAATATTTTTGCACACTGACCGAACGCGTTCGACGCTGTACACAAACCATACACTATACAAACAAAATTATGTACCACGCTGTTATGCATATCATAGCTCCCTCAAATATTTGAAATGATGGAGCTATGATATGCATAACAGCGTGGTACATAATTTTGTTTGTATAGTGTATGGTTTGTGTACAGCGTCGAACGCGTTCGGTCAGTGTGCAAAAATATTGGGCCGCTGTCTCACCTTCTCCAGCCGCACGGTTTGTTTACTATATATATATTTCTATACGGTTACGGTTTGTTTACTATATATATATTTCTATTTCTATATATATATAGAAATGCCTGAACCTCTCCATCATTTCAAATATTTGAGGGAGCTTTATATATTGCTTTATATTTGAGGGAGCTATGATATGCATAACAGCGTGGTATATAATTTTGTTTGTATAGTGTATGGTTTGTGTACAGCGTCGAACGCGTTCGGTCAGTGTGCAAAAATATTGGGCCGCTGTCTCACCTTCTCCAGCCGCACGGTTTGTTTACGTTTTCTTCCGCGCCTTTCTTTCGCATTGGTTCGAAACATAAAGACCAACGAAAAAAATCAGTTCTATTTCTGCCCGCAATGGCGAAACACACAAAAATTGAGGTCCGCGAAGTTGTGTTAAAACTATTTGAAAAAGAAAAGAGTTCTCGTGATATTGCAAATACTCTATCTATTGGGAAAAGCACAGTAAACCGTATTATTGCGAAATATAAATCAATAAATTCGTTGTGTGATAAAAGTTGAAGCGGTAAACCACGAGAAACTTCAAAACGCGTGGACAAAATCATTAAAAGAAAGTGCGCCGTAGAACCGCGAAGAACTGCAGCAATAGTTTCGCGAGAATGACGCAGTGAAAATCTTGCTGATATCAGTCGGAGCACGGTATCCCGACGTCTGAAGGCTGTGGGATTGATTGGGCGCGTCGGTGTAAAGAAACCACTCGTTAGCACAAAGAATAAGAAGGCTAGATTGAATATTGCCAAAAAAATATCAACATTGGACAGTATCGAATTGGCGGAAAGTTCTTCTTTTCCGACGAATCCAAATTTCAATTGTTCGGAAGTGATGGTCGCAAGTACGTAAGACGTCCAGCAGGTACCGGATACGATGTACGATATCAAATTCCAACTGTAAAACACGGTGGCGGAAATGTTGAAGTTTGGGGAGCATTTGCTGATAACGGTATTGATCGGCTAATAGAAATCCAAGGCAACATGGACGCTATAATGTATCGAAATATATTGCATGACCATATGCTCCCATTTGCATGGAAAATATGTCGAATGGGTGGATATTTCAACACGACAATGATCCCGAATATGCTTCGCGTCTTGTGAAGAATTTCCTTGAAAGCCGAAAAGTGCCCCTTCTCAACTGGCCCTCGCAGTCACCGGATTCAAATCCGATTGAACATTCGTGGCAATACCTCAAGGTTCACGTTGGAACGAAGAATCACTCCAACAAGACGGAATTATGCGATCATTTGCAATATTAGTGGGACAAGATGCCACGAGATCGCATCTCGCAATTAATTGCGTCTATACCCCGAGGATGTGCTGATGTAATAGCTGCTAAGGGCATGCCAACGAAGTATTGACTCTAGAGAGAAAACTCAACCATGTTTTGTTATTTTTATAATGTTTTGTTTTTTGTTTTCATACGCAATATATGGCCCAATACTTTTGCACAGTCATTAAATAAAAACTGTTGGATAATTAATTGTTGAACAGTGATATTACTGTTTATACCACATTTGTTTAATCTCAAGCATCTCGACGCCAATTATAAGTGTCATCACTCGTTTGTATCTCCCGTATCATCGTATTTCTATGAAATATCGACGAAAAAATTGGGTGGCCCGAAACTTTTGGACGTTACTGTATAAGCCAAATGGGCAAGCTCTCGCGAGCATCGTAATTGAAGGGTAAGAGGGGTTCGAGTGTAAGCCCTCGGAGAAATTGTGGACGTCTGGGAGAAAAAGCCAGACAGACTGAAAGAGGGAGAGAACGAGAGAGAGAGAGAGAGTGAGAGAGAGAGAGAGAGAGAGAGGGCTCAGTAACCATCTCGAGAGGAACCTAAATGGAATTTCGAGAGGTACACAATTCTCCTACTTCTCCTACTCGCTCGGCCCCGGTCCTTCGCGTGAGTACAGCCGCCGAAGTGCGAGCGAGTTCTAATGATAGCAGCTTAATATGGCTACATATAACTAAGCAGAAGGGATGTTCTAATTTACTTTTCTAACGATTATACTCCAATGAAATCTGAGCGCCTTCATCTCCTTTTCCTTCATCCTCAGTCTCGTCTCCTCCACGTCCCTCGCAACTCTCTCTCTCTCTCTCTCTCTCTCTCTCTCTCTCTCTCTCTCTCTCTCTCTCTCTCGCTCTCTCTCTCACTCTCTCTGTTAGTTTCATTTACGAGGCTTCTTCCAATTTCATTTTACTTCTCGCGGCTCTATATTATCGTTGTGTCTAGCCGGCGTGATGTATATATGCGTGTATATTATACAAACGACGCAGTTCTTCATTACGCTCGCAATATCTCCCACCGGCGCGGATTTTTTCCTTGCGGCTGAAATCTTACGTGACCTCCATATATATATAGATTTATATACAGGGTGATTCACAACTATCAGTGTTCCCTTGGTGGGCACATAGGGTGTGGTCATTGCAAGTAAAACGCTTTTTTTTTAAATGTCGTGCACCATAAATTAGCCGAGAGATATTCCCGTGCTGAGTCCGGCGCTGAGCAAACAATGGCACACTAGCTGCTCACGCGCTATTTTTTTCCCATCAAATATTAAGTAATAAACGAAAATGATCGAATCGTATTATCGATTCGCAAGGCGAGTCGGGGTGTTCATTATTTTTAATCGAAGAAAAATGTTAATGTCGGTAACCATTGAGACGGGTTGATTTTTTTTTAAATTTATTCTTTTAAAGCCCCCGAATATAAGTGAAAATTTTACCCAATTTACACTTTTTTTTAACACCACCCATTTGAGGACATTTATTTTTATTTTTATTTTTCATACCAACCGTTGTCAGGTCATCGCTCCGACCGTTGAGCCACATTCTTTTTACAGCGGCTTTATTATACCTCAACAACGTTGTTAATTTTCTACATTTTAAAACAAAAGTTTACACGAAATGAGTTCAATCTACGTTTAATAAAATATTTTTTTTTTTACCAAATCGCGAATAAATAATCTAGTAGACAACAAATCGAACCAAATCGAACCTTTTTTCGGCACGTCTTCGTGGTGTCCTCCCTCGATAAATAAGAATTCAATTGAAGGCGCTCGATCGAGCTTGCACATTCCGCGCGTGAGCAACTACTGTCCCATTCTTTACAACATCCACATTGAACGCGAATATGTTTGCTCACAAAGGGGACCTTGATAGTGTGAATCACCCTATATATATATATATATATATATATATATATATATATATATATATATAAATATATATATGTGTGTGCGTGCGTGCGTGCGTGCGTCCGTGCGTGTGTGTGTGTGTGTGTGTGTGTGTGTGCGTGCGTGCGCGCGCGCGTGTGTGTGTGTGTGTGTGTAGTAACTTTTACCCGCAACTTCGTCTGCGTTGATTTCGGATATAAACATTGTTTGATTTTAAACGGAGAAGGTTAAGTTGGTCTGTTTATCTATGATTTTTCTGATTTAGCCAACTTAAATTAACGTGGGACTCTTTTAGTGGATTTATTTTTCGCCGTGGGAGTGTAATGTATGCAATTTTTCAAGTCAATTCGACTAAAAAAATGTGTTTTTCTATACAAAATATTCCATCCCCTTGCAACACTTTAAGGGTTAAATGTTCGGAAATACGGAAATGCATGTTTCATTATTTCTGAAACCGACCAAAAAATATTGTTTTGTACACAACATTTTCCACCCCCTTGTAACCCCTTGAGGGTTCAATTTTTGGGAAATGCTGAAATATGTGTTTCGTTAATTTCATTGTAGAGTGTTTCTTCAAAGTTTCAAATCCGATTAAAAAAAATGCCCGTACAAACTGTTACACCCCATTTCAACCCTTTAAGGATGGAATTTCGAAAAATTCTTTCTCAGTACACCTCTAGACCCTCGAAGGAACATATGCACCAAATTTCATTTTTCTGTGTTCAGTAGTTTAGGCTGTGCGTTGTTTGTCAGTCAGTCACTCAGTCACGGAACAGTTTTATATACAGGGTGTCCCTCTTATCTCTGCCACCCGAAATAACTCGGTAATTATCGACCTTACAAAAAAATGTTCCAAACAAAAGTTGTACGGTGTGAAGGGAGCCATCAAATGCGACCATTTTTTTTTTCAATTCGTTGGAGGCGCTGACGCAGAGTGAAGGTCACCTCCACTTTTTTAAATGGAATGGTACATTTTTTTTCAACCATCTTGTGGAGCACCTCATGCCGCTAAAAAAATATTAGGGGGTCAAAGTCATTCAAGGTTGTTCGTCACCTATTGAAATGAAATACAAATCTAAATATCTCGGACCACCGCCAAATATTTGGTAGTGAGCAATAAGAGAAACGAGGGTGAGAGGCGGCAAAGGGAAAAGCAAGAAAAACGATAGAATACGCTTTCTTTCTCTCCCTTTCTAATTCCCATCCAACCTTTCGGACAGGCCTCATTGTCTCTCATCACCGCGCGGCTCTTCTCCCTATCGCCCGTACACTCGTGCAATGTCCTACATCAATTTATGTTACCAGCACTCGACGAGGAAATCTCTCACGTGCGAAAGGGCTTAAGCGATATATGACACGAGCGACGAGCGCGGTTGGGCGACGCATCGGGAGAGAGCCGAGAACGAACGGAGGCTTCGGGACGCCTCGTTCCTCGGCTGAGATTTCGCATAACTATCGCTCGGCTGATGGGAGAGTGAATCAAATGAGATCTCCGATGTGCAGTGGTGGCGCGCACATTTCCCGCTCGGCCAATAAATCTCGCACGTTCGCCAATACCAATTTCGACGGCAATTCGGAGATGCATGTACAAGGGTGTGTCCCATTTATGTTGAAACATCGAAATGACTCGTGAACACGACCAAGTAAATCGAAATATTCCGAGACACCTGCCGAGTAAATTTCAATGAGGATCAAAACGGTAAGATCACTTTTGTATTCAGTGAACCTTTTCAAGGTGACTTCAAGGTCAACTTTTTCTTTTCAATGGAGTTTTTTTACCTAGAATAAGATGCAGCTTTAAAAAATATATGCTCCCGTTTGGGAGAAAAGTTGATCTTGACATTATCTTGAAAAACGTGTATTGAAGAAAAAAAATGTTATTCCTCAATTTAATTAATCGAATCGAGATGCGTTTCGCCATCTTTCGCTTCAATTCGCTCGTCTCGAGTTACTTCGAAGTCTTACGTGTATATATATATATACACACACACATGCATACATATATATATACATATACATATACATATACATATATATATATATATATATATATATATATATATATATATATATATATATATATATATATACATCCACTGCCGGCCAAAAGTTTTGGTACACTAATCGAAATTTCTCACCGCACTAAAAGTCAGATAACAGACTAAAAAATAAAGATAATTGAATTTCCCAAACGGCGTTTTGAAGAGGACAAACTTACCTTTATTAGAAAATTCTTTACAATTTTTTTTCGCCCTGGTACGCACTTTTGAACGTGGCCATTTTTCGGCTATTTTCCGGCAGTCGGAAATTAACTGCAAAGTTTGTGGAACATTTTTTCCTCGGTTTTTTTCATGGTAAACGTAAAAAGGATCTCGAAAACGACACTTTTGTCCGACACCGAAATGTCAAGAGGGTAAAAAGTTGCACGGGTTCACACTGGAGGAGCTAGATTTTTTATGTACTCTGATGAGTGGAGAGGCTCCACTTGGGAATTATGGGGTCTGGGAGCATATATTAAGAAAGGAAATTTGTTTACATTTTCATCGCTAATTAACAACAATTTTTTAGGGTTTTACAATTGTTTCGGTGGAACTTGGAGAGTCATCGTCAGTTAGTTAATGTGTCTCGAGAACTATCGAATTTAATACAAAATATGAAAAAGAAAAAAGGTTGTAACTTCTCATTTTAGCTTCGCTGAAATTTTTCCAGATTTCTCGTTTGATACTTTTTTCACCGTGATTTTGTTTCCAAATAACGAGGTGCTTTTTTTGACCCTTTATCACAAATCCAGCACCACACAACTATAAACTTTTGGACTTGCTTTTTAACGCAAAAAAAATAGTCAATTAAGTCTCTTACCTTCTCTATACGAGTTTTTCATGGAAAAAAGATTCTCCGAGTTCCACCGATTTTTTTTATTCTACTTAATTAAATATAAAAATGTAAACAAAATAGCCTTTCTTATTATATTGTCGTAGACCCCATAATTCCCAAGTGGAGCCTCTCTACTCGTCAAAGTTCCAACCAAAAATGGTGAAAAGAATGTCCAAAAGGATTCTGAACAAATTCTAGCCACTCCAGTGTGAACCCGTGCAACTTTTTACCCTCTCGACATTTCCTCCGAAACCCGATAGTTTTCCGATTACGCCTTTTTTCTAAAACACGTCTTTTTTAGCTAAAAATGCAATACTGGGGCGAAAAAATCGTCCCAGACTTTCTACAAAACAAAAATGTCGGTTTTGATATCCTTTTTAATTTTACCATGGACAAAACCGAGGAGAAAATGTTCCACAAACTTTGCGGTTAGTTTCCGACGGCCAAAAAATAGCCGAAAAATTGGCCATGTTCAAAAGTGCTCACCAGGGCAAAAAAAAATCGTAGAGGCTTTCCTAAAAAGGCAAAATAAAGGTAAATTTGTCCGTTTCAAAACGCCGCTTGGGAAATTCAATTATCTTCATTTTTTAGTCTGCTATGTAACTTTTAGTGCGGTAAGAAATTTCGACTAGTGTACCCAAACTTTTGGCCGGCAGTTTACATACATGCATACATGTGTGTGTGTGTGCGAGCGAGCGTGTGTTTAAATGTATGTATATGTAAATATTTGCACATAGCGAAGCTGCCGAGTCTGGAAAATTATAAAACGAGTGTTTCACAATGAGAGATTCGCCAGGAGGCGAACTCGCGAATGCGTATAAAAGAACGAAAGAGGGAAACTCACCCGTGAGTTCACAAGCATCGCTATATTTGTACGTGAGACTTTTTATGAGCGTGCGGTATTTGTCGAGGCAAAAACGAGAAGACGAGGGAGAGGGAGAGGGAGAGAGAGAGAGAGAGAGAGAGAGAGAGAGAGAGAGAGAGAAGGGTGAAGAGAGAGCCACTTCAAGCTCTCTTTACTTGAAGAATTTTTCATTTCTGGTTCGTTCTCTCCCCCGTGGGAGAAGAAAAACCGGAAAAATGCGAAGTATTGCGCGCGCGTGCATACGAACAACAAAAACTTTCGAATATTTTTCTCCCCACGTTAGCTGTGCGTGAGGGGTCCAAGTCGACTGCTGAAATCAACCGAACGTTTTTTTTAGTGGTATAGGATGAGATGAAATAAAAATTAAATGAGACTTCGTCCTCAGTACGTCCACACGTCTGTGCCATTCGTCGCGAATATGCGCATTTTTCTTTTTCTTTTTTCCCCACGGTAACGCGTTTTTTTAGAGCGAGATCCCGAAGGAATTTTCCTACATATAGTTGTACATAATGTTTTCTACAAGCGTTGATTTGATATTCTCGATTTGCTAATAGCGAAAGTCATTTGTACTTCCACACTTCCAATTCCGCACTTGCCTTACTTCCACATAACGTATGCAACAGTGAATAGATATTAATGAATGAAATGAATATTGATGAATTGGTTGAATATAAATGAATTTATCGAGTTAACGAAATTTTTAAAAATTAATATATTAAATGAATATTAATTAATTAATATACTGAATGAATATTAATGAATGAATGAATTTAATGAATATTAATGAATCAATGGATTGGACGAACTAGTGAATTAAAAAAATATCAATGGTTCAATTGATTGAACGAATATTAATGAACTATGAAGTTCAAGTTTGCATCGTTGGAATGCGACGAAAATGGTTTCTTCTTACTTACTCAAACGATTTTTGCCCAATTCAGGCTGCGAAAATTGGTGAAACGTTTCTACGTATTCGTATTAGAAATCTACGGCTTCAATTTTCAACAAATAGGCTTCGGGCAATGATAAAAATAACGAATAAAAAATGGAACAGAAATATCGTTGCCTCCCAATTATGCAAGCTTCAACGTCATTATGAATGGGGAAATCGAAAGAACATCAATGAATCTATTAATTGAATGAATATAAATGTATTAACGACTTGAATGAATATTGATGCATCGATGGATAGAATGAATATTAATTAATCTATTAACGAAATCAATAGTAACGAATTAATGAATCAATTAACTGAATGAATATTGATGAATTAATGAATACGATTGAAAAAGCATTTAATATTTATCGATATTATCAAACCCGTTTAGAAATTTCGGATTATCACGAAAAACAAGAATAAAGTGCACTCCAGCATTTATCGCTGAAACGCTCTCCGATACAAAGCTGCAGTAGCGAATGCAAAAAAAAAAAAGATGTAACAGCCTCGTCTCGTTTTTCCTCCTCGCCCATAACAAAAAAAGTCGCACGATTGTGTAACTCAATCTATACTCGTACCCTCATTTTCCTCACTCGTTGCATTGTTATCCTTTTCGCCTCTGCATGTCGAAGTGAAAATATCTCTTTCAAGTGCTGTAAGTGCGGGAAAACCGAATGAGCGGCGTCGGCCGAGAGGCGGGGGTGGGGGGGGGGGGGGGGGGGAGTAGACAAAAGAACTGCAAATTTAACCCGCGCAAAATTGAGACGCACGATCGCAATCCCATTTCAACGCGTCCCTTTTTTTTCACTTTCTTTTGTGAATTTTTTATACTTTTTCTACCGCCACTCTTTTCGAGTACCTCCATTACGAGGCGTAGCTTTTTTGTTGCCATTTCCATTATTTTCACGCAGCAGCTCGTAGGGCACTTGTACCAGTTCCCGTTAATGTTTCGCGCACCCGGTGCTCGTGCTTCTCTCCGATCGTAAGCGTGCACGGGAACGCGTGCACAATTGAGAGTAGAGTTCCAGAAGGCATTGGACAACGAGGAAAGTGTGCACTTCGAAATTATCGCGCGAAAAACGGCGTTCGTCACTTTGGAAGCTTCCAGCGTCTTATTATCTGTGTGTTGGACATTTAATTGTGTTAAGACAATTATGATTTTTATTTAAAAAAAACTAATGGCCATTATTTGTTAATATAAATTATTCGAATGATTAAAATTGGTTGATTAACAAAGGTTATCAATAAAAAATTAAAACAAAGAGAGAGAGAGAGAGAGATGATTATTAAAAATTGTATTTTTATTTGATCAAAAAGAGGGAATTTTATTACAAATACCGATGGCCGTTTTAATATGACTGCCAGTGAAAATTGAACTATGGCAAACAAAAAAATGAAACGACTTTTGTGCGATTGAATTAATAGTCATTGCTGCAAAAAAATATTTTCGTTTTTTTTGGTAAAAAATTATTCATAGTAAAAGAAAGAGCGTGAGAGAGGAAGAAAGAGGGCATTATTGGAAATTGTAAGTCAATGTCAGACGTGAAATTTAAAAAAGATTTTTCATACACTCAACAGTGTCGGATTGAATGTTACCGAAAGGAAAAATATAATTTTGTTGAAAACACCATGTTTTTTATTGTCGTGAATTGATATTAATAAAAATGTTTCAGTTTGTTTCTTGATGTGAATTATTTATAACTGTTAAGCACAAGAAAGAAAGAAAAAGAGAATATTATCGGAACTTAAGGGGTAAGGCCACTGTAAATTTTTTGAAAAATCGATTTTTTTTATTGGCTTAAAAAATAGTTTAAACCCTCTAGAATAAGAAAAAAAGGTCCTGTGCTTCTTCTTTTTTTAATTTTTTCCAATAAAAAACTATTCGCAAAACTTCAAACGCGTTTTTCTCGAAACATGGTTTTTCAAAATGGCACGCAGCATAACTCGAACAATTTTCATTTTTTTTACTTGAAATTTTAACCAGATGTGAACATTTACATTATCTTGAGAATGTCGATCGGAATTTTCAAGAACTTTATTTATTGATTTTTTATTAACAAAAAACTTGCCGTTTTTTTCGTCAAAAATCAATTTTTTTTTCAAACGCACGCCAAATCCACAAAAATTGATACTTTTTAAAATCCAATCGACATTCTCTAGCTATAGCCCTCTAGATTAATGGTTTTTTTTTGTTCTAGATTCAAAAGTGCACCAGTGGTGCTGCGTGCCGCGGAGCCCTGGAAGCAAAACATGTCCCGGGAAGATAGCTGTGGAACCGACATTTTGTTTTTTTTTTACTGTAAAAAAATTTTATAATAAAGTTTAATGTATGCCCGATAACACCATTAAAAGTTTTTTTTCAAATACCTTCAATTTCGGGAGCAAAAAATTAGTGAAAAAACCTTTTTTTTTGGGCCGTTACAGTGGCCTTACCCCTTAAAATTGAACATAATAGCTGAAATTGAATACGCTCGAATTTTAATAAAATTAAAGACACAGAATTTAATATTGCCGATATAGAGAATTTAATTTCCTTAAAAAATATAATTTTTGATTTTTTAGATTTACATTAATTAATCTTAAACGAAAATATTATAGTTGGAATGTTTTTTCACAGTTAAAAGCGAAAGAAAGACAAAGAAGTAGAAAGCGATCGCCCTAAATCATTCACTCCCACATCCTCTCAATTCGCAACCAGCAAGTATGCATTTCCCAGTCGAGTAGCTTGGCACCGAGCGAATTTTATCGCGCTAGGTGTTCGGCTATCTCGGAGTAGCGCGAGCCGCACTCCAAGATTTCAGGTCTGATCGTATACCATCCTTATCCACTACACCTACCGTATCTACTTTATGCAGTTGGACCGGTCCTCGCGGCGTACATCTATACAACAAAGCCGTGTCAGCGGAAGAACACGGAGCACCCACTCGATCGAGCTTTCGATTTCGAGGAGCTTTTTCGAGTCTTCGCCACAAAAATCCATACATACCATACATATACATACATGCATAAATACATACCTACATATACATACATGAGGTATTCCAGTTCAACTCCGAAAACTATTTTCCTCACCGTCATTGACTATTGACTTCCATAGTGGAAAATCTTCCCCCTGGAGTAAAAAAAATACCTATTTTTGTTTTTACTTCTCTCACCCCATGTCCTTCCACGGCCCCAAAAAATCGAAACGTCTCCTTGGACCGTTTTTTAAATTCTAACAGAAATTAGATACATTTTAGACGTGTTTTTTGCGTCTTTCACCAAAACTCAACTTGCCCTCTCGATATTTACTTTTTTTATTATTCGACAGTTTGGATGTGAGAAAAGTACTTTTTCGGTCTGCACATCCTATCCCACCCCAATTAAATTTAATTTCAAACCATATTTTCGATTTTTTTTCTTCATTTTTTTGTATTTGTGCGTTTCATGTTTTGTGCATTTTTCACCAAAACTCAACTTGCCCCTTCGATATTCACTTTTTTTATTATTCGACAGTTTGGAAGTGAGAAAAGTACTTTTTCGATCTGCACATTCTATCCCACCCGAATTAAATTTAATTTTAAACCATATTTTCGATTTTTTTTCGTTACTTAAGATCGAAAAAGTACTCTAAAAAAAAGTACAAAAAGTAGAAAAAGTACCGAAAAAATAGTAAATATCAGGAAACGTTTAGCTTTGGTCATAAATGCACAAAACAGATCTAAAACGTAGCTAAATTTCTGAGCAGACGTTTCGATTTTTTTCCAGCCACAGAAGAAAAAGGGGCGGGAAAAAAATTGAAAAAAAAAATCAGGAGTTTTTTTTACACTCAGAGTGAGGTTTTTCACTATATAAATCAATAAACTGGAGTATACAATAACCTGGAATACCCAATGTACATGCGAAGCTTCTCGAAATCGAACGCTCTCTGTATGTACGTGCACACGCGTATATCTATCTGCATGTGGAAACGATTCGGGACGAGCTAGAGCAGGAAACGAACGGACAAAGGAAAAAAAAAGCCACGTTTTATATTCGCGGAAACAAGCGAGTGGATTGTTATCCGCGTGGTCGAAAGAGACAATCGAAAGATGCTGATCGCATCTTCGTGGCGCGTGGTATATCGTAGGCTATACGTAAAGCACGGTCGATATATGCCGGAGCGATCTCGGGACTTCCGGTCTCGTATACAACGAATACAAATCCAGTCCCGGGAATGCCAATACGTGGCTTCGCGAGACGGGATGCAATTCTGTTTTCTTTTCTCGATTTTTCTTTTCTCGATTTTCCGTATATGTATATATGTATATACATATATGTTGATTCCTCACGATTTTGGATCGTTTTGGGCATCCGAATGCACATTTCACACTGCACCAGGGTGCATAATAAATCTGGAAGATGTGTATGTACAGGTATTTGTGTGTGTATGGCCATACGTACCCACACGTACATGTACACTACACTGACCCAAAAAAATTGAATTTTTTAATTTATTTTTTGTTGAAAATGTTGTAGAGAATGACAAAAAATAAGAGCTGGCCAAATTTTAGCCCTTTATATTAATACGTAGAGGTCCCTCATCGCGATTTTGTATTTCCCATTTATTTAACATTGTAAAAGTTTTGTTTTCTGCTTCTCCGCTTTATAACTCGCCTACGGGGAACCCCCGTAAACATTTTTGATGGAAAATTTAACGCTCTACAAAAAAGGGCCTTAGCCTTCATACAATAAATTCACTCGTTCAAATTTTATTCAGCGTCAAAGTTGAATTTATGACAAATTTAATGATTTTGTGAGATTTTTGGACTTTTGGAACAAAATTATTGATTTTTGTTGTTGTTTTTTTTTTCTGATTCATCTTAAAAAGTATTGTATCCTTTTTAAATTATTCTCTACATATTTACTTATGATGCACATTATACACGTACTAATGGACTTTTAAATGACAATAAATTTGAATCTATTGGGAATTTCACAATCTATTTCGGGAATAGTTTGAAAAGAATAGAATGCTTTTTAAGATTAATCAGAAAAAAAAATAATAATTTCGTCGTAAAAGTCCAAAAATCTCACAAAATCACGAAATTGATCATAAATTCAACTTTGACGTTGAATAAAATTCGAATGAGTAAATTTATCATATGAAGGCTAAGGACCTTCTGTGTAGAGCGTTACATTTTCTATAAAACAATGTTTTGGGCATTTCCGTGTGTTTACCCGTAGGCGAGTTATAAAGCTGCAAAGCGGCAAGCAAAGCTTTTACAAGATTAAATGAATGGGAAATAGTAAATAGCGGTGAGGGGCCTCTAAATATTAATATAAAGGGCTAATATTTGGTCAGCACTCATTTTTTGTCATTTTCAACAAAATTTCAACAAAAATTCCAGTAAAACAAATTGGGCCAGTCTAATATACATGTATGTATACATGAGATATACATAGACATATATTCTACTACTGATATACACGAGGTAGTTGGAGAGGACGGAATACAATTTTTAGCTGAAAGAACTATGGTGAGGCAATTTTTATTCCTAGCTTGGAGAATTGCATTTAATTCTAAACTTGAATTATGATATGGGAAAACATTTTCAGTATAAAATAGTTGAAAGTATAGGACATCGGAAATTTCAAAGTTACGATTTTTACTGCGGAATTTTAGGGCCTAGGGTTTTTAGTTTACTTTGGACTGAAGATTTTGTAAAAATTTTGGGGGGAGCATAGTTTATAACATTTTCTATCCTACGACGGGATAATCTTTTAATATGTTCATCCATTTTTTGATAACAAAACATTTAAGTCATTTTTTTGGTCGGTAATTGTTTTTTTTCTACGGTTTGGCATTTTGTAATGTTCAAAATTTCAAATAAGTATCCGTAAAGTTTGATTATCATGCTAAAGGTACCTTTTTTATCTTTCTTTCCAGATAACCCTAGTTGCCAGAAGCACCTATACCGACTGGTCATTCAGCAACGCTGGCACGTTCTTTCAATAACAATAACCGCACTGTTTATCAATATTTTGAATGAAAAAAATACTCAAGCCTGGCATGGCTACGTCTCAATTGTGTGTAAAATCCCGACCTCGTCGTCCCGATGCTCTCACCAGAACAAAATATCAAAAGTCGACCTGTCTTTTGGGCACCAAACTTATATGCAGACCCGTATGAACCCTTATGAACCCTATTTATATGAACGATCTGTAAATGAGAAAATCAGAAAGTTACGAACAATGCATCCCCGACAGTTAGACTATATGCGTATACTTGAGTAACGATTATTCTCATACTGTACATATACATATACATATACAGTGCCGGCCAAAAGTTTGGGTACACTAGTCGAAATTTTCTACCGCACTCAAAGTTAGATAGCGGACTCAAAAATGAAGATAATTGAATTTCCCAAGCGATGTTTCGAAGAGGCTAGATTTTCCTTTATTTTGCTTTTTTCAGAAAATTCTCTATCATTTTTATTTCTTCCCCGTTACGCACTTTTGAACGTAGCCATTTTTCGTCTATTTTTTGGCCGTCGAAAATGAACTGCAAAATTTGTGGAATTTTTTTTCTCAGGTTTTTTCATGCTAAACTTGAAATGGATATCAAAACCGACAATTTGGTTATTTCGAAAGTCTCGTACGATTTTTTGCCCCAGTATTGCATTTTTAGCTAAAAATGACATGTTTTAGAAAAAAAAAGCGTCATCGAAGACTATAGGGTTTCCGAGGAAATGTCAAAAGGGGAAAAAGTTACATGGGTTTACACTAGGTTTACACTTGGCTAGAATTTTTTTGGAATTTTTTTGGATTTTTTTAGGATTTTTTGTTTATTGCCATTTTTGGTTGAAACTTCGATGAGTGGAGAGGCTCTACTTGGGAATCATAGGGTCTAAGGCAATATATGAAGAAAGGAAATTTGTTTACATGTTTATTTTCAAATAACTACAACTTTTTAGATTATAGAAAAAATTCGGTGGAACTCAGAGAATCGTCGTCATTTGGTTGTTGTGCCTCGAGAACTATCGGATGTAATGAAATATTAAAAAGAAAAAAGTTCTAGTTCTTTATTTTAGATTTGCCGACATTTTTCCAGATTTCTTTTGGAAAACTTTTTTTACCTTGACTTTTTCCCAAATAACGAGGTGCTTTTTTAACCCTTTATCACAAATCCAGCACCACAGGAGTTTCAACTTTTGGACTTGCTTTTTAACGAAAAAAAATAGCCAATCAGTCAGTCATCAAGCCAGTCTTTTACCTCCTCGATACGATTTTTTCATCGAAAAAAGATTCTCCAAAATTAGAAAAAAATCTTAAAAAATTGTAGCTAATTCGAAAAAAAAAATAAAAAAAAAATTCCTTTCTTAATCTATTTCTCTAGACCCCATAATTCCCAAGTAGAGCCTCTCCACTCATCAAAATTCCACCCGAAAATCGTAAAAAAGTGTCCAAAAAAATGCTGAAAAATTCTACCTACTCCAGTGTGAACCCATGCAAATTTTTACCCTCTTGATATTTCTTCCGAAACCCTATAGTTCTTCGATGACACCTTGTTTTCTAAAACATGTCTTTTTTAGCTAAAAATGCAATACTGGGTCGAAAAAAATTGTCCGAGAGTTTCCAAAAAACAAAAATATTCCTTTTGATATCCTTTTTAAGTTTACAATGAAAAAAAACCGAGAAAATTCTTTTCCCCAAACTTTTCAGTTAATTTTCGACGGCCAAAAAATAGCCGAAAAACGGCCACGTTCAAGAGTGTGTACCAGGGCGAAAAAAATGGTAGAGAATGTTCTAGAAAGCACAATAAAGGTAAAATTATCCGCTTTGAAACGCCGCTTGGGAAATGCAATTATCTTTATTTTTGAGTCCGCTAGATAACTTTTAGTGCGGTAAAAAAATTTCGACTAGTGTAAAAAAGTATAAAAATAAAGTAAAAACAAAAGATAGAACGTAAAACCACCGTCCTTCAATGTTCATCGACGACACCATCGATCCTTCCCGATCAAGTTACACGCAAACATACACGGAGAGGCCACAAGCGTTGAGAACTTTGGAAGGCTGATTTATGTCTGTACTTCCCTTATTATCCCTGCACGAAAGCCGGTGCGTTCTCCTATACATAGATATAGCTATAGGATTACCATCGCGAAAGTAAGATCGACCGGTGTGCGCATATAAGAGCGGACCGATGGCTCATATCGTCCGGAGTGGTGGATGCAGCGAGCAAAGGGGTACGTGAACTTTCAACGTGGCTCTTCGCATTGATCATAAAGTAACGACCTCATTAACACGGCCACCAGGTGGCAAACGAGGCTTTTCACGCGTCTGCAGGAAGTCCGCGGCCCATTATGACACCGCTCTGTTTATGCATCCATTCATTAAGCGCCGAGCGCTCAATGCTCGTCGTCGCGTACACCCCCCCCCCCCCCCCCGAACCTGCTCGTTACGGCACACGAGATATTGGAGGCAGCGGGAAAAAATTAATAAAAAAAAACGCGCGGGAGAGAAAAAAACGTCGTGAAAATTTTACGATGTGCCTGACGCAGTCCCTTGTTGCGAAGTGACGTTTTGTCAATCGGAGCTGAATCATTTTGCGATCTCTATTTTGTGACGTATTTTGATTTGTACGTTTAGGGGGGGGGGGGTGAAATTCAATTTGCCTCAAGTGCTGCAACGCTTCTGTGCGTGAGAAAGAGAGAGAGAGAAAAAGAGAGAGAGAGAGAGAGAGAGAGAGAGAGAGAGAGAGAGGGAGAGAGGGAGAGAGAGAGAGAGAGAGAGAGAGAGAGAGAGAGAGAGAAATTGAATTTTTATTTTATTAAATGGGAGAGGACTTCAATAAAAATGAAGAGGCTTCGGTAGAAACAATTATTGATTTTAATTTTATTCGGTTAACCCTTCCTTGACACATTGGGTAATTTTGAGCTGGAAGAATTTTAAATAAAGTGCTCGGATTCCTAAAATTGAAAGTTTTCAATAATTTTTTACAACAATTCACTTTTATACTTTCCAAATTGTAATTATGCAGACATATTAAGAAATGTTTAGAGTGTATGCCGGATTTTGTTTTTAGAAAAACAGAACGTAGGATTGTTAAGGGCAGGTGGATGAAATTCTATCCGGGTCAAATTGACCCAGTGTGTCAAAGCCGTGGCCAAATGTAAGTGTGTCAAGGAAGGGGTAATATTCACTACGTATTGCGAAAAAATTGGTAGTTTATTGCCAAAAAAAATTTAGTTAGAAGAGCTAGTTAAGAAAGAGAAAGAGAGAGAAGGTTATTGGAAATTGAAATTCATCATGATTGATGAAATTAAATAAAAAGGAATTTTCATACAATTGAAGAAATTGGATTTAATATTACTGCTTTTTTCAGAAACAAACTAACATATTTTTATTGATGAACAACAACTTACTAATCGATAAAAAAAATCATATCACTTTTCAGGATTTTTGTTTGTTTATATCGGTAATATTAAATCCAACATTTTTAATTAGATGAAAGTTCTCTCTCATTTGTTTTGATCAATTACGTTAAAATTCTATTTGCAATAACCCTCTCTCTTTTATGTTCTACCGCTCTCGCTCCCTCTCCCTCGCTCTCCCTTGTAACTATCTCCTTTCACTATGAATACTTTTTTTCAGAGAAAATTTAAAATATTATTTTTCATTAATAGTAACAAATAATTTAGTGAGCTCATATAGCTCATTATTTATGTGCCAACCTAATAATTTCAATATTATTGAAGCAAACATTTTTATTTGTATTGAAATTCGCTTTTATTTAATAAAATAAAAATTCAATTTCCTGTAATTCTCTCTCTCTCTCTCTCTCTCTCTCTCTCTCTCTCTCTCTCTCTCTTTTTCACACATATATTCATTGAGGTATAAACACTTGCCCCTTATCCGCTGTATACACATTTATATGCTCCTTTACAACAATATAGCTATAGGGAAAATCGTGCAAGCCTCTTTGGAAAAGCAAGGTACATGCTCTCGGTTTTATCCTTGCATTATCCCCGGGCACGTAGACGTCACCTCGGAACGTGCACTTTTCCTTCTCAGCAGAAGGTCCCGAAGGACAACAAATTCCTTTTCGTATATTCATTGGGATATCAAACTGTTTTATATAGATATAGATATATGAAACGGTGTGGTGATTCAATGAATATACGAAAGTACATTAGCTGTCCCTATATACCTGGTGAAGCAACAACTATAAGCAGTAGAAATATTTTCTAACCTATCAGGTTTGGAAGAAAACTTTTCCCACAAAAATTCCATAGTTTGAACGGGGTCATCGAGTGGTGGCTACGAAGTTTATTCAGGTGGAGGCGGTTTGAAGATTTCAGTCACCTCCATTTTTTTAAATAAGACGACTATTTCTTTTGTCCAGAATTCTATCAAGGAACTAAACATGAGTTCGCACACATCAAGATGATCGTTCGACATCTAATGTAGAAAATCGATAAGTCTTTGCCTACTAGAAGGAATTTTGGCGTATCGCAATATTTTTCGAAACATCGAATTTAAAAAATTGATAAAATAACGCGCGTGTTTATTTATATACATCGAGTGTGTCTGATCATGTCGATAAAGTAGGTACGTCAGTAGCACGTTACGATAGATATAGATATGCACGTGCGTTGATTTATCAATTTTCAAAATTCGATATTTCGAAAACTACTGTGATGCGCCAAAAATCCGTTCAGACAGTGACTTATATTATCAAAAAGATCTGCGCAAAATTTCAGTTGAAAAGGCGGTAACAACTATTCGGGAGTAGAGCAGAAAGTACAATACCAAATGAGGGTTCTAATTGAAAATTTCGAAGTTGACCTTCATGTAACTTTGGCGGTTATACCCAAGGTCAAATTAACATTCCCATCTTATTCCTGTCTTAAAATGAAACAACTATCATTTGAAACATTCATTTTTGTACAATCTGTACTTTCTGGAATAGAAGCTTGTAACGCATTATCTGACAAGGAACGCTTAAGTGTCCGCTATCGATTTGGTTGAAACTCACATATGTTGTAAAGCATTGAAAATAAGTAGACACGTTTTTTTTCTCGCCGGAAAAAGTTCTAAGGGGGCAAACCACCCCACATAAAAAAATCGGTTGCCTGTAAAGTCGGTTTACTGACGATAGTTGAACGTGACAACGTCATAAGAAAATACTGATGGAATGGTTTCATTTTTCAAAAGAAAATTTTAATTTTGTTTGTTTGATAGATATTTTGTATGGATATAGAGAAGGAGGTAAATGGAAATCACAATTGAATTGATCAAGTTACATTTATTTGTACGCATAAATACAATTATGTCAATTTTTTTTTTTTTTTTTCAATGTACATATTTTTTACAAGTATGAATGTGCTTTGAGCAATTGTTTTACAACTTTTATTTTTTCATAAAATTCTTCGTTCAGAAAATCATTTTAAATTTACAAAATACTTAAATAAAATTTATTGTTTAAATTTCTACTCGACTGTTGAAATTTAATTTTTGATTTTATTATTTTATAATAATAAATTTTGTATTGACATTATTTCTTTCAGCAAGTGAACTGAATAAAAGTTGTTGTTCAATTAGTTACTTAATTATTTTTGCAAATTTAATTGTAATTTGTTGTAAAAAAGTAATAATTTTGAATAATTTATTATAAGAATAAACTGTGATTAAATCATTGTTCATAAATCTTAAATTTAAAATTAAAAAATTGGAAACATCATTAAAATTTTTGTAACTCTAGCTTTTAAAAAGCCCGCCGCAATGTGTTTGATATAGGAGAAAATTGTTCCCTTTGACAGCTGGCTGGTCCAACCTGTCATTTCAGACACGTTGTTATGATATGTGGAAGATTTAACATTTATGTTTTAATTTTTTGAAATCATAGCTACGCTCGATAATTATTTTGATCGAATAGTAAAGCAATTGATTTTTACTCATCGTGAAATAGTTCTGTTAACTTATTGTTATAGTTTTGTCAATTATAGCATAACCTACAATCGCTGCACTAGCGGACCGATGCTATTTATTTTAATGATGAAAGCACGAATATTCGACAATATATCACTGAACATATATTTAATATCGAAATAATCATTACCTTTATCGCCGCAATTATCGTTGCTATAAACAATTGACACCGGATTCACTTTTCACTGCACTTCATACTTGAAGAAAACATGTACATGTATTATTGTATAGCAGCTGTCCACGCAGACGCATCGCTCATGGCCTCTGCACACTGCGCGCGATGGGCGACAAGCGATGAGCGATATCCAATGAGAGCTCGAGTATGACGGAAATGCTCTATGAGAGTGACGTTGCCATTGGATATCGCTGATCGCTCGTCGCTCGTCGCTCGCAGTGTGCAGAGGCCATCACTCAAGTAGGAGAGAGACAGATGTCGAACGCTGCCGAACGCTGCCGAACGCGGAGGCCGATTGTGCCTCTTTGTCGCTCGTTCCGCGCTCTCGCTTGCACTTCAAGCCTTCAATGGAACGCCTCAGAGCGAGGTAACGCCGCATGAGTCATGTTTTTTCGTGCGTGCAGCCGGCTCCATCGAATTATAAGACGTTGTCACGTCAAAAAATACGTGTCTAATAGTTTTCAATGCTTTATCACATATATGAGTTACAACCAAATTGAAGGCGGACTCAAGTGATGTTTCTTGCGAGCGAGACACCCTGTTTGTGGAGAACTGTTTTTCAAGGGCTTGGACATAGATGAAATTTTTGAAAATATCGGTTTTTGGTTTCCGATGGACTATCAAAATATGACACGTGAAAAATGTTCTCTGAAAATTTATACCCGAACCGTTCAAAATAGTGGGAGTTATGGGCGTTTATAGGTAGGTTCCGCGAACCGGCGAACTTCAAATGCGTTTTTCTCGAAACGACTTTATCAAAATCGGCGACCACGATATCTCAAAAATCACTGCATCGACCAACTTGAAATTTTGCAAACTTCTTTTAAAGATCGAAAAGCAGTGCTTGAACGGCGATTTTTTTCTTTTCGATGCACAATTTGTTTACATTCACGAGAATAAAGATTTTTTCAGCGCAAATCGATACTTTCACTTCGGGCTGCGGCTATCCTTTTAAAAACAAAAATTTTATCACATCCTTCGTCCAAGGCCTAGATTATTTCATGCAAAAACTAAATGCGTTTGATTTCTTATTGCGGATGATTTGTTTCCGAGCGGAAGTGGTCGTCGCGAAGGACGGTTTTCAAATCATTGGATCTACCACATTTGTAAATATTTGTCGATATGAAAATTCTAAAAAATACTCACGACCATACTCTTATATGTAGCAAAAATTGAATCCATCCCGCTATATTGGTTAAATTTCCAGCCAAGTTATCGAACTTTTGTCGAAAAATAACGACTCCAAAAATTGTCTTATTTAGTGCTCAGCGCGTGTAAATAATTCCAAAGATTACGTAAGGAAAATAAAAACAAGGGGCCATCAAATGTTTAAAGAAAATATTCATGACAAAAGAAAAAATGAAAAATGTCTAACAGGAAAAAGTTCCTGGCCGTGACTTTTCAAAGAAAATATGTTTATTTTTAATAATATTAATAATATCAAAATATAGCAAAAGAAAATAATATTAATAACATTAATTAAATTTTAATAATATTAAAATTGAGTGTAATTTTGTATTCCTGATTATCATTGGGTATAATAATTGATTGTGACTTGTCAATTATTTGGGCTCCGCAGGCTGAGCAATTCTCCCATTTTACGACATTTTTTTTCGAGACCCAATCATCGCCATAGAGTCGAAAAGTTGTTTGTACGTTATTTTTCCTTCGCTTCAATATTTCGATCGCGGCTGCGTGTACAAAAAGAAAAACTTTCGCCAAAGTTTCGCGATTTGCGCTTCTTGTGAAATACTTCCGGTGCAACGTATCCACCTTCGCCGTGCATCGATAGGCAACGGACGCGACGAGGCCGCGTATTTATTTTGTTCCTTTCCTCGGCTTTTCGCGAATACGTGGTGCCTGTATGGAATTCATATCGCATACGGAGAATAATCGCGTCGAACGATAATAATCGATGTATGGCCGGAGCCTGTTGGAATCTACGGACCCGCCTATGTCCACGCACCGAGGCTTTACGGGTGCGCGTTTTTCGGGGATCAATTGATTTTTGTTCATACCGATACGTGAAACGTATTTCGAGGGCTGCGAAGCCCCGATAATACCGAGGGTACATCGGAAATCGTTACGCCACGTGGAACGATGTAGTGAATACACATATGGTAATGACTCCAAAAACTGCGAAAACTGTGGTGTAGAAAGAGACAGATGGACATGGAGACAGGGAGAGAGAGAGAGCGAGAGAGAGAGAGAGAGAGAGAGAGAGAAAATATTTCATGGCCTAGCACACTATGGAGCAATTTGACAAAAGGTGATGAAGATACGACTTAGATTACTTTACATAATAAAAATAGCATACAAATAAACAAAAATAAAATGAAAATGGAGGAACTGAAACGAGCCCGGATATAATATATAAATCTTAAAACTAATTAACGAAAAATAAAATAATGAAAATAAAGAAATAAAAAATGAAACGAAGTAAAGTAGTAACAATAATAAAACAATTATAAAAATAAATAAAGGTAGGGTTATGGTAAATCGGAGAGAAAGAAGGAGAATGTTTGTTGATACAAAACCAATGAAAAAAGTGACTTCATACAAACCAAGTAACAATGGACTAGATATAACCCAAAAACTAAACCGAACAAGTCGCTGTTTGTTTTTATCAATAGAGAGGGAGCGAGGGAGAGAGAGAGAGAGAGAGGGAGAGAGAGCGAGGGGGAGAGAGGGAGAGAGAGAGAGAGAGAGAGAGAGAGAGAGAGAGAGAGAGAGAGAGAGAGAGAGAGAGAGAGAGAGAGAGAGAGAGAGAGAAGCCATTGGCGCAATCATTGTATTCATGATGATAGCTCACGTTTAAAGCTCGTCGACCGTTAACTCGATACCCCGTAACAACAACCCGGCACTGAGCGCTATGTATGCGCATTATAAAAATTGCATTTTTAACGAGGCAACCACACGGATGCAAACACATTTCTATTACCATACGGGCATGGTTGGAGCCGTTATGCCAATGAAAGAGAGAGAGAGAGAGAGAGAGAGAGAGAGAGAGAGAGAGAGCTGCGGACGCTTTTGCCACGTGCGGTAAACGACAAATTATCAGGGAATTTATATCAGAGTTTACTCGCGGAAATTTCTCTTCGTACGCAAAGCAGGTTGTAGCTGGTAAGTGCCATCATACACACACATACACACACTCGATTTCTTAATATCCTTTCCCTACGTGAATATATATATACATATATATATATATATATATATATATATATATATATATATATATATGTATATATAGGGTGATTTACTTCTAGACGAAACGCGACTAGTTCCGAAACTGGGAAACAAACATGGGACCAGCTGTATTGGTATAGGATTTCCACAGTTGCCCTATACCCATGGCAGAAATGCCCATGGTGAATGCGATGCAGAGGGGGAAATCGGCTGCGGCCGCAAGTTGGGGTGAAATGGAATATGGTGGGGAATGTAATAAGGGGTTACTTGGGTTTGAAAATTTCGAAAAACCAATTTTTAAAAAAATTTTATTATCTAATAATACAAACTCAAAACACTATTTTTGAAATCGGTGGACACGATTGCTCAAAAACGAATGTACCGATCTGATCGAAATTTTGCAAACTTCTTCAAAATAGCATTGACTAGTGATTGAACGAAGGTTTTTTTTTCGATTACAACTAATTTTACAAGGATATACGTAGTGTAAATTGTACCAAAAATTGAACTATCTTGCATTGGTTTTTTAATTTCAGATAAAGCTGTCATGAGTTATCCTAACCACCACGAAGACACTTTTTTGAGGAGTTTTCGGAAATCAGGTCCCATCAACTGAATAACCCAAATTTTTGGATGACATTTTTTAAAAATATTGTTTAAATAGTGCTATTTTATGTGCCTAATATTTTGAAGAAAATAATTTATATTTTATATTTTTTTTAATGGAGGAAATATCCTTTTTTTGGCTTCGAAACCCACGTAACCCCATAAGGGAATCTACGATAAAACAATGGAATCCCCGCACAATGAAGTCTACGATAAAAAATATATACGGTGATTCACAACTATCATTTGGTTTTCTTTGTAAGCAAAACCCTTTTTTTTAAGTCGTAGGACAAAAATATTCGCGTTTATATTCCAGGTAGCAAAAAAATGAGACAATAGTTGCTCGCACGCGGAACGTGCAAGCCGAGTCGAGCGCGGCTTCCAGATCTCAGTTCCAGCAAACGGGAATTTTTTTCGCCAAAAAATAATGACCATGGTTACTTGCTTCGAAAATCGATAATATGATTTAATAATTGTCGGTTATTACTTGGTGCTTGAAGAAAAAAAATTGCGAACGAGACTCGACATTTGAAATAAAGCGTTTTTCTCGCAATGACCAGCCCATATGCTCGCAAAGGGAACCCTAATAGTTCTGAGGTACCCTGTATTTATATAGGCAGAGGCCATTCTATTCGTAAATTTCAACCGTGTATATAAAAATTAATGTTGCTCTGTGCGGAACATGCAAGCCGGCTCGAGCGCGGCTTGAATCCAGCTCTAAACAAGTGCCTTTAAAAAAAAAAATTTCTTTCTAAAAAATAATGAACACAAAGCCTCGCTTGGCAAATCGATAATATTATATGATAGTTTTCGTTTATTGCATAATACTTGAAGGAAAAAAATTGCGAGTGAGCAACTACTGTGCTATTGTTTACTCAGCATCGGGCTCAGCACGGGAATATCGCGGCCAATTTATATATATATATATATATTGAGACGTACAGGTCCGTCTCAGGCACCATACCCCCACTACAAATACAAACCGACCCATTATGAGAGTAGGGGAGAGGGAATAATACACAATAAAAAGTCAAATGGATAGGTACGACCTTCAAGGTCACAAAACAATGAGCGGAAGGAAAGACGAGTGAGATAAGAAAAAACAGAAAAGAACAAAAACAGTCGAAAGTATAAAAAGTTAGAGAGAAAAAGAAAAACAGAAAATAAACAAAAACAGTAGAGAAAAGGAACGACCGGTAAAAAGTAAGGGAAGGGGAAAAAGTCGTTGGAAAGAAAACAGAGAAGGTAACAAAAAAACAAAGGAAGCATAAATTTATTTAAAACATGAAAAAAGGTTAACAATAAAGGGAATGATGGGTAATTGGTAAAGGAAGGGGAACAATAAACAATAAAACATGGGTATAAAAGAGGAGGACATTTGGAGGAACGTCACTTCTCATTTACTTTTTGTGTGGAGCAAGTAGTACCGCTCAGCGGAGTACCACCTTTTCAGGAGGGAAAAACTGCAGAGGGGAGCCTTGAAATACAATAAAAAGAGAGAAGTCATTAGCATAGAGTAGGAGTTTGTTTTTATGTGGATCAAGCAGTACCGCTCAGCGGAGTACCACCTTTTCAGGAGGGAAAACTGAAGAGGGGAGCCTTGAAAACACAATAAAAAGAAAGAAGTCATTAGCATAGAGTTTTTAAAGTCAATAAATACAAGGAGAAGAATAAGAAAAAAGAGCACTAAAAAACATTAAGATTAAACAAAGGAGGAATAAAAAACGAAAGGATAAATAGAAAATTAGTATTAGGGGAATAGAAAGTGCGAGGAGGTATTCGAAGTACCAGGCGACAATACACACACAAACACAAACAATTGTAAAACACAAAATCTCCGCAAGGGCTCACGAAAGTATCAGGAGCACCTGAAGGTCAGAGAAACGCGTCCCGAATTCCAAGCGCCACAGGCGAGTGCGCGCCGCACGACGCCACGCCGCGAATAACAGTACGATAGGAGAGGGGGAAGAGAATTACCAACCGACGGTAAAGCGATCGCGTTCAAGCACATTTATCATCCGAGCGAGTCCGCAACTCGAGTATCGTACCGACCGAGACGCGATACATTACAACACACAAAATACACTTTAGCGACACAAACAACATACCACACTTGTACACAGGAATCTTTTAACATTATATCGAGTCAAAAATACTGAATAAATGTCATTTTATTATCAAATACCTCCAAAACGAAGAGTTTAAATTAATTTCTTCCCTGATCGAGTCCCGAACAATTAAAATTTATTGTAACAAATTCCGACCCGTTACAATATATAGTTCCCTTGGCGAGCAAATAGGCTGTACGAGTGAAAGGATTTTTTTTGTGCATGTCGTACGACAAAAATTGACCGCGATATTCCCGTGCTGAGCCCGATGCTGAGTAAGCAATAGCACAGTAGTTGCTCACTCGCAATTTTTTTTCCATATATATATATATATAGCAATTTTTTTCCTATATATATGTGTGTGTGTGTATGTGTGTGTGTGTGTGTGTGTGTGTGTGTGTGCGTGCGTGCGTGCGTGCGTGCGTGCGTGTGTGTGTGTGTGTGTGTGTGTGTGTGTGTGTGTGTGTGTATATGTAGAGACCGTTCTATTCGCAAATTTCTATCGCGTACCTACTAATGAATGTAACAGGCCCGCCGTGTTCCCGTTCAGCACCCAGTTACGGTCAACATATGCATTATTGGGCTAGTTGCCGCGAAAATTTGCATTATATCCCAATGACCCGCAAGAGGAGCTGTTCTCCAAATGCAATTTTCTATAATTCAAGAACTCGTTACCGCGTTGAGGTCCAATCGACGGAACATGATTTCATTTATTGATATTGGTATTCGTCCATGGACGTAATTTTTTTCTTCGCAGTCTACATCATTTGCAGCATCCGGTGTGTCAAAATGAGCTGGAACTTTGCTACTCAAGAGGGGGGGGGGGGGGGGGGGGTATGGTTTACGCAGCAAATGAAAAGGACATGATGCAAATTCTGAATTTTCCGAGCGTTCTCGCTTTTAACGGGAATTAAAATAACGAGATAATATTTTTATTTGTCGAATATTTTCAAGGTCCTTTGAAGGTCAACATTTTTTTTTAAATAAAAGTTCATATTTTTCATAGTGACATCTCATTTGACGTGAAAAAAGTTAGTCTTGTCCGAAACGGTTTTTTTATTAAGCCACTAATTTTGGACATTTTTGAAACGTTTTTTTTTTTAAACAAACGCAAAGCAATAATGTCTTGACATAAATCAGAGGTCCTCTGTAAGGCCGAGGCGAGCAGGATTCTTGCCCTTTCCAAGCGTAAGGGGTGTGAGCCGGCGCGTGACTAATTCCTGGAGTAAGAAGCCAAACTTAATCAGATCGGCAGGTGCAAGGGATAAGTGCCGAGCTTTCTGAAACAACGAAAAGGCGTTGGGGCTCATGGAACGCTCGATTTCCCTTCACCCCCTTCGCACCCTTTCCACTCTTCTCTCCGGGTGATCACCCCTGGCAGGAGAAGTTTGAGCTTTGTCGCATACGATACACGAGTCGCCGTTAAAACTTTTGGGGCGCTCCAGCCTCTTTCCGCCCTTGCCCCTCGACGAGACGTCGGCCCTTCGGGTCAAGTTTCCCACGGACCGGTGCGGTCCTACAACGGGATAAGATCAGCCTAGGGGCGGGGGAGGGGTGACGACAGCCGTAATACGAGACCCCCTTCGGATCAGACGTGCGACAGAAAGCTCGACGGGCCTTTGCGAACGTTCCTCGTACGTAAATCGTGGTGAGAAGGGTGAGGTCGTCGGAGAATTTAAAGTAGGTACTTCGCGATCGTATTGAAATCTAAAGGGAGGAGAAAATCCATTGGGCTGGCCATGCAGAGTGCATTACAGCGATGTGAGAGAAAATACCGCGGTTCTGGCAGTAAATGGCCATGATGATTAATGTCATGTAGTAGAGTGCCTGATGTTAGGATTATTTAATTGTTACTATACGAAGGGGCTGCATGGAAATGTAGAATTAATGTTTATATAGATTTTTTATATAGAATTATTTTAAATATACATTTTTTTACACATGGTGATTTTTTTATTATTTTTATTTATTTTATAAATAATTTTTTTAAATAATTTTAATACAAGATATATACATTTTTTTATTTATTTGATTTATTATTTTAATATAGGTTTTGTATAAATTCCAAAAATTGACTCAATCACAGTCTCCCGTCAACCAACATCGACTCAACTTCTATCAAGTCTTAATTCAGAAGTCAAACGAATATCTCCAATTAACCTTCATACGAACAGTCTTCATTTTTCCGTGAATATCAGTCTAAATTTATCGACCTCGCGCGCCGTTCATATTTCTATCTACGCATTGTGCCGTCGTAGTAAACACGTCGAGTATACACACGACCAGCCTAAAATCCTGCGAGCGTCTTACCAGCAATTGTACCAGCGAGCGCACCAGGCCAAGAGCGCCGAAGAAGGCCCTTGTAACGCGAGCGACAACAAACATCCCCGCGAGCGACCGAGTGTCAAACACAACCAATGTAAGCTAACTTTATCTTTGCCTTTTGTTTCATTCATCGTAGACCTGATCGCTTCAAACCGTCTAGTAATCTTACAATAAATAACATAGTGTCAATCGTACACTAAGTCTGTCGAATTATCCCTCAATTTCGAAACATCGTATCAATTCCTTAATTCTACTCTTTCCCACGCACTGCCCCTTTTCACGCTCATCTCGTGCTATTGCACTAGGCGTAGGCAACAAAGAGGGAAACGAAAATATTATGCTCTCATCCCTTCCGGATGTGACAGCCCATTACGCTACGGCGAATCGCTCGCTTTTGATTCAGCCTTTTTTATTTTGCGTTTTTCTGGAATACTACGTTTTATGAAATAGTGTAGCTTGCATCGCAAAAGCGATTCGTCCTATTCACCTCAATTTCCGATAGAGCCTAGTATATAATATTTTCTTCGTGTGACCGGATGATTTTTGAAACGTTTATCTTTTTCTTACGAGGAACATGACTTAAGTGTCCACATTCGATTTTGCTGAAACTCATGTATGTAATAAAGCATTGAAAACTATTAGACACGTAATTTTTTATCGGCGGAAAAATGGTTTTGAGGGAAGAAACCACCCCTCAAAGAAAGGCCACCACTCAATTTAATTTTTTTTCTCTCCACAATTCTATACTGGCTCTTTCTTCGCTTTACATTAGAAGATTTTTTTTCTTTTTGTGTCTTTTAGATCGGTGGTCCGCTTGTGAATGAAAGGGCAAAACAATCCCTCGACGCACCTTTCTTTGAGCGATGGTTTCCTTCCTTACCGCCTTAGGCCACTCTAGAGGCCGAAAAATAGCCTTTTTGAGGATTGTTTTCAGAAAAAACTATAAAATAAATCGAGATTACAAAAAAGGGCGTTTATCATACGTATCAGTGACTGTATACAACAATTTTTTTAAAGAGATTAATTTCAAAATGGCGGCTGTGCAGCATTTATCTCAAAATTATATTTTTTAAGTTGGCCGAAAACATAACTCAGACCTGATTCAACCGATTCACTTCAAATGTTGAATATATCTTGAAAAATACATTGTCTATGGAAGTACGTAGGACGTTTTATTAAATTGCATAGTTAATTTGTTATTAACAATTATATGACGATTTTTTACCCAAATTTTTCACTTTCCACTTTAGAAGTGCGCCATTTGGCCAAAAATCAATATATCGAAAAAATTCTACGTACTTCTATAGTAGTTATTATATATAACCGAACAAAATTAATTGGCTCATTATAATTAAAAAATGACAGGAGTTGTTTGTCCGGCCGTGGACCCTGGAAAAACGGAGACGTCATCGCAAAAACGCTGCACAGTCGCCATTTTGAAATGAATCGCTTCGCAAAAATTATTGTATACAGTCACTGATACGTATGGTAAACACCCTTTTTTTGCAATCTTGATTTATTTTGTATTTTTTCTGCAAAAAAATACCCGAGAAGCCTATTTTTTCGGCCTCTAGAGTGGCCTAACCCCTTAAAACCGTTTTTCCGTCGATAAAAAAAACGGAGTGTCCCCCGTCCGGATATCAGACGAATAAGCGTATGTTATTCGTCCGGATAACGGCTCAGTTCACGCCGTATTGCCACGTACAGTATTGCCACGCCGTAGACCTCTCTAAGAGAGCGGTCTAGGGCGGTTAGGGGAAGAAATTCTCGAGAAATTCGTCGCCGAAGCCTTCCCCCACCGCTAGGTTAGCGCGCTCGAAAATCGCGCATGTGGTAGCGTGTATGTGTTTCTCCACTCGAACTCGATAAGAGAGCGCGAACGAAAGTGTTGAGAAAACTGTAAACGAGTTGCGGAAAGTGTACTGGCGTTTCGTCGTTTCATGCGTAAGTATATCTCATTGAAATTTAATTATGGTACATGTTTTTTTCTCCGACTTTACGGCTTAAACGTATATATTATTATACAAAGGAATATTATCCATTTGACAATCGTGCGACGTGCGATTTTCTGAAATCGCTCGCGATCTCTTATCGAGTTGTCCGCGACAAACTCGAGAGGCCTCGGGTACACTGGACAGCTCGAGCTAGGTGGGGGAAGCCATAAAATGCGCTCAAGCGGAACGGCGGGGAAATTCTCTCTTAGCGAGGGCTCTCTTAGAGAGGTAGCACTGTACATATTATTGTGATTCATGTCAGCTAGTATCCGGACGAATAACTCTAGGATAGAATGTGTTAAATTGTTAAACAATCTATCTAGACGAATCATTTCCACGTATTCGTCCGAATAAAATCTTTATAATTTTGTTTGGGTTTGTTTGGTTTTATTTGGGTTTGTTTGGTTTTGTTCGGGTTTGTTTGGTTTTGTTTGGGTTTGTTTGGGTTTGTTTGGTTTTGTTTGAGTTTGTTCGAGTTTGTTTGGGTTTGTTTGGTTTTGTTTGAGTTTGTTCGAGTTTGTTTGGGGTTGTTTGTGTTTGTTTGGGTTACCCAAACAAACCCAAACAAACCCAAACAAATTATAAAGATTTTATTCGGACAAATACGTGTAAATTATTCGTCCAGATAGATTCTATAGATAGATTTCCAGATAGATTTATAATCGTCCGGACATTCTATCCGGACGATTATATGCATGTTATTCGACCGGATACTAGCTGACATGAATCACAATAATAATGCGGCGTGAACTGAGCCGCTATCCGAACGAATAATAATACGCTTATTCGTCCAATAACCGAACGGCTAGCCGCAGCACAAACAAAATACGTATCTAATAGTTTTCAATGTTTCATCACATATATGAGTTTCAACAAAATCGGAGACGAACGCTTAAGTGATGGTCCTTGGTAATAAATTTTTTATTAACAATTGATTTAATGTGTTTTTTTTTGTAAAAAATCGAAGTTTTTTCTTCTACCGCTTGGTATTTTCGTAATTTTCTAAACTTCAGAAAATTATCTGATCATGCAATAGGTTTATTACTACACAAGAAGCACGTTTTTTAATTTTTAATTTCCGATGTGTCTAGTTATCAAAAGTACCTACACCGAGTGGCCATACAGCAACGCCTTGACTTTGTTCAAATAATAAATCTTCATTGTATATCTATATTTTTTTATTTAAAAAAATCAAACTTGTGAGACTGTCCATCAATTGTGTGTAAAATTCCGATCTCGACATCCCAGTTAATGAACACGTTAAACCTACCCACGTTTCTCGCGTTCACGCGACGTGCTGTCGAGTCTTCGACAAAAAATTGACGATATTCATCAGCGAAAAATTGTTCATCCGTGGCGTTCTTAATATAATAAATATAGTACACAATGGATACACATACCGTGAGTTAAAAAAAGGTTTGTCTCTTTTTTCCGGTTCCTTGAACATTTTATTGAAAGTAAAAAAACTTCACTCAGCGGATAAAAATATTTCTCCTCTTTACAACACCCATCGCATATATTCATGCGATATTTCCATATAATCCAAATGCGAAAGGTTTTTTCTTGCGCAAACATTCGTTGAAATCAATCATAGGAAAGGAGAACCCATTAAGAGAACACGCAAATAGTGTTCTTTTCTGCGTCCCTCTCGCTTCCTCCTTAGACGATCGCAGATGTCTCAGGCTGCCAACCGCGAATTAATCGTTTGAATTTCTCCTATCATATTGATTCGAGAGTGGAGAGGGGAGAGCAGTTCTGGCCTGTAATCCGTCGCATTTGTAGCTCCTGGCGGTATTTTTCAATTAAAACCTGGGCAAGCCAATATCTTCGTGGATTATCAAAAGAGTCTATGTTGATGGTGACATACGTACGCCCAGCGGTGCTTAAACATTCCACCAATTTTCGTGATCGGGAATGGACCTGACGAAGGAGAGAGAGGGGCGTGAGAAAGAGAGAGAGAGAGAGAGAGAGAGAGAGAGAGAGAGAGAGAAAGTTCCGTAGCAAACGCTACCTAAGAGTACCGTGCATAAAAAAGTACAAAAGTAAGCAAATTCTGAGTAGAAAACAATACCAAATGTTTACAAAGGTCATATCGGTTTACAAAAAAAAACCTATAACTAGAGTTACCCTATACTAAGTACAATTATGTAAAATAACTCATAACTAAGTAGAAATAACCAGTAAGGGTTAGCGATATTTGGCCAGCACTGACGCTGAAACTACGTTAGCGCATCTTCTAAAAGTTTTTGCAATAGGGCTCGCTTAAGGCGGGATATACATTTACAACGATCTAAAAATCGTTTTCTTTTTTTCTTCTTTACACGACAGAACTATATATGTAGAATATTTTTTTTTAAGTTTCAAAGCGAAATTCAAAAAACTTCAAACCTTACAGCCCGTCAACGCTGTGCCTCACCGCTCGGATTAAGGGTGAACTTCAAACGCGTTTTTCTCAAAATTGCATTATCGAAATTGGCGTGCAGGATTACTCAAAAACTAGATTTTTAGTTGAAACATGGTAGAAAGCCGATAGAGTTGAAACATGGTAGAAATATTGATAATATTGGTACCGTCTACTTGACGAAAATTGTTTTTGAAAAATTGAAAAAAAACGACTTTTTCAATCCACATTTTACATAAATGGTGCGGGAAATGTTGATTTTTTTTTTTGTAAATGCGTGCCATTTTCTCAAATTTGCATTTTCTTCATTTTAATTACCGTCACATAGAAACTATACATGTTTTGACTGAAAAAATGTTTGAACTTTTTTGCACATCACAGTCTACGGGAAGCTAGACTGCACGCCGATTCGCAACTCCCGCGGCGACCTTGCTGTAACACTCTGCCACGGCTCCGCCATTTTCACGATGAATGAATTTAAACAAAATTGTTTCGTATACTTAAATATACTATTAAAGTATACCTAAAGTTTGATAATTGTAGAATAATTATTTCTTATTTTAAAAAATCCCTCGATATTGCTTTTTTTCTGTCTAAATGTATATCCCGCCTTAAAGGTCACGAGATTTGAGCATGCTCTCAGACTGGCGTCGAGCGAGTTCCAGACATAACAGGCTGTAGTACAAAAATATTTGAGATGGTAATTAGTTCTGCATGTATGAATCACGAAATCATCACTAGTTGAAGCCCACCGGAGACGCCCACTTGCCGGACGCACGAGACGTTGTAGCAAGTAGTGTGGTTCCTCATACTTGCACACGGTGTGCATGCTCGCAATGTATGCCGGCCAAAAGATTGTATTTTCCAAACATTGAGGGTAAACCGTAAAAAAACAAGTTAACGATCTTCCCAGTTTGTTCCACGGGAGGGCCCGGTCAGGCCCCGGTCAGGGACCGATCAGACAAGGCAAGTCTGATTAGGGCTCGACACAAAGTAGAGAATGCCCGATCACATTTCTGCATGGGTCCTTACAGGTGTGGAATCGTTCACAATGAAGTGCAGGGCCTTGATATTTTGTGAAATATAATGAAGATGAAGAATCGTCATATCGCCAGAGACTAGATACCTTAAGGGGTCTTCTCACTTTAGACGCTAAAAAGGCTGTTTTCATGATTTTCTTAAATACGTTTATATTATAGATATTGATATAAAAGGTGCTACACTTATTAAATATACTTTCGAAATACATTTAAAAAATTATTTCTTTATTTGAGTCACTATTTATAAACGAAAATGGTAGTTAAAAAATGTCCTAACCAAATTGTAGGTCTGCGCTGTTGACGAAATCTCGGAGATGGATCATTCGACACAAAAAAAATCAAACGGTTTTAGATTCAGTATGTTAATGGCTATAGAGTATATAATACGATTTTTTATATATGCACAAATAACAAAATGGCGGGTATTTTTCGAAAAAACGTGTTTTTTTTCACCGTTTCTGGCAAATAAGATGGTAAATATCAAAATTTGAAGAAAATACTTTATATGCGTTATAGCTATAGTTGTGAAGAATATGTGGTTCAAATTTCATAAGGATCCGTTCAGTAGTTTCGAAGATTTTATCAACAAGCCGTCAAAAAACGTTGTTTCGAGAAAAACGCGTTTAAAATGTGTTTGGGTTACATAAATAGTTTTAAAAAAAAATTTTGAATGTATTTCGAAAGTGTATTTATGAAGTGTAACAACTTTTATTTCAATATCTATCATATAAAACTATCAGAAAAGTTATGAATATAGCCTTTTTTAGCGTCTAAAGTGACAAGACCCCTTAATGTTAGTATCAATATTCTAGAAAAAACATAACGTTATATTGTAAAAAAAGGAACAAAAACTTTGAACTCGTTTTTCTCGAAACAACTTTTTTCGACCTCGTCCCAGCGAATACTCAAAAACTTATCAACTGATTTTCAAATTGTTGTAATCGCAGTGACTAAGGTTGTAC
>OZ023312.1:3280998-3291656 GCA_964007375.1 Ophion obscuratus
ATCTAATCTAACTTCCGTTGCATCCACAGCCGTCTCAACTACGGCTAAGCGGTCATCCCTCCGTGTATCTGACATGCACAACGATGCTTAACTTGAAGCATCGCCGGAGCCGAACCTTGACCACCCAGCCTTCAGTCCCTGTATATAAAGGGTGTATCAAAATATCCTAACATTTTGACTTGCGCGTCCTTTTTGTTGTGGCGAAAATAGAGTACTAATCTTTGACAACTGGCATCAGGAAGTATTGAGGTTTAGTCATGGAAAATTACACGGACGAGCATCGCATAGAAATTGTGAAAATTCACTACAAACATGGTGAAAGTTTTGTGGAGACGGTTTAAAGAGTCCGCACGTCTTTTGGTCATCACAGCGTACCATCTCGCAACACTGTGGTGAATTTAATCATGAACTTTGAGGTTAGTGGTTCAATTCTGACCGCTAAAAGCAGTGGCCGTCCTCGCGTCGGTCGGTCGAATGAAAACATAGCCGCACTGAGTGCGAGTGTTGACGAAAGTCCTTCCACTTCGATTCGCCATTGTGCTCAACAATTGAACATTTCGAGATGCTCTGTGACGCGAATTTTGATGAAAGATTTGCATGTGCATACTTACAAAATCCAATTGACACAAGAACTGCAGCCCACAAACCATGCACAACGCCGTATATCTGCCAAGTGGAGAATGAAGCATCAACAAATAGACGGTGATTTTTCGAAGAAAACCATCTTCAACGATGAGGCGCATTTTCAACTTACAAGGAAAGGCTGGGCTGTCGATCTCTCCGATTTCGATGAAATTTGGCATACTTGTAGAATGGGTAAAAATAGGCGACACGTGTTTTTTTATATTTGCCGAACCCGAATTTTAAGGATCGAAACGCACCCTCGAAAGTTCGGGTGTTTTTCGTTTTTGGTCGATAACGTTTTAACGGTACGAGATATGAACAAACTTCAAATTACAACAATGTTTATTTTCTTTTTATACATTGGAGATGAGAAGGATAACGTTATCGACGAAAAACACCCCTGTTTTCGAGGGCGTGTTTCACCCCTTAAAAATCAGGTCCCGCAGATATAAAAAAATACGTGTCGCCTATTTTTACCCATTCTACAAGCATGCCAAATTTCATCAAAATCGGAGAGATCGACCTCGCAACCTTTCTTTGTTAGTAGCTACTTGAATCAGTGTTTTCAACTTTTTTCAACATGCGATCCCTTTACACGTAAAAAATATGTGAACTAGTGGTCCAGTAAAAGAGACGATAACCCAGTACTTTAAGCATAGAATTAGAATTGTTGACTGAAGCTCGATCGTTGCATACTGAAAGTAACCCCAATGAAATGTTGCCCCTCAACTCGCCCCAACCCTAAGAAATAGGGGTTGAAAACTTAAAAATCACCGTATCTCTATAGTTAATAGCCCGATCAAAAAATGTTTTAAACAAAAGTTGTTTGGAATAATAAATACGCCCAAAGTTGCCTAAGGTCCAACCCCCTAACTTTGAAAATAGCGGCACAAAAACTATTAGAAAATTCGGGCTTGATGCGTGTGCGAGCCGAGTAGACATATCGCTGCGTCCTTATCTGGGTCAGTGGTGCTCTCGCGTTTTTGTGCTGCTATTTTCAAAAATAGAGGATTGGACGTCAGACAACTTTATACGTATTTTATTATTGCAAACAACTTTTGTTTGAAACCTTTTTTGGTCGAGCTATTGATGATCGAGGTACTGCAATTTTTAAGTTTCAAACCTTCCGTAGGGTTGGGGCGAGTTGAGGGGCAAAATTTCATTGAGGTTACTTATAGTCGACGCCATCGGACTCTTTCTTTCGGCTTTTCCAAATTAAAAACGGTATGCCAATGATCCACAGACGATTCCGGAGCTCAAGGAAGCAATTGGACGCACAATTAATGAAATTAGTCCGCAATAATGCCGCAATGTTATTGAAAATTTCGTCAATAGAGTGAACGTTTGCAAACAGGGACGAGGCGGGCATTTTTCGGACATTGTGTTCCGCACATAACCTCCATGTTTGGACCTTATATCAAAATAAAAATATTCAAAAAAATATATATTTTTATATGAGTTGAGGCAATAATTTTCCTACTCGATAGCGCAGTTGATTAATCGAACGTGAAAGGAGAAATCGCGAAAATATCAACGCGAGATCTGCTCGATCGTTTCCCGCTCGGCAATTCGAAGTTATAATTAAGAATTCTCTCGACGTTTTTCTCATGGTGACTTTTCCCGTCTCGATGAAGTGCAGCAAATTTTCCTGATAGCTTTTCCGTGACGATATAATATATATATATATATATATATATATATATATATATGTGTGTGTGTGTGTGTGTGTGTGCGTGTGTGTGTGTGTGCATACAATCGTAGACGTGGGCGATACAGAGAGAGATAAAGAAGAAAAGAGGAGAGAGAGAGAGCGTGAGAGAAAGAGCGTCGACCTTCATTGTTTCTCGACATTTAGTCAGCCCGCGAAAGAATAGCTCCTGGGCATGGAATTATACTTGGAGTTTAATTAAACTTCGGTCGTTCGCAATACGTTCTGTTTCACTGCCCTCGCCGCCCACACCCGTCACTGTTATGCTATTAGCCGTCAAGATTGTCTGCTCAATTAACTTGGAAACCGTGAAGAAAGCTTCGCAAGACTCGGCGTAAAGGACAGCCTCAATGCGTCTGAGTGTGTCGTGAGATTTTGCTCGACCCCCTCCCCCCTCCTCTAATCTCACGTGAGATTTTCCAAAATGCATACGTTCACGGAAAATAAATTGTAGTGAAGTAACTGCGGGTGTAGTACCATTTACTCCACCATGTAAAGTAGTAGGGAGACTCTCCCTACGTGATAAAAATTACGTGATTACTAAAATTACTAAAATTACTAAAATTACATGATATTTGCCGAAGCCCCCCTCTCCCCCACGTGAGATTGGGTGAGATTTCGCTCGACCCCCTCCCCCCCCCAAACGCCTCACGTAATTAATGGACGCCACCAAAGGCTGCAATTTTGGGAATAATATTGGGAAGGGTAGTAGGGTAAACCGACCAGTGAAATGGACTTGGTGATGTTATGGATGAAAGCTTACTTATATTTAAAGTAATTAAAAATTGTGAATTGTGTCGATAAGGACTCAAAACATTATAATTTTGGAAAGAAATCACATGTGTCGCTAAAACCGATTTCTCAGCTTAATATAGAATTTGGGGGCCACACGGAAGTTTTCCAATTTGTTGTACTTGTACACCGTGCAACTTACAATTAGCTACGATACGGCTGTGCACAGTAAGTGTTTTAAAGGCGAACCAAAAATATAGTTTTTGTGAGTTTTGGGGGTAAACATTACTTTCAGTGCTTAAGATAGAATGAATCTTTGATTTTTTGAAATTTTTTTTCACAAATCCGTAATAATAGGTCAGAATAAAACATGTTTATTCACTGATGTTGTATTCTAACTTCTTCCCAGCGAAGGGACACATAGGTTCTGTTCTGATATTTCTCAAAGCGGAGTTCAAAATTGAGCTCATCTGCTGAAAATAGCATAATCAATTTCGGAAGAGATGACAGTGTGCATTTCATCAAACGTTGTCATAAAATCATTTCAGTTGTTTTTAAAATTCTTACAAAATTTAACTTTCGATTTCTCTGTCGAAACAAGCTTTGGTAGTTTTTTTGAGAATGTCACGTTAAGATGCAAAAAAGGTTTGTATATTTTCCACGAAACCGTAATAACGAATATAAAACCCATATGTATAAAAATATTATAATTTTTGTGCAACACAGTGATCTAAAAAATTAGCATTTAATAAAAAAAAATAATAAGCCGTTATCCTTTACAGCGTTCGTGTACACGACACGTCCATTTATTGGCGGTCGCGTGTCCATTTACTGGTAATTTCGTTCATTCACTGACGATTTGGTCATTTCACGACTTATTTATCAATTCCTCCAATATTATTTGTTGCAATTACATTGAATGATTTTTTTCTACTATCAGAATAATATATTTTGTTAACTGTTACATCCTAGCGAATGTGCCTTCTCTCGGTTATTCCCAATATCCTCATTTGCCCTTTTAAGCTTATTATAAAATGTATAAATCTAAGAATAAGACGAATAACAGCGTAAAAAGGAACGTGCGTACGTTACGCACGCATATTCAAATAACAGCGATATATACGCGATAGCCGCACCGCCACAGTCATCGACTTTTCCTGTCCCATTGGCTGTCAACAAGAGCACGTTCTCAGGCGCATATTCCAAGAAGAGCTGTCGAACGAAAAATCAACCATCAGCTCGATAAAAAGACTCCAAAAATCCTACGCCGTCCCATCCGCATGGTGACCAAGAGAAGCCTCGAGCCTAGATTATTTAAACATAACATAGACTAGACGGCTCCGACGAACTTATAACTCCGACTAAATAATAAGACATCCGGTCTCGCAGCGGAGTCCGATATACAAACTTCTCGATACGAGAAGTCACCAGAGCCATAAATTGACATAACACAAACCATGCGCATGCTTCGGTCTCAGATACCGAACTCTATATCCCATGCGCTGTTTCGCCGAAACACGGGACAAAGGTCCCCTACCTTCAACGCGTGCAAATTCTATGTAAGGAATGATCGAGATCAATTCTGCGAATCATGAATATCGCGACCAATCACGCTAAACCTTAAAGTTCCTTCTTCCACAATTTATCCCCTCCTAATTTTCATATCAAGAAAGACTTCCTTCCTGAAGTCAGTCTTCCAACATTTTTCATCGCGTTCAGATCTCAGTTTCGCAAAATCTTCCATCAAATTAACTTCACTTCTTAATCTTGTTCTGACAGAATTCGAAGAGTAGTACCGATATCATAGAGTTTTGAATATTATACATCTTCGGGTTTTGACCGAAGCGTCGTACAAAAGTTTAGTCGACTCTCGCGGCCTCGAGTCCGTAAAATAGTTCAAGTGCTGTTTACTACGCGTATATACGTAAACACTCTCTGCGCCCCAAAAGTCTGGTGCTGGTGACCGCTTTCCGAACGCTAAGCGTGGAGTCTGTGAACGAGGCCCTTATCTGCGAGCGACAACCGATGCTCTTGCGAGCGAGCGTACCTATACACCGATACACTCACAAACAGCGACAAAAGTAAGCGAGAAATTTCATTTTATGTTAATCCGATTGTACCCCCGGCTTCATAGTCATTTTCATTGTCAATTTTTCTATATAAGCAACTTTATTCATCCGATCACTTATTTGTAATAAACCTTTAGTTAAGTTTGTACAAATTCGTCGGATTATTTCTAAATACCAATCACTGCATGACTTCCTAATTTCTAACTTATTCCAAGCACTACCCCTTTTTACCCTCATCCCGTGCTATTGCGCTTGTCGTAGGCAAAAAAGGAGGGAATCAAAAAATATATGCCCACGTCCCTTCCGGACGTGACATAACTATAGCAATAAAAAAATAACTCTTCATAATGTGTCTATTGTACGGGTTATCTGAATCCTACAGTGTCATTGTTCGTCCATTCACTGGTAGGTTTACCCTACGTAAAAACCCGCAAGGGTAGACGTTCGAACGCACGAAATAAATCAATAAATATATAAAATACATAACTACAATATACATTTACATATATATATAAATCGATGAATAGAAATTATAAGTAAATAAATAATCTCTATGAAAATAAGTCTGCAGGAAGATGAATAAGGGGACAAAGGGAGGAGGAAGAGATGGAGTGAAGGAATTAATGAAGAAGAGGAGGGAAATGTTAGATAGTACGAAGTGCAAGAATCTGGGGCGTAGTAAATAAGTGAAGCAATACGTAAGCGGAGAGTTATTGTATTGTAAAAACTGATCAAAGTTGTGCAAGTAAAACTCGATTGATTGAAATAATATGTACGATAATAATAATCACTGTTAGTTGCATTATTAATTAATATTACATAATCGTAATTACGAAATAACTATGCTACTAACAGCAATAATTATTATATTACTATTATAATGATTATTATTATTTTGATTACACATTCAAACCTCCGAACTCAGAAAATAAAAACATATAAAAACAGGTTATATACATACTGAGTAATATATATATATATATATATATATATATATATATATATATATATATGCAGTCCCATATCTATATTTGTGCAATACTAATCGTAAGCTCTTCTATTTTTCGGTATACTTCTCTCCATGCCCTTAATCTCTTTCAGCGTATCTAGAGTTTAGCTATGATCGGAAAAAAATTTTTATTTAAAAATACGAGACATCGTATCATTCATTTCGACATTGAAATATTCCATTTACCATTGTAGACTCCGATGAAACAGATGCTGATTTTGCGGGAGCATTTGTGTGAGTATTTCTGTGCATTTATCGGCCAATAATTAATGCACGGACATCTATACTTCGTATGGATATATCTATATATATATATTGTGACGGGAGATATTTCTCTAACCGGAAACGAGAACTGGACGAGAACTCACATCGGGATCTGGTGCGAGAAACCGTCACCTTCGGCCGTTCCTCCCGTGTGCGTGCATCCGCAATACCCGGGGCGCCAGAGAATTTTGTTTCGCCGGATTTCTCAACCGGACTAAACTGGGGTCGGGGTGATCAAACCCGACCCGCCAGGCGGAGACTGGAGCTCTCCTTGATTTTTGTTATCCCGGAATCCTAACCGGGTTCGGAGTCTGGAGACCTCCTCGATTTTTGTATCACCGGAATCGTATAACCGGACTAAGCTGGATGCACTTACACGGGAAAGAACGGTTGCGGTAAAGCACGGCCGCTCAGGCTGTGGGATATGGTAGAGGGGTCGGGATTCACCGGAGAGTAGCGTGAGCGAGCGCGAGACCTGTCACTATCGCGACACCGGAAACGTCACTAATAAAACAAAATAATTGTTTTATTTTTGATAGTGCGGGAGCCGGTGGCTTAACCACCCGTGAGCTTTTTACGCAAACGCACTCAACGCGAACACGAACTGCACGCGAAACACCTACGCACGGGAGCGAGAGAGCACGACGACGTGCCTCTTATGCGAGAACGAGAGCGCGAGAGAGACACGACACGTCTCTCTCAATCGCGGCGTCTGATCGACGACTCTCTAAATCGGGAGCGATCGCGATCTCGGAGACAACCGTCTCACGCGAAGGTTCGGTAGCGACTCTTTTCCGATAGCCGGAAAATCGGGAGCGATCGCGATTTTGGAGACAACCGTCTCACGCGAAGATTCGTTAGCAACTCTCTTTACCTCGCGCGACCAAGACCGGCGCGCGAGGGATTATGCGAGAGCGAGACAGAGCGCGTTAACAGAAAAAATGTCAACACGCTCGCGGCATCGGACCATGCGAAATCGCTGGTTCAAGCGAGAACTTTATCTCGTATAATATCGAGAGCTGAAATATTATTTCGGGAACTGGAATATTCTAATAGAATATTCCTTTCGGAATCTATATTTTCTGCCCGAGTTACCCCGAAAACGGAACGATAACAAATCGGGATCTTTTCTCGTCGGTAACATGGAGGCTCTCGAGAATCGCATCCCCGGGTCACCGTGCGAAAGCGGGCAAAGCTTCTATCCAGAAGCGCGGCGCGGAGATCTCCAGCCTCCGCCCGTAACCCAAACGGCCCGCTCTCCAGCACGATGCACCACTACGGTGGGGCACCGGCGTTTCAGCCGGGCGTGCACCGATTCCCCGAGAGGCCTCACTGGGTGCATCCCTCGGTCGGGATTGCTCAGTACGTCGAGCCACACGCCGCTCGACCGAGTTCCGCACGCCAACCTAACCAAAACGGAAACATAACCCAAAACCTCAAACGTAACAAGACAGACATTCTAGAGAAAAGACCCTTAACACAAACGGATGGGTCGCAACCCGGGCATCGAGAGCATCTCTTGATTATCGGTAGCATTTCTGTGACGTGACTCAAAAAATCACGTCACAATATATATATATATATATATTGGGAGTATAAATAAGTCTCCGCCGATTGACAAAAGATGCCCCCACCAGAAAGTTATGGTTGAAATTGTCAGACGTAAAACGTCATATAGTCAGGTTGAATATCTAGCAAGACCATAACCTTGAAATATTAGCGATTTTGTATCAGCATCACATAATTTGTTTCGTGCGAAATTGTCGAGTTTTGAGCCAAATAAGCGTCATTTGCGGGAATGTTTGATTTACTTCTTTAATTTAAAGAAATCTGCAGCCGAGGCGCATCAATTGCTTGTAGAAGCATATGGTGAGGCTGCTTTGAGTGAGAGAAGTTGTCGAGAGTGGTTTAAAAACTTTAAGAGCGGTGAGTTTGACGTCGAAGACAACGAACGTAGCGGAAGGCCGAAAGTGTATGAAGACGCGGAATTGGAAGCATCATTCGAGGGAGATTCGTGGCAAACGCAAGAAGAACTTGCAATTACATTTGGAGTGACTCAACAAGCAATTTCACATCGTTTAAAATCGTCGGGAATGATTGAAAAGCAAGGAAATTGGGTTCCATATTGAACGGTAGCCGAGAAACGTTGAGCGCCGATTTTGCACATGTGAAATGTTACTTGCCAGGCATAAGCGAAAGCGTTTTTTACATCGTATAGTCACTGGTGATGAAAAATGGATCCACTACGATAACCCAAAGAAGAAGAAATCACAGTGACGACATGGCGATGCTTGAACATCGACAGCCAGGCCGAATGTTCATGGAAAGAACTCATGTTGTGTATTTAGTGGGGTCAGCTTGGTGTCGTGTATCATGAGCTGCTCAAACCAAACGAAACCATTATTGGGGCTCTCTACCGAACACAATTGATGAGATTGAGCCAAGCCCTCGAGGAAAAACGCGCCCACTACTACTCCAGACACGAAAAAATTATTCTCCTGCATGATAATGCTCGTCCACATGCTGCGGCGCCGGTCGAAACCTCCTTGGAAACACTCAATTGGGAAGTTTGACCCCAGCCCCCGTATTCACCAGACATTGCTCCCTTTGACTATCATTTATTTCGATTTATGACGCACGGCCTGTCTGAGCTGCACATCACATCATATGAAGATACCAAAAATTGGGTCGATTTGTGGATAGCCTCAAAAGATGAAGCGTTCTTCCGACGCGGTATCCATGTTGCCAGAAAGATGGGAAAAAGTAGTGGCCAGCGTTGGACAATACTTTGAATAAAACACGAAGTACCGTTCTTTCACACTAAAGGCCCAATTATTTATAAAAAAAAAACGGATCGGAATTGGAACGGAAATTGGAATTAATCGTGAGGTTACATGGTAGAATAAATAAACCATTCAATCCTAGTCGCGAAACGAAGCTCTTGAGCGGACTTTTTTTTCGTTTTTTAGCCATAGCACTTGGTCGGGTTCATTGTTTGATATTGCAGGCATAACCAGATACCGTGAAAAAGGTACTCGGTTGTAAATATATGTATATATATATGGGGCATTCCATGCCGATTCGACCTTGGCCTGACCCGTCACCTCTCCGATTTGACCCGCGATTTTTCATTTTATTGTACTATCTCTGAAAGGCACTCGAGAATTTTTTCAGATTTTTTTGGAACGATTTGACTTCACAATATTTTTTGTAAACAAAAAATTAACGGCCAAATTTAAAAATCTGAAAAAATCACATAAAAAAACATAACATTATGTAGAATTGACCAGATTTTTTTCACATTTTTTTCAGAATTTTGTCCAAGATTTTTTTTTCTCATCATTTTTAGTCAAATTGCCGACAATTCGAGTGGCCAAGTGGTCAACCCAACTCAAGTATTATATGGCTTGGGCTACAATATCAAGAGAGAAAACATTCTTAATTAAACATTTTTAATCCATTCGAATTTTTTTCTGAATTTTTTAGCGATTAATTTCTTTCATAGAAACGATTGTTATTTTTTCAAGTTTAAGCAAACAAGAAATTCACTAACAAATTCTGAAAAAAATTGAATGGATGAAAAATGTTTAATTAAGAATGTTTTCTCTCTTGACATTGTAACCCAAGTCCTATGATACTTGAGTTGGATTGGCCACTTGGCCACTTGAATTGTCAGCAATTTGACTAAAAATGATGAAATAAAAACTTGGACAAAAATTCTAAAAAAAAACTGACAAATTTTTTTTTTAAATCTGAAAAAATTCTGGTCAATTCTACATAATGTCATGTAATTTTTTTTCCTCTTTAACGACTGGGTGGGCTAATGATGCTATATTTTTTTATTAAAAAAAAAAAAAAATTTGCGAAAAAAGCGCATTGTAGGCTAAACGAAACGCGCGCCCACTTTTTCTCAACGCTCATAGTGTTTGATATGTGACACAAGATTTTTATGTTTTTTTTTCAGATTTTTAAATTTGGGCGTTAATTTTTTGTTTATAAAAATATTGTGAAGTCAAATGGTTCCAAAAGAATCTGAAAAAATTCTCGAGTGCCTTTCAAAGATAGTACAGTAACATAAAAAATCGCGGGTCAAATCGCAGAGGTGACGGGTCAGACTCAGGTCGAATCGGCATGGAATGCCCCATATATATATATATATATATATATATATATAAAACTTTTTTTACAAACAAATATAAAAATCTCTCGAGTTGGGCAGGCCTCTTGGGCTTATTAAACTCCAAACGCCAAT
>OZ023312.1:3291856-3336856 GCA_964007375.1 Ophion obscuratus
AGGATTCTTAGTAATAATTATAAATGCCGATACTACCACTGCTGATGTATTATTAACAACATAAATATAATAATAATAACATCGCTGAACGTTATATTATACGGAGTGTCCGAGTAGCGGCTCAGTTCACGCCGTATTTCCAGTTGACGTACTGTGATTCATGTCAGCTAGTATCCGGACGAATAACACATATATAATCGTCCGGATATAATGCGTTAAATTGTTAAACAATCTATATGGACGAATAATTTACACGTATTCGTGGGAATAAAATTTTTGTTTGGGTTCTTTTGGTTTTGTTTGGGCTTGTTTGGGTTGGGATAACCGAACGGCTAGCCGCAGCGTATATTATAATTATTCCCTGTCTCCAAATTAATGATAAGGAAACTATCATTATTAAAAATAACCATTATAATAATAAATTGATATCAACATTATTTAAAATGATAATCATTTTTAAAAATAACATCATTGAACCTTATATTATTAATACCTCCTGTTTGGGCATTAATAACGATGATAAAACACCGACATTAATTTAAAAACATTATTATCATTTTTTTAAAATTAACACATTAATTTAAAAACATTATTTTAATTTAATTTTTTCAATAATTAATCTTATTATTTTAATTTAGTTTAATTAATTTTAACCACATTAATTTAACAACATTCTTATCATTTTTCAAAAATCTGACACCGTTAAACCTTGTGGTATCATTATCTCCTGTCTCAGAATCAATAATAGTAATAATCGGTATAATAATATCATTGCTATGTTTAATATGATAACATTTGTATTATTATTCATAACAATAACAACATCATGATTATGTTCGTTTTTTATTATTTTTTTTTATTCTGACAATATAAAAAACCCTATGAACTTTACATTATCATGATACGCTGTCAAGGAATTTATAATAACTGCAATAACATATTTTTTATTATTATTATTAATAGAATTCAGTTACATTACAAGTAAGTAGACAATAACAACAACAAATAAATAAAAAATGATAGTGAGTAGTATGAAGAAACAAATCCGCCCAATTTTTGGGTCGGAGGAACAACAACAAAAAAAAAGAAAGAAACAATATTTCGAATGATTTTTCATTTCGAGAGTGCTATCGTCCCGTCTCCCTCGCTCTCGTCGTGACACACATTAAGCGTATTTTCGTTTTGTAACTCCGACCTCAAAGTGCAAACGGTACGGAAACAACGCGTTGCACATGGAAGTAAGAAGAATGGAGTCTCGCCTCCGTAGTTCGTAGAGGGCACTCTTATATTTGCCACATCCATCAAGCTGGATGAGACGTCGTGGTCTCTCGTATACCTAAGGTGAAGAAGATACTTCAAGGAGTATACGTTGTAAAACAACTAGCCTTGACTGGACTCGACGTGACATTTTGGCCTTAATATAGTACGTCCGGAAAATAATACATTCGTACAACACTAATACACATATATGCCCATATAATTTTGTATCACTATGTACATATTATATATTTTTATTAATATGCATATAGGTGTATAAATATGTAAAAAAAATGTAGAGAAATATTAATAATAATGACTGTTCCCAGATAGACAGTTATGATTATCACGTCATGCATACACAATTGATTAAGCAAATTTTACAGTATATGGACTACATGTCGTGATGCAAAGCCATGAACTCATTCAGTATCATGTATGTACAAAACATTTTGATCTTAAGGAGGTTGGAGCGTTAGCCACAATCCAAGGTTAAATTTAATAAAAAATACGCGTTATTGTTTACGCTATACTGAGTCTTTACGAATTTTTTGAACTTTTTTCACCACCAAACACCAGAGATAAAAAATAGTTTAATGTATGTAATTTAACGTGCGGTTAGATGGGCAAGACTTTCACACTAAAGTTTATGTAATTTTTATTGTTATTTAGCACCAAGATAAACCATTTCTAACAACGGATTAACGCAAACTGAACCTTTGTGAACATATAGAAAAAAAATCCTCATCTCGCCCATCGTAAACCATGGGCCAATAATCTCGTGACGTAAATATGAATAGGCATAATTATGAATTACTCAAAATTTGATTGCGAATTGTATAAAACATTCGTTATCGTAGTTTTTTTTTTTCATAATAATCATCGATAATGTTATGCTTTTTCAAGTTGGTAGTAACACAAAAATTGTTCTACTTTACGTAATAAAAATGTTAAAAGGCATAATTTTGCCCTTTAGTTATATATTTCAAAAATTAGCATATATAGAATAAATCTGTACCTCGTATGCATTTTTTTGAGGTTCATTGAAAAAAAAAAAAAAAAAAAATAAACTATCATTTGACTCAACTGAATCGCTCCAACCTCCTTAATATGTCGTTTCAAAATGCATCATCTGTTGACTACAAGATTAACTCATAAGACGGCAAATTTGAATTTTACAATCAATATTTGCAGATTGACGTCATATGGAAGTCATCCAAGGACTTTTATTGCTGAATTCACTGGATTAGCACTGGTCGTAGCTAAGTCATGCAAGCAATATGACGGCGATACTCATATTTCTCAGTGATACATTCGATGGCCGTAACATGACGGCGATATGCGTGTTTATCACAAGGAACATCACATTGGAGTGCTCCGATTTTGTTGAAACTTTTTCATGCGGAAGAGCATCAAAAACTAAGAGACACGTATTTTTTTTATCGGCGGAAAAACGGTTTTAAGGGGTGAAACGCACCCCCGAAAATAGGGGTGTTTTACGTTTTTCGCCGATAACGTTATCGTTCTCATCTCCAATGTATAGTACACAAAAAAATAAACATTGTTGCAATTTGAACTTTTTTTATATCTCGTACCGTTAAAACGTTATCGACGAAAAACAAAAAACATCCCCATTTTTGAGAGTGCGTTTCACGCCTTAAAACTTTTTTCCCGCCGGTAAAAAAAAAATACGTATCTCTTAGTTTTTGATACTCTTCCACATAAAAAAGTTTCAACGAAATCGGAGGAGGACACCAAAGTGGTGTTTCCTGTCAGTGATACAGCCTCTGACGGCGATATGCATGTTTCTGACAAGGAACATCCCTCAGGTGACACCCTTCGATATTGTTGAAATTTGGATATGTTATAAAGCACCCAAAAGTAAACTATACGTATTTTTTTTGATCGGCGGAAAAACGGTATTTAGGGGTGAAACAAACCCTCGAAAATAGAGGCGTTTTTCGTTTCTCGTCGATAACGTTATCGTTCTCATCTCCAATGAATAAGGCACAAAAAAAATAAACATTGTTGCAATTTGAATTTTTTTATATCTCGTACCGTTGAAACGTTATCGATGAAAAACAAAAAACATCCCCATTTTTGAGGGTGCGTTTCAGCCCTTAAAACCGTTTTTCCGCCGATAAAAAAAAATACGTATCGCTTAATTTTCGGTGCTTTATAACATATCTAAATTTCAACAAAATCGAAGGGTGTCACCTGAAGGATGTTCCTTGTAAGTGATACATTCGATGAGCGCAATATGACCGCGATGTGTATATTTGTCAGTGATACATTCCGTAGCGCATTCACCACTAGAATTAGAAGACGGAGGTTCAAATCCCGAGGGTAGGTAAAAACTTTAACGAGGCAGGATACGTTTCAATCCAATTATCATATAGGCAGAAACATGAATAAATCATATGAAAACAAAAAATACTACCAGATTTTTTCAACTGAAATACAACATAGTTACGTCACGCCATGCCGCTAATATGAGCTCCATAAGAGCGCTACATTTTGTTCACGCCGCGACACCCATACGAACCCCATATGCACTCACTTATTGAGGGATATTCGTGAGCCGATTTTGATGAATTCTCACTGCATGCATCGTCGCGTGAGAACAACTTTGCTTCATTTGGATTTGTTATTGTGAATCACCATGTCATGCAAATATGACTTAAAGGGGAGCACTCATAAGGGGAACATAGCTTCGTGATTTTCTATGCCTCGTAGAAGATCTACATATGATGCCATTGTGAGCTACATGTGCCTATCTGGGTTAATTCCCTTATTGATTAAGGCGGGATATACATTTAGACAATAAAAAAATAAGCAATATTGTGCGAATTTTTGAACTAAGAAATAATTATTCTACAATTATTAAACTTCAAGTATACTTTAATAGTATGTTTAAGTATACGAAATTAAAAAAAAAAATATTTCATCTCCAAAATGGCGGATCTGTGGCAGAGTGTTACAGCAAGGTCGCCATCTAGCTTCCCGTAGACTTTGATTTGCAAAAAAGTTCAAACATTTTTTTCAGTTAGAACATGTATAGTTTCTACGTGACGGTAATTAAAATGCAGAAAATGCAAATTCGAGAAAAAGACAAGCATTTAGAAAAAAAATCAACATTTCACGCAAAATTTCTGTAAAATGTGGATTCAAAAAGTAGTTTTTTTGCCAGTTTTTCAAAAACTATTTTCGTCAAGTAGAAGGTACCAATATTATCAATATTTCTTTTTGAGAAATCCTTTTTGAGTAAATATTAGTTTTTGAGTAATCCTGCACGCTAATTCCGATAATGCACAGATTTGAGAAAAACGCGTTTAAAGTTCACGCCCGCTGAGAATTCCAGCGGTGAGGTACAGCGTTGACAGGCTGTAACGTTTGAAGTTTTTCGAATTCCGCTTTGAAACTTTGGGAAAATATTCTACACATATAGTTCTATCGTTTAAAGAAAAAAAAGAACTCGATTTTTTTATCATTGTGAATGTATATCCCGTCTTAATATAACATAATCGTGTATAACGTGATAATAATGCTTATACAAACAGCAGTAATCCATATACTATTATTACCATCATTATTGATACTGTGATTACACATAATTGCTCGAATATATAATCACAATGTCCATAATAACAATAATAATAAGATAATTATAGCTGTTGTCATTAGCATCGGTATTACGTTATTACGACTATATAATATTGATGAATAATGGAATGTCCAGTAATAGTAATAATATTTATGTATTGATAATGATAATTATTATTACAGTTATCTATTTACATTTCATTTTTCTTAATACTTTAATAATTAATACGTATATACATATATATTTGCACGCAATTTGTAGATAAAGAAGATAATTTATTCTCGTGATACTGCGTAGCGGCAACTGGCAATTCGTCCCGGGCTCCTATATGTCACGTGACTTCTGAGCAGCTTGAGGAAGCGTTCTTCCTAAGACGTGTAGATATTCCCAATATACTCAGATCTCCAATAGTAACTTTCGTCTTATTTTATTTTATTTTTGCCCCCTTTTTCGTCACGCACCACAGATAACTCCTGCGCGATGTACGCCACGAGGAACCAAACGCCATTACGACAAATATTTGCGACGCACTCCAGCAGTGATCAGGATAAATCGTGTATAGGATGCTAGACTCTCTCTCTCTCTCTCTCTCTCTCTCTCTCTCTCTCTCTCTCTCTTCGTGTTCATTCTCTCGTTTCCTCTAATCCGTTCTTCTCTTCCCACTCACTCGGCTTCTTTCATTCATTCCAGGATCGAGGCATTCCAGACAGACGTATCCATGTGACGCGTGATGTGCATCGTATATCACTATTATTATTATTACGTGTGGCTACATGTATCCAGGCGCGCGTGCTCCGCGAAACCCTGCGTGGAGAGATTTTCACCCGGAAGTCCCGGCTCACACGTAGTATCCGAAAACACCAGTGCGCGCTTTTATGCGTATATGTATATGTATATATATGACGGACGATATGGCGGACGATGGTGTGGAACCACCGCATAGAGCTATGGCGTGGTCACACGCATCACTAACCGAATGCTGTGCTCGCGCCATGGCGCTGCTATTCTATGCATATATGTATACATATATACAGGGTCATCCACAGCTACCCAAGTAGAAATCTTGCTCGAGCTACAAGAAAGACGTGGTCAGGCTTCCTGATTTCTTTTTTCGTTTTTGATCAGAATTTTTTATCAAGCCCTGATCATTATTGAAACGCGATCCATGACTTCGGTCTAATGAGGGTAAAAAATCGAGGCCTGATCAGGGTGAAAAATCAAGGCCTGATCAGGGTGAAAAGTGATGGCGTGACATGCAAGTAGATATACAAAGCGGGTTCTGGACCAAATGTGGGCGAGGGGGGTGCGGTTAGAGGGGGGCGAAGGGGAAGGGGATGTCGCGAAGCTTCTCGAATGTTCTAGAAGGTTCTCGATGACCTTGGGATATATATATATCTATATATATAAAAGAAAGTGGTGTTAGTTACACCACTTATAACTCAAGAACGGCTGAACGGATTTAGCTGAAAATTGGTGGGGAGGTAGCTTAGAACCAGGAGACGGACATAGGATACTTTTTATCCCGTTCGACCGCGTTTCAGTCAAGTCACTATAAAACGTGGTATAACAAAAACACATCTGACATGACACAAAACCCAAATGACAGTGGAATAACAAAACTTAAATGACAGCTAAACGTAATTTTGTCTTTGGTTAAGTATGGTAAAAAATTTGACAATTATAAAAATGATAGCTAAACGTAATTGATAATATCATCAGTAATTTGTTTTCTCTTTGAATCATCATTAACAATGCCGCGACCAAGACGATCAAATCTTTCCCGACAAAGCCGTAATGCAAGAAGGATACAAAACATTGCGAATGAAATGACTGAAGAAGCACAAGGAATTGCCCTAGGAATTGAAATATGTAATATTTCAAAAAACTCCGCAATGGCCAAAGTTTTATCAGCATCGAAAATCATAATATGGGACGAATGCACAATGGCGCATAAACGTGCATTAGAAGCACTCAACCGAACATTGAAAGATCTACGCAATGACTCAAGATGTTTTGGAGGCGCAATGATTTTACTGTCTGGCGATTTCCGCCAAACACTGCCAGTAATTCCAAGATCAACTGCTGCCGACGAAATAAACGCTTGCCTCAAATCATCGAATCTATGGCGCTATGTAAAGAAACTTCAGCTAACAACAAACATGAGAGTTGCATTGCTTAATGATACATCTGCTAAAGATTTCTCTGAGCAATTGCTTACTATCGTTAATGGTCGAGTACCGGTCGACGAATCAAGCGGATTGATTTCTTTTCCTCAGAATTTCTGTAACTTTGTCTCATCGAAAGACGAACTTATCAACAAAGTATTTCCAAACATCATTACTAACTACAAAAATAATGAATGGTTGAGTCAACGAGCAATTTTAGCGGCTAAGAATAAAGATGTAGATGACCTAAACTACATAATTCAGAATAATATCATTGGAACATTGCATTTATTCAAATCAATTGACTGTGTAACAAAAGAAGATGAAGCCACCAACTATCCAATTGAATTTTTAAACTCTTTGGATGTGCCTGGCTTACCACCGCACAATTTACGCCTCAAGGTTGGCTCCGTAGTAATTATGCTTCGAAAAGAAACCCACCAAAACTTTGCAACGGTACGCGTTTGGTGGTAAGTAAATTGATGAACAATGTGATTTACGCGATGATTCTGAAAGGAAAATTCGAAGGTGAGGAAGTTCTCATTCCGAGGATCCCGATGATCCCAACCGATATGCCGTTTGAGTTTAAAAGACTTCAATTTCCGATCCGTCTTGCATTCGCCGTGACCATTAACAAATCACAAGGACAATCTTTGAAAGTTTGTGGTCTGAATCTTGAAAATAAATGTTTTTCACATGGGCAATTATATGTGGCATGTTCACGGGTCGGAAGCCCATCTGCGTTGTTTGTATTTGCGCCTGATAATAAAACAAAAAATGTCGTGCATCACAAGGTGCTTAACTGAAGAGTACAACCGATGCACCAAAATACATAAACAATAAAGAATCATTAAAATACTTGATTGTTTATATTTATATTTTTCCTAATAAAAAATTGAATTGAATAAAATCCAAAATCTGCTTATTTATTGCCTCTAAGGCGGAACAGAGTTCGCCGGGTCAGCTAGTATATATATATATAAAATAAACTATGCAGTTGATTTAGTGATAATGATAATAATTCATCGATGCGATGTTGACCCCAATGACGTCATCGCGAAGCTTCTCGAATGCTCTAGAAGGTTCTCGATGACCTTGGGAGGTGGCAACTGTGGATACCTCATCGTTGACAGCATTAGCAACGTTGTCGTAGTCCGTAGTAACGATTACTTTGTCAGTATCGTCGCGTTCGTTGTCGTTGCTGTTAGCGATTGTGATGGTGAATGGAGTCATAGTTGTGGTAGTGATAATTGTCATATCGTTGGAACGTACTTTATTAGTCGCAGCATTATCGTTTAACGTTTTATGGGCAACGGTATTGACAGCGGTCTCGATATTATTAGATAGTAGCGGCGATATTTTTACGCTTTCCGTATCTTTTATCGTTGCGATATCGGTCGCATAACCTAACGCATCAATATCATCAACGACTGTCGGTTCATGGGTCATAGCGATAGTAGCATTTCCTTTCGAGGCCGGCGACTGTTGCGATGATGCTGAAGATGACGATGCGGACGAACATACAACCGCCGCCGCCGTCATCGCTACGGATTCTTCGTTATCGATTATCGTAATGTTAATATTATCGTCGGTATCGGATAAACGAGACGATGATAACAACGGTCGCTGCTGTGGTGACGGCGACAGCGGCAGCGACGAATCTTTATTCACAAGTGTATTATATTTTTTTGTATAATTAATCAATTCCTCGTCGATAATGGATATACGATTGCTATTATCAATTCTAGTGGCTGTATTTACGTCTCTATCATTATTATCGTCGTCATCTTCATCGTAATTATTGTTATGGCTATGATCGTCATCGCTGCCAACATTATTCCCACCGCCACCATCATTATTATATTCATGCGTGTATAAACTGGACATTAAATCATGTGAATCTTTGGTCATTAGATCATTATCGAATTGTTGTTGTTCGCGAAATATACGCACGAGTGTTTCTCGTCTCTCGGTATCCTCAATATCGATATTTAACGAATCGTTTAATCGATGTAAACGTTTTGTGAGTTTGTCGAATTTCAATTGTTCCTGTATTGTACGTAACGCTTTCGATTGAATATTGTCGCAACAACACTTGACTAAATCGCATGCAATTTTGATGCATATATTTTCTGTATGCATAGCAGTTTTGAGTTTGTCAATCATTCAACGAGACTTGAAAACATTATACATGACGTATTCGAAAAAACTCGTTGTGCCAGCGTAACGTCGAAAGAACTTTGCCGCACCGTTGATACATCGGCGTAATTGTTCGGGTACTCGATCATTTGATTCGGCAGCCATGTTAAGCGCATTGCTGACAATTTGAAAAAGAAAATTGTATTCGGCACAGATACGATTAACGTGTACGAGCGAATTGTGCAACAGAGCCGTTTTGCGTCTGATATAAAAATTCTTCACGGCTATTGGTATGTATTCTGATTCGATCAATTGGGATTTTTCTGATTTTATTTGCATCAAAAGATAGTTATCGATAAACAATTCGTTTACTTCGTCGCACAGCAATTCATCGTGTACGGAAATATTATTGATAATTTCATCGACAATGACCGTATCTCCGTCCATTAGGATAGTTTATTGTTTATCCGATACTGCACAAAGTATCTATTATTTTCTTTATATACGTAGTAGGGTTACAATTTGGCTTATCGCGAGAACGAATAAAAGACATGCGAATACGAGTCTTATTACAAGTATCCACGTAAAGATAATCTTTAAATTCCAATACTAGATAGCCGAAAATGAGGATGTGCGGCGCGTCATGCAGGGAACCTAGCAGTGACATTTACGTGTCCGGCCGAGTGAGCGAAAACAATGAATCATCTTTGATCGCACATTGCGTTGATGGGTCGTATCGTGGTTCTATATATCGGTGATTTTGTGGCAAATTCTCTCCTCCGGCCGAATCCGCAAAACCTAGCCAATCTTCGACATTTCATTGCCACTCGATGTCATCGAGAGAAACTAAAAGCGGTGACGACGACGACGACGACGACGCTGATGACAGCAAAGAAGATACGCTCATGTAGTTGCCATTCTTGGGATCGTAACACTTGAATACTCGTTTCATGAGATACATATATTTATATTCGTTGATCAGTATATCCAACGTAGGTGGATGAACTCCACTTAGTACATTTTTATATTTATTCTTTAGTATTAATTTGCACTGAACCAAGAGATTCAACCAATCGACAATTGAAACGAGTAAGTCGATCGTCGGTTCGTATTTCAAATTGTATATACTGTTCGGTGCAACGCCAAGAATTCCGGAATTTTTAAAGGGTACATCGTCGATTGAGGCACTTGACGTCGTGGCCGGTATTGTTGTCGATGCAGCGATCGGTGAAGCGGATGATGGCTCCTCCGCCCCCTTCAGTTGCGATATTTTTCGCCATGGCAAAGTCATGCGTGTTTGGTATATGCTTCATGGCTTGCATGCAGCCTTGCAATGTACCAAAATATCTGTTGCACAGCAACATCATATTATTCTCGTATTTATTGTTGCCCTTGTTGTTACCGTTGCTATCGCCGCTATCACTGACATTATTCATCGTTGAAGTTTCGATACTCTTCGCCAATATGGGTAAACGGCACTATTCGTGTATGCCGTGCATATACTCGCCTACCGCGCCAAGATGCGTCGTGAAATGTATGGTGTTCAAGATGTCAACGGGCAGACACATTGCTTTGCCACCGTAAGCATGCGTGATGGAATATAAAATGTCAATGAGTACACATTTATTGCCGATCACTTCTACAAATCCGATGTAATAAAATATGAAATTAAGCTCGTGTTTACCGATACCGATACATTGTTTGCCACCGTTGATTACATAGCAGTGCTTCGGTGATAACACCACGATAGCCCGGACACCATCCAGTTTTGTACCGAAGAATCGTACATCGCGGTTCTTCATGTGTGTGCGAACGTCGGCAAGTGTAGCCAATGCTGCGGTCTCCTTGACATCATTGTTTTTATCATGTTTCGATAGAACGTTTATCGCTTGTATAATCGATCTACCGAGTCTCGAATCTTCGACGAAATTGCGTTGAAGCGATAATGTATGCATGATATTGGTTAATTCATGGAAACTCAGGTACTCGGTGTGTCGTCGAAAATACAGTAAGTCGCAGAACGAAAGACACTTGACGATTTTACGTACACATCATGTGAAGAATGCGTAATAATCGGTCGTGAATTGCGGCACTTCCATTTCCAGATGAACGTGATACGTGATATCGTCAAGTGTCTTTCGTTCTGCGATTTACTATATTTTCGACGACACACCGAGTACTTGAGTTTCCATGAATTAACCAATATCATGCATACATTATCGCTTCGACGCAATTTCGTCGAAGATTCGAGACTCGGTAGATCGATTATACAAGCGATAAACATTCTATCGAAACATGATAAAAACAATGATGTCAAGGAAACCGCAGCATTGGCTACACTTGCCGACATTCGCGCACACATGAAGAACCGCGATGTACGATTCTTCGGTACAAAACCGGACGGTGTCCGGGCTATCGTGGTGTTACCACCGAAGCACTGCTGTGTAATCAACGGTGGCAAACAATGTATCGGTATCGGTAAACACGAGCTTAATTTCATATTTTATTACATCGGATTTGTAGAAGTGATCGGCAATAAATGTGTACTCATTGACATTTTATATTCCATCACGCATGCTTACGGTGGCAAATCAATGTGTCTGCCCATTGACATCTTGAACACCATACATTTCACGACGCATCTTGGCGCGGTAGGCGAGTATATGCACGGCATACACGAATAGTGTCGTTTACCCATATTGGCGAAGAGTATCGAAACTTCAACGATGAATAATGTCAGTGATAGCGGCGATAGCAACGGTAACAACAAGGGCAACAATAAATACGAGAATAATACGATGTTGCTGTGCAACAGATATTTTGGTACATTGCAAGGCTGCATGCAAGCCATGAAGCATGTACCAAACACCATACTTGCCATGGCGACAAATATCGCAACTGAATGGGGCGGAGGAGCTTCATCATCCGCTTCACCGATCGCTGCATCGACACCAATACCGGCCACGACGTCAAGTGCATCAATCGACGATGTACCCTGTAAAAATGACGGAATTCTTGGCTTTGTACCGAACAGTATATATAATTTGAAATACGAACCGCCGATCGACTTACTCGTTTCAATTGTCGATTGGTTGAATCTCTTGGTTCAGTGCAAATTAATACTAAAGAATAAATATAAAAATGTACTAAGTGGTGTTCATTCACCTACGTTGGATATACTGATCAACGAATATAAATATATGTATCTCATGAAACGAATATTCAAGTGTTAAGATCCCAAGAACGGCAACTACATGAGCGTATCTTCTTTGCTGTCGTCAGCGTCGTCGTCGTCGTCGTCACCGCTGTTAGTTTCTCTCGATGACATCGAGTGGCAATGGAATGTCGAAGATTGGCTAGGTTTTGCGGATTCGGCCGGAGGAGAGAATTTGCCACAAAATCACCGATATATAGAACCACGATACGACCCATCAACGCAATGTGCGATCAAAGATGATTCATTGTTTTCGCTCACTCGGCCGGACACGTAAATGTCACTGCTAGGTTCCCTGCATGACGCACCGCACATCCTCATTTTCGGCTATCTAGTATGGGAATTTAAAGTTTATCTTTACGTGGATACTTGTAATAAGACTCGTATTCGCATGTCTTTTATTCGTTCTCGCGATAAGCCAAATTGTAACCCTACTACGTATATAAAGAAAATAATAAATACTTTGTGCAGTATCGGATAATCAATAAACTATCCTAATGGACGGAGATACGGTCATTGTCGATGAAATTATCAATAATATTTCCGTACACGATGAATTGCTGTGTAACGAAGTGAACGAATTGTTTATCGATAGTTATTTTTTGACGCAAATAAAATCAGAAGAATCCCAATTGATTGAATCAGAATACATACCAATAGCCGTGAAGAATTTTTATATTCGACGCAAAACGGCTCTGTTGCACAATTCGCTCGTACACGTTAATCGTAACTGTGCCGAATACAATTTTCTTTTTCAAATTGTCAGCAATACGCTTAACATGGCTGCCGAATCGAATGATCGAGTACCCGAACAATTACGCCGATGTATCAACGGTGCGGCAAAGTTCTTTCGACGTTACGCTTGCACAATGAGTTTTTTCGAATACGTCATGTATAATGTTTTCAAGTCTCGTTTAATGATTGACAAACACAAAACTGCTATGCATACAGAAAATATATGTATCAAAATTGCATACGATTTAGTCAAGTGTTGTTGCGACAATATTCAATCGAACGCGTTACGTACAATACAGGAACAATCGAAATTCGACAAACACACAAAACGTTTACATCGATTAAACGATTCGTTAATCATCGATATTGAGGATACCGAGAGACGAGAAACGCTCGTGCGTATATTTCGCGAGCAACGACAATTCGATAATGATCTAATGACCAAAGATTAACATGATTTAATGTCTAGTATATACACGCATGAATATAATAATGATGGTGGCGGTGGGAATAATGTTGGCAGCGATGACGATCATAGCGATAACAATAATTACGATGAAGATGACGACGATAATAATGATAGAGACGTAAATACAGCCACTAGAATTGATGATAGCAATCGTATATCCATTATCGACGAGGAATTGATTAATTATACAAAAAAATATAATACACTTGTGAATAAAGATTCGTCGCTGCCGCTGTCGCCGTCACCACAGCAGCGACCGTTGTTATCATCGTCTCGTTTGTCCGATACCGACGATAATATTAACATTACGATAATCGATAACGAAGAATCCATAGCGATGACGGCGGCGGCTGTTGTTTGTTCGTCCGCATCGGCATCTTCAGCATCATCGCAACAGTCACCGGCCTCGGAAAAAAATGCTACTACCGCTATGACCCATGAACCGACAGTCGCTGATGATATTGATATGTCAGGTTATGCGACCGATATCGCAACGATAAAAGATACGGAAAGCGTAAAAATATCGCCGCTACTATCTAATAATATCGAGACCGCTGTCGATACCGTTGCCCATAAAACGCTAAACGATAATGCTGCGACAAATAAAATACGTTCCAACGATATGACAATTATCACTATCACAACTATGACTCCCTTCACGATCATAATCGCTAACAGCAACGACAACGACCGCGACGATACCGACAAAGTAATCGTTACTACGGACTACGACAACGTGGCTAATGCTGTCAACGACGAGGTGACAGCATTAGCTGTCACTTCGGGATCGAAAGTAACCTACTATCTATAGCTACGCACGCTGGGATCGAACCTAACCTACCTATCTATAGCTACGCACGCTGCTCCTACGCTACCAAGTGCTTGGTGCATTTCGGTGGCATAAGAGACCACTTGAATTCCCATAATTATTTGTTCTATCACATAAGCTTTATCATTATGATAATTAGCAAGTTTCATCGAATATCATGCTATAGATATTTCAAACATAACATATATATATATATATATTTCTATATATTTATATATTATTATACATATATGTATGTATAATAAAAAACAATTTAGATGAATCAACTAAACTATTTAATTTTTTTATTTAAATAAAATAAAACTTTCGTAGAGACAAATATTTTTCTGTTTCATTGAATCAATGGTCCGTCTTGTTGCAATACACACATCGAAGGGGAGAGGGGTATAGAGGGGCGGAAGGAGAGGATTTATATATATATATATATATATATAAATCCTCTCCCTCCTCCCCTCTGTACCCCTCACTTCTTCGATGTGTGTATTGCAACAAGACGGACCATTGATTCAATGAAACAGAAAAATATTTGTCTCTACGAAAATTTTATTTTATTTAAATAAAAAAATTAAATAATTTAGTGGATTCATCTAAATTGTTTTTTCGAACAGAGGAAACCGAATCACAGATTGATTAGGAATAGATAAAATATTAAGAATAATAAAAAATGTACGCATAGAGTGGACAATATATCTCGAAGTTTTGACGACGCGCTAATATACATACTTCGTCTGGTGTTTGATAAGATGATAGGCGTGTAAAAGGCGTCAAACTGTATATAGGTCCAGTTACTTGATGATTGCTTGAAGCTAGCCGGATCAGGCGAAGTGAATCAAGCCGTAGATCCAGTTGCCCGACCATCGGCTGAAGGTAGTCTGATCAGGCGAATTTACGCAAGCTGTAAATCCGTTTGCCTGCCTATCGCCTAAAACCGGTCGGATTAGGCGACGGAGGTAACCGTAAATCCAGTTGCCTGACTGTCGCCTAAAACCGGCCGGATCAGGCAAATCCAGGCACACCGTAAATAAGACCTCCGTACAACAGCGTGATCAGGCCCGGATCAAATGTCAGGCCACCCTGACAGTATTTCTACTCGACCATAAGGGTACCTTTTGTGAGTATTAAGAGTATGTCATTGCGAGCAAAACGCTTTTTCGTTATGTCGTGTGACAAAAATTGGCCGAGATATTCACGTTTGAAGTCCAAATAGTAAAGAATGGCACAGTAGTTCCGCTCACGCGCGGAACGTGCACGACGGATCGAGCGCGGCTTTCAAACCACCTCCGGACGAGTGCATTTTTTGATCAATTCTTTTTTCTCGATAAATAACCGTGAACACGAAATCTCGTTTCGCAAGTCGATGATACCTTTTAGTAATTTTCGTTTATTATTCAAGGCGGGACACCACTGTCGCGGGCGAAAAGAACTAATTTTTTTTTGCATTCTTTGAAATAAAAACTATCCGAGAATATGTGGAAAAACATTAAGTTAGTATATTGAAAATTGACCAAGTTACAGACGATTTATTGAGAGTAGGTAGCGCAAGATTTACTTATACTAATAATTTCAATCGTGTTTTTCTCGAAACGACTTTTCTCGACCTGGCCGGAATCACAACTCTAGCTATAATTGTCCGATTTTCAATTGAAAAAACCGAAATTTCCGTAAATGCAGTAGCTATCGTTGTACGTAACTGTTTTTATTTGTTTGTAATTTAGTGTTTTTTAAGTCCCCGAATAGAAGTGAAAATTCCGCCAAAATTACACGTTTTTTTAACATCCGTCATTTTGTGATTTTTCTAAAGCGGCATTTTAACCACATTTATATAGATGATAAAACTTAGTTATTTTCATTTTTCAGACCAATCATTGTCGAGTTATCGATCCGGCCGTTGGACCACATTTTTACTACATATGTTCTATTATACTTCATAACATTGTTAATTTTTTACTTTTTAGATAGAAATTTACACGAAATAACTTGAATATATGCTCAATGACATACCCTTTTTCCAAATCCCAAATAAATAATCTAGTAGACGAAAAAAATCGGGAAAAAGCTACTTTTTTCGGCCCGTAACGTTAAACGCTAAAAGAAGGTTATTTTCATGATTTTTTGAAATAAGTTTATATTATAGATATTGCTATAAAAGTTGTTACATTTAATAAATACACTTTCGAAATACATAATAAAAATGTTTGTAATGCGTTTATGCAATCCAAACAAACTGTAAACGCGTTTTTCTCGAAACAACGTTTTTCAACGGCTTTTTGATAAGATCTTCGAAATTACTGAACCGATCATTATAAAATTTTAACCATATATTCTTTATAACTATAGCTATAGCGCATAGCAAGGATATTTTTAAATTCTGATATTTACTATTTTTCTTAGCCAAAAAACGATTAAAAAAAAGTTTTTCTTTGTTTTTCGAAAAATGTCCGCCATTTTGTTATTTTTGCATATATCAGAAATCGTATGATATGCGCTATAGCCATTAAAATACTGAATCTAAAACCGTTTGATTTTTTCTGTTTCGAATGATCCATCTTCGAGATTTCATCAACAGCGCAGACCGACAATTTTTTTAGGACATTTTTCTAACTACCATTTTCGTCTATAAATAGTGACTTATATAAGTGAATTTTCAAAAAATGTATTTCGAAATTGTATTTATTAAGTGTAACAACTTTTATATCAATATCTATAATATAAACCTATCAAAAAAATCATGAAAACAGCCTTTTTTAGCGTTTAAAGTGAGAAGACCCCTTAATGCATGACGAAAAAAAAAAATTCGCGTGTGAGCAACTACTGTGTCATTTTTGACTCAGCGTCAGAATCAGCCCGCAAATGTCTCGGCCGATTTGTGTCGCGTGACATTTAAAAACTCGCGTTTTCCTCGCAATAACAGAAACTATCATGCTCATCAAGGGAAGCCTTCAGGTTGTAAATCACCCTCTATCTATATGTACATATATGCATAAACAGTAGTCAAACGTTTTCGATCACTTTGAACAATTGTAAACTTAAATAAAAATAGAAAAATTCATTTTATAAACCTATATAGTATCTTCGTAGATTTAAAAAAAATGAATTATATTTATTTAAATATAATTTTGCAACTATCTAAAGTGACCGAAAGCTTTTGACTCGTACTGTATATACGTACACCCATGAGCAGGGCAGAGATTCGAGAATATAAATGACAACTGCAGTACCATCCTGGACGTCGAGCACTGCGAAGTTAACAAAGATGTCGGGACAGTCGGAGAGTGAGGGAGAGAAACAGCGTGTAGTCGCTTGCCTCACCGCTATAACGCCGGAGCCCCTAATTAATCACCGCGCTTGATAAATTTTCGATGCTACTCGTGAGCTTCGGGCTATTATCCAAACTGTCAGAAGTCACGAAGTAGTTGTCTCGGCAAACCGAACGGCACAGGTACGTATGGACAGTACAATATAACGCGAGCCAGGAAAAGAGAGAGAGAGAGAGAGAGAGAGAGAGAGAGAGAGAGAGAGAGAGAGAGAGAGGGTGTGAGCAAATGTTGATCGTTGGACAAATATAGTCCGCTGAAGCGAGCAAATAAATCGTCGTTTGTTTTTTCGGACTTGCGATGTGTCACACGCTCGAGCAGTTGCCCGGTAATTAACGGAATTCGATTGGTCCGTGATGGCGTTCGATTAGAATCCAATTGGCTGCACGGACCGGATGCAAAAAGACGCCAGAAGTGGTTGAGTACCCTTGAGGGTCTCTGGGCTCGGAGGGCACAGATAAGTCGGAAAAAAAACAAAGTTTCTCTTCTAAGGAACGACATTGGGTTATTCCCTAAAATTCTGTACAATTCCCTAGAATACACGAGAATTCCCTATAATATCCAAAACTCCCTAGAATTCCTTGGAGCTGCACAAACCACTATAAAATTCCCTGGATCTCCCCCAGAGCACCCTATGATTTCCTAGAATTTGACAAAAGTCCCTAGAATTGCTTAGAGTTCCCCAGACTCCAGGATTCCCTATAATTCATTTGAATTCCTCCGAACACCCTGGCATTTCATAGAATACCGTACGAGTTCCTGAATTTCCCCAGAGTCCGCCGAGAACACTCCAGATATCCCTAACATACCCTAAAAGCCCATAGGATTCCCTAGAGTTCCTCAAACACCATAAAATTCCCTAGAGCTCCCCACACCACCGTACGATTTCCTAGAATTTAACCCAAGTCCCCAGAATTGGGTAAGTTCCCCAGAACACCCTAGAATAGAATACCACACAAATTCCTGAAATTCCCCAGAGTCCGCTAAGAACGCTCTAGATGTCCCCGACATTTCCTAAAACCGCTAGAAATCCCTATACTTTCTCTAGACTCTATGCTCCTTCCCCACGGATTCGTTTTCATTCGGTGTGATTAGCTATAGCGATCGGTTTCATTCGGTGTGATTAGATCTAGCGATTAGATATAGCGATCGGTTAGATATAGCGATTAAGTGACGATTAAGGTAGTTCCTCTGCGAAAATCTCAACCAAAAGTTTACCTACCATGTTCATGTTTAAAAGATTGATAATTGGTTTTATCAGTAATAAATAAAATTAAAAACTATGCAATATTGACTCGGTACTAGTAGATAATACGATGGATATCATTTATTACCGTAAAATATAGTTTATATTGTGTTTTTGATCTACTATTGCCAGTGAACTTTTTGCCGGGACTGTCCAGGCTTTGCCCCAATTGTTTTTTTTTCCAGGCTTTGCACCAAAATTGTGAGGGCTTCTCATGGTTATATCTTGGAAACTAGATGGTGAATGATTCTCATTTTTTTTTTCACATTATTCGTGATATCTTACTCTAGCTTATCCTCGTTTTTTAAATCAATTTCTTAATTTTAGTTTTGGCGGTAGAATTAATGATGCTCTGTTTGCACATCATAACGCATTTATTACGTGTAAACCAAGCCAACTTTAAGTGTAAATATCTCAGGTTCAGGGTGGTCAAACTTATTCAAATTGCACAGATGTTTGGATAATGTATTAAATAACATATATGTCAAATTTCAACCATTTCTTAATTCAACTCTCCTGCGGAGGTACTACCTTAAGTGACTGACAGCTCAAACGTCACTTGTTAAAGTGACGTCTCGTTTGAAAGTTGAGGCAACGCCGATATTGAAAACGTCAGTCGACTGTTTATTGTTTGATTCTTTTTTCTTTAAGGGATTATTTTGCCGGTAACTGTTCTCTTTTTTGTGCAACCCTACGAGTTGGTGGAATTTGTGCACGAAGTGTTAAGGATCGGGCGTCGAGTAATTAGAGGCGAGAGCTTCTCTAGTCAACATTGTTTTCCGGCGGTATTTTGCCGGCCTCCCTCTTAGCGGTGTCGTTGGCTCGAAGCGGTACGAAACTTTGCCCTCTTCGCGTTCACCTCCTTGGTCAATCTTGCGCCTCTCTCACGGGAAGTTTGGGTGCCGGTGGGTTTCCATCGCCCTCGAAAAGGTCGCCTCTGTCACCGTATCCGATTACGACTCTTGGTGGGTAAATACCAAGAGAGAGTCAGGGGGAGAGAGAGAGAGAGAGAGAGAGAGAGAGAGAGAGAGAGAGAGAGAGAGAGAGAGAGATGTACTGTGTAATAGCATAAGGTAATTTTACGTTGGTAATAATATAAGGTTGATTTAAATCAACAACGTTAATACAAAATAATGAACATTACGTGTTAACGCTATGTTAATCAGAGTAAACGAATTAACATAGGCAATTGTGTAACTAAGGGAAACAAATAAGAAAATGTAAAGAATTTTGATGTTGAATGAACACAGCATAAAAGCACATTCATCAACAATAACAGAAAATTACAAAAAAATGGATATTCCAGTTGACTTCTTCCAAGTGCTTCTTAACTGATTGAGCAACACGCGGCCTGGCATTGGCGTGTTGCAAAATCAATTTCTCATGGCGATTCTCCCATTCCGGCCGCTTCCCGTGCAAAGCTCGCTTCAAACGCGATGCACTCGATAACGATCTCCAGTCATGCTTTCTGGGGCATTCAGCAGCTCGTAATAATCGACAGTCCTCTTTTGGGTGCTGTTCCGCACTACTTGTTGTCCATAGAGAAATTACGACTTTGGGAGCGGCGCTCCCTCTTTGCACCTTGCAGGGGAGCGGGGGCTGAAAGTGCCGTTGGGAATATCTCAAAGATTAAAAAAGAGAGTTGTAGTTTCATTTTGTGTCGCAAAATGTTTAACATTCGTACATCGACGGCAGCCATTTTTGTTTAGTTTGGTGTGGCTGCGATCGCGAGCGCTGTGGTAGTGCGTAATCGTGCGATCTCGCAACACGTGAGTGAATAGTTTCGTGTTTATACTTTTTAGCATCTTGCCTAACTTTTAACAATTATAAATGCCGGTTTTTCATTAAAACGATAGTTACTGATTTACGAATCGAAAGTTAGATTGAAATCGGAGTTCAGTTAAATTTATATTTTTTTTTTATTTGATATAAAGTGTGTGTACTTGTAACGGGGCTGAAAGTGCAAGCCCCCAAGTGACCCATTGTTATAGCCTAATGTTTTGTTTGGTAGTACATAATTTACTGTGCTTCGTATTACAATTCAGTATCACATGAACTAGGGATTGAGTGTGTTACGTGTGAAAGCTGATCACACGTGAAATGTGTAGATGATAAAAAATGGATCACGTTTGTGTGCCCTAATTGTTATTCCGAAGAGCCCTTTTCTTAGAGAGAAAAGCTAGTAATTTCTTTCTAATCTTGATTACTTTTAGTTACTGCTTCAAAATATTTCAAAATGCGACTAAAAGATTTAAATTGTCTCTCTATAAGAAGTAATCTGGAAGTTACGTTCTGTTCAATTAGTTGAAAGAAGAAGAAATGTTGATTATTTTTTTGTTTTCTTTTCTCATATACTATATTAGGATTAATTTTAAGAAGAGCCCATTGAGGTTAGTGGATATTATTTGATTAACGGCGGGGTAAAGTTAATTCGGCGAAAAAAAGGCATGTTTTTAAGATTTTTTTTTGGCGTAACGAATAGTGTTCGTTTATTGAAAAATTTACATATAATAAAGTAACATTTGAACAACATTCTCCTAAATTTGCATTGCAAAATATTCAAAATTGAGCGAGTGAAAATTAAACCCCGGAGGCGCCTCGAAAAAAGTTGGTTTGCGGTGTGCACCATAACTCGCAACAGAATCATTTGAGACAATAAAATCAAAATGCATTTGTTAAAGGAGATGTTTCTCGAGGTAATGACGGGAGGATTTTTTTTTTTCGATTTTTTTATTTTTCGTAGCACTTGGGAGCCAAAAACCCGATTTTCGCTAAAAAAATCGGCTAATTTGTTGTTGAAAAATTAGTAATTATTGAAAAAAAAAACAAAAAAGCTCTCGACAATACCTGGTGAATTATGTGAAGAAGTACTGTGCAAAATTTCAAAGCGACTAGTCCAGTAGATTTTGAGTTATCGTGCACACGGACTTCAAATATGACAAGTCGCAGAAAAACGATTCGAAAAACGCAGAAGAGAAGAGAACGGCATGGAGCAATAGACGCTCAAATACTCATAACTTCGTCAATTTTACTCCGATCGACTTGAAATTTTAACACAATATTCTTGATATATTATGCATTCATTTAAAACATTTAAAAAAATGAAAAAAAAAAAAAAAAAATTTAAATACTTTACTCCGCCCTTAACAAAACCATCGTCATAAATATTGCAATATTAAATTTACATTAAATAAATTAAATTTACATTAAATATTGCAATATAGATATTATTTCTTAATCTCATTTATTTTTATTTGAAATGACCATGTTCCGAACGGCACAACCAACTTCTTCATCGGCACAATACGCCCCACAGCGGGGTCAATTGTGTCTCGTAGCCTCGTTCCACTAACTTGAGTCTCACAAGGAACATCCCTCAGGTGACACCCTTCGATTTTGTGGAAATTTGGATATGTTATAAAGCACCGAAAAGTACGTATTTTTTTTTATCGGCGGAAAAACGGTTTTGCGGGCTGGAGCGCACCCTCAAAAATGGGGCTGTTTTTCGTTTTTCGTCGATAATTTTTTAACGGTACGAGATATTAAGAAAATTCAAATTGCAACAATGTTTATTTTTTTTGTGCACTATACATTGGAGATGAGAACGATAACGTTATCGACGAAAAACGAAAACCACCCCTATTTTCGAGGGTTCGTTTCATCCCTTAAAGCCGTTTTTCCGCCGATAACAAAAAAAATACGTATCGCTTACTTTTCAGTGCTTTACAACATATCGAAATTTCAACAAAATCGAAGGGTGTCACCTGAGGGATGTTCCTTGTCAGTCATAAAGTATTGTAAAATAAAAAATTACAAATGTAAATTTAAAAACTACCTTAAATTTAACACTAGTTGGACTACAAATTGAAAACCCTGGTTTTAATTTTAATCGTTATTTTGAGCAATTACTCAAAATCGGCACTTTCAGCCCCGTGCTCCCCGTGCACAAAGACAATTGAAAGAGACGATGATACCGCGTCGCCTAAATGTCATCTATGGCGTTTTAGCGAGACTCTATGGTCCTCTGTATTGCCAACTTTTAAGGGGTTACCCCGACTTGCGATTTTGAAAAAATCGATTTTTGTTTTATTGCATTTTTTTTGAAGTATAAGTATCTGAGAATATGTCCTGAAAATTTCAAGTCGATCCGAACAAAATTTACTGAGATATGAGCGTTGAAAGAGAATAATCCGTTGTGTAAACGACCGGAAATTGAAACTTTAAACGCGTTTTTTCTCAAAATGGCATTTCTGAAGTCGGTGACCAAGATTACTCGAACACTAATGAACCGATCTTCTTGAAATTTTGCAGGCTTATTTAATACATAAAAATGTAGTCTTTAATCGTTCGATTTTTTTTTCGAAAAAAATGGCTGTTTTATAGCCAAAAAACGGCCGTTTTTTTACGTTAAAATCGAACCATTAACTTTGACTGTCCGCCATTTTGTGAAAAATGAATATTTTTTAAAATCCTTCGATTAAAGACTAGTTTATACTTATATTTGACTAAATCCATCCGCATTTTTTTTTTCAGATGATCCACTTCGCCGCAATGTTGGTCACCGCAAACCGTGTATATAAAAACATTATTTCATTGACGGCCATTTGCCACTAAACAATGTAATATTTTTCAATAAAAAAATTACTGAAAGTTCTTCAAGATGTGTTCTTTAAGATGGTATATTGATATGTGTATATCAAGATGTGTACTTATCAAGATGGTATATTGATATGTGTGTATTGATATGTGTATATTGATGATGTGTATATTGATGGTATATTGATATCAAGATGGTATATTGATATGTGTATATCAAGATGTGTTCTTTAAGATGGTATATTGATCGATTAAAAAAGTTTTGTAGTTTTCTTTAAAAAAAGTTCATGAAAAAGGCCTTTTTTGCGGTACAAGTGGGGGTAAGGCCTTAATTCGAGATAATAGTGTACCCAGCGCCATCTATTGCCGGCGGGTGGTTTCATATGCAACCGTTCGGTATATATATTTAGTGAATGTTTATGTGCATAACGAAGCCACGAATGGATGTCTCGCAGCGATATGAATTCAGCATTTTTCTCCGTTGGTAAGGGAGAGAAGAAAGATAACGATAGGTGGCTGCTCTGATGAAGCGATAAGCGAAAAAAGGCGAAGGCACAGCGCGAGCGGGGATGAATGCCCGCGCCGGGATACGACGCGGAGACTCTCGGGAGAAAAGATTTTTGCGGAAAAAAAATAATAATAAGTTTCGACGGAGATTGCAGCAGGAAAAGGGCTATACAGGGAAGGAACGAGCGAACAAAGCAGACAAGAGAAATAGGACGTGATAAGGCGAGCTTTGGAAAACCGCCGTATGTACGGGATTCGTGCTAAATGCAGAGAGCTATCAATTTATTTTTTCTTAATTTTTTCTCCTCTATTCTCGGTTTCGAGCGGAGTCATATTGATTTGTATTTGTTTATTTCTTGTTTTGATTCAGGAACTGATGCAGGATGAGCGCGTGTTTTGTTGTTGTTGTTGTTATTATTGATTTATTATCGAATATGACAATTTTTAAGGGGTCTGCATAGGATCGAAATTTAATCAATACGTTTACTTTTGATTCATAGTTTTATAGCCCAGAGTCCCAACGTCAATTTTCGATGAAGGCTTGGTGTAAATTAAAAAAATTTACCGAGTTGTGATGGTTTTTGTGATGGGTTAGATCGCCCACTGCGATTCACGCTTTTTTCCTTTGCGTTTTTCTCGAACACTGTTTTATGGAACGATGTAAGTCGAATCTCAAAATCGACTCGTCTAATTCACTTCAAAATGGGAAAGAACATAGCCTATAGCATTTTCATACATTTTATTACATTTCTATACATTTTACTATATTCATACACATTTTTTATATATTCATCCATTTGTTTAAAACAAATGATTAAATAATGGCTGAAAATCAAAATTTTATCGACACCTTGGCGTTCTCGTCATTAAAAAATAAATTCAAATGGTATGCGGTCATACCGAAGTTTTATAATTATACTAAAAGTACATTTTGTAATTTTTCATTTGCGATTACCCTAATTGTTGGAAGCACCTACACCGGTTGGCCATGCGGCAACGTCCGCACTTTGTTTAAATAAAAATAACTCCAATGCTTAGCAATATTTTTCAATTAAAAAAAAATCCAACTCGGCAAAACTATATGTATTAATTGTGTGTAAAATCCCGACCTCGTCATCCCATTTTGAATTTATTATAAAGTTAGTGGCATTTGTGGTCCTATGTTAGAGTTCTGCATGCTTTTGTACAGATTATTATAGTATTTAAATACATTGTTATTTTTGTTTTGCTATCGTTCATTATTATTATTATTATTATTATTATCGTAGATATAGATGGAACCCAAGGATACTCAAACAACAAAAAATTGTATTCATTAGAAATTTATTGATATTTGTAGTCCTTTATGAAAGTTAAAAAAAAAGTAGATTATTATAATGTTTTATGAATAAATTGTTTCCTTTTTCCGCTATGGAAAATGCTTATGATTATTGTTCTGATTATAGCAATCGATATAGTAATTATTTTTTTGTTATTATTTTATCAATATTGTTATTGTCTGGTAGTTTTCATCTTACGGTCACAGGTATGTGCTGAATCTCCTAAATTTTAATCCTTTTTATCGATTTAAAAAACAAAAGCAAAAAAAAACAATGATTTTTTTATGCAGAGAACTTGGCAGTACGTAGTATTTTTTTTTTTTTTTTTCATTTGAGTTGAGCTTTTTGCCAGAAGCACCTACACCGATTGGCTATACGTCAACGGTGCCACATTGTTTGAATAATAATAATTCCATTGTATATAAAAAAAAATCCATAAAAACTCAAACTTAGCAAGACCATGTATGAATTGTGTATAAAATCGTGTCCTTGTAATGTCACTACCCGTCTCAGAAAAAAGTCTTGAACATCGAGCGATACTTTGGGCCCCAAGCTAACGTAGTTTCGTTGATGACTTCGCTCTGAGGCATGCACAAAACCCATCGATCGCCAGCGAGCTGAGACTGCAAACGAGTCCGATCGTAAATACGCATTCCGCGTGCTTCGTCACGCTGAGACCGTCCAACTTCGCTCGCCGCTACAGTTGTGTGCATCAGAGCACACAACTGTCAAAGGGAGAATTCGAGAGGTAAATGAGCGCGTGCTCCGGCACCGGAAACGTTTACAACGACCGGTGCGGGTACGTGCACATCTTTTGTGCCAAATTTCACACAGGTCTCGCCTACATAATAACCCACGATTACGACTGATAAGCGTAATTCCACGAGTGTAGGTCGATCTGCTCTCGAATCGACGAGCGGACAAAAGAAAATTGCGTGCAGATAACACGTGCTCATATTTGCGTTTTCAGATATGGAGGAAAGTTTTGCGCTCGCGCGAAAACTGACGAGCATCGTTTATGAAAAACGGAGCTATTCGTTCAAGGCAAATATTCGCGTCGGCGCCTTCCGGCGCGATGATTAACGAGGTCACGAGCGGCGGCACTTGACCCGCGTGCAGAATATTGACCTCGTATCTTAAGAGGTCCACTTTAGACGCTAAAGAAGGCTATTTTCAGTAATTTTATAATAGGTTTGTATTATAGATATTGATATAAAAGTTGTTAGGCTTTATAAATACATTTTTTTTTAATTTCATTTTCTTAAAGTCACGATTTATAGACGAAAGTGTCCTAAAAAAATTGTAGGTCTGTGCTGATGATGAAATCTCGGAGATGGATCATCCGAAACAAAAAAAATCAAACGGTTTTGGATTTAGATGTTTGGGTTACATAAATACATAAGGCATTTTTTTTTTAAATGTATTTCACAAGTGTATTTTTTAAGGGTAACAACTTTTATATCAAAATCTATAATATAAACCTATCAAAAAAATTCATGAAAATAGACTTTTTAGCGTTTAAAGTGAGGAGACCCCTCAATCTTGTGTATATACAGTATATACAGGGTTGCGTAACTATCATGATTCACATTGAGAACGTATAGAATGTGGCATTGCGAGTGAAACGCTTTTTTTTTTAAATGTCTTGCGACAATCATTTGCCGAGATATTCGCGTTGAAAGTCCAAGTTGTAAAGAAGGGCACAGTAGTTGCTTACGCGCGGAACGTGCAAGCCCGATCGAGCGCGGGTTCGAATTCATTTTTAAGGGGTATGCATAACCTTGGAATTTCAAAAAATCGATTTTTGGTTTATTTCATTTTCTTATCGCGTAACATTTTAACTTTGATTTGGTTCAAAGATTTTGTAAAAATTCCAAAAATTGCTGCGTTACAGCTCCAGCGCTGCGGCAGTGCATTGTATAGTTTCTAAGGACACTGATATAACTTTGTTCAACGAGGCTGTTCAATTGTTATACAGTGCCGGAATTGCAGATTGAAGTTCCGAAAAATAATTGAGATTTTATCTCAAGCAAGTAGTCCATACACCAAGTCATTTTCTTACATTTGAATTTACCAAATAAAAATTAGGACGAAAAGTGCATTTCATAGATAGACATTTTTAATAAAAGATGTTTAATTTTTTTTACTAGCTCCATCAATAATGGAGATATAAGCGACGAAAATTAATCGCATCACCTCTCCCTCATCGTTTCGTCTCTCATAAAAATGTTTCTTGTTCATATCTCCAATACTAATGGAGCCCGCAAAGAAAAATGAAAGAGACAATTTTTATTGTCAATTAAAAAAAAAAACATTTTTTAATTCCAACTTTTTTTACAAATTGCCCTTTTTCGTCATAATAATCATTATAACAATTGAATTGCTTATAATTGAAAAAAAAACGATTCTAGAATAAAATAAATGTCCTATTCGTATTGCCCATAAAGAACCACCAAAGATATTGAGCAGACCCAAACATTTATACGAAAATTGTACACGGAAAAAGTGAATTTAGTACGTTTCCTTCTCTCGCGCTTATCTCAAAAAACTTCGCAATTTGGTGTACGCCATATTTTAAATTCTAATCGTCCGATTTACTTCAAATTCCGACTGAACATATTTTATAACATATTCACTCGACAGACCGGATGATTTTTTCATACGTTCCACCGTTTGTTATTAACAAACGATATGAGTCGTTATTTTTTGTCGAAAATCGATTTTTTTCAAAGCAGTGCATTTGAAGGAAATTTTAAAATTTCGATAAAGTATTTGGCGGGTTTGTAACTGCACCATTGTACTAAAAGTATATTTTTACATTTATTGCTTTAGATGAATCTAGTTACCGGAATCATATACGCGACCAAGCTGCTGTGCGGAGGCTACAGGTCCGAGATTTAATGACAATGATTACCTTGTTTATATAGGGTGCTCTTTGTATCTCTGCTACCCGAAATAACTTATTAATTATCGACGTCAAAAAAAATGTTCCACACAAAAGTCGTACGGTGTGAAGGGGGCTATCAAATGTGACCAATTTTTTAAATTTATTTCGGTGGAGGCGCTGACGCACAGTGAAGGTCACCTCCACTTTTTTAAATGGAATGGTACGTTTCGTCAACCATCTCGTGGAGCACCTCATGCCGCATAAAAACATTAGGGGGTCAAAGTCATTCAAGTTCATTCAAGGTCAGACGCCTACCATCGGCCAGCGCACGAACTAGTGCGAGGCAAGCCTGGGCCGGGTCGGTTAGAAAGGGACGGAATTACCACATGGGTAATACAGATTTTTGTTCCACCGGGATGCCGTACAATTTTTTGCGCGGATTGTGTCGCCTGATTTCGCAGATGATGCAGACTGCACGCCGATTCGCACCTCCCGCGGCGACCTTGTTGTAACACTCTGCCACAGCTCCGCCATTTTGATGATGAGTTCATTTTAAAGAAATTGTTTCGTATACTTAAATATACTATTGAAGTATACCCAAAGTTTGATTACTGTAGAATAATTATTTCTTAGCTTAAAAAATCGCTCGACATTGCTTATTTTTTTCCTGTCTAAATGTATATCCCGCCATAATGTCACAGTCATGATCCTTTTTATTGTGTTTGCAGGGGGAGCAGCAGATCCGCCAAAAATTGAGGGAAAAAATTGACTGTTTCAAAAGGCGCGGACAACACACGCATACGTGTAATCTGATAATTTATCCAGGCCCCTTCAATAGGGTACCGGAGGTTAAATCCGCTTGAGGATAAGAACCGTAAGTCTATTGCAACAGAATGCACTGGGAGAAGGGCTCTATTGATTATCCCGCCTATATACTCGGTACTCTAGTACTCGGTCTGGCCCCCGCCCCCGCGCCCTTGTTCATAACAAATTCTGTTTTCTCACATCAATCATTTTATGATTAATCTTGGAGCTAATTAGGACTAGCTTTTTTTCCGGTTCTGCTTTCTTTTTTCCTCTCTATCCACAGAGCCAGTCCGCAAAGTGTAAAAAATGATCGAAGAATCCTTGGGTTTAGCGACGAACCTGTTGCTCCCCACCGGTGGATTCGCGTTCGAAGGTGTATTTATCGTCGAGGAAAACGGACGATAAGCTAATCGATCAAGCGGGAGACGAAGATAGATGTACTCACGAGAAGTAACGCTCGAAATGATCGATCGATCGTTGAACGATTAGTGGAAGTGATTGCAATATACACTGGGAAAAGAAAATTGTTGAATGTGCAAAATGCATTTTGTTGTCTCGAAATTTTGTTGTTTTAACAGTTGCTCAGAGATGCTAAATGAGCTACAGTTCACACCACTAAAATTATCAGTTAGATTGACAAAACGTGTTTTATGCCAATCAAAAATCAAGTTGAACGTATTTAAAAATACATTTTGTTAAACCAACTGAATTTTGGACGAACGAATGTTTTTTTCAGTGTAATATTAGTATATTCAGAAAAAAGATTTATTATGTTCTAATAAATTGGCATATTAGAACATAATTTATTAGAAATTAATAAATGTTTACTCGTATGGAGGCAGTTTTTATGTGATTGTAACTGCAGCATTTATTCGGCGTCACTAAATATATTTTTTTACGTGCCGATTTTTCACATAAATTAAAAACCATATTTAAAACGCTGCGGCTAGCCGTCCGGTTATCGGACGAATAAGCGTATGTTATTCGTCCGGATAGCGGCTCAGTTCACGCCGTATTTCCACGTACATATTATTGTGCTTCATGTCAGCTAGTATCCGGACGAATTAAATATATATATATAAGCGTCCGGATAGAATCCCGAGTAGAAATATTGTCAGGCTGGCCTGAAATTTGATCTGCGCCTGATCACCTTGTAGTACGAAGGCCTTACTTAAGTTTGCCTTAATTTGCCTGATCAAGCTGGGGTCAGGCGGTGGTCGAGCAACCGGACTTACGGCTTACTTCAATTCGCCTGACCCGGCTAGCTTCAGGCGATGTCAAGCAACTGGACTTACGGCTTACTTCAATTCGCCTGATCCAGCTAACTTCAAGCAATCATCATGTAACTGGACTTCTACAGTTTGGCGCTAAAAACGTGCCTAACCTCATCTTGTCAAATGATATACAGACACGAGAGAAGCACGAGTATCACTTTATACATTTTTATATATAACGTGTACGTTGCGAATAAGATGGACAAACACAATCGGAAGAAAATCGCGCAACGACTGCGCCTGCGTGAATAGCGGGCTCTAAATAAGGGAAAAAACGAAGAAATAATACGGCAGTAGGTTAGTATAACAATTAATTTTTTTCAAAGACTTACACTTCTCAAATCTATAAATATAAATTGGATTAAATCTGACTATAAATTAACCATACGCCAAATTATATATGCATTGGTTGAAATATTTATTATGATACATTTGACAGATCCGGAACAGATCCTCTCAGCGAGGAGCAAATCGAAATTCCTGAGGATTGGCATGTGTAGGCGCTACCACTATGTAAGTAGATTTATATTTGTTTTGTGTGTCGCTTTTATTTTCCTTTACTTGGCCCGTCTCCTTTGTCAGAGGAGAAAAAAAGACAGCGTAGGCCAACCAAATAATGGTAAGCTGACATCTTAGTTCAATCTGGTAAATGTTTTACTATCGGTGCTGATTAGCCCGGACACCGTAGGCTAACCGAATAATGATAAGATAACTGCGCCGTTCAGTTAAGTGAAAGTAATTCCATCGGTGCAAGTTAGCCCATAAGAAATGCATTTTGGATGGACATTACATTCACTGAACTGACTACGCTGTCAACTTACCATTGTTTGGTTGGCCTTCGCTGTACGGGCCCGGACAGCATAGGCTAACCGAATAAGGATAAGTTAACTCGTAGTTCAGTTAAGTGAAAGTAATTCCATCGGTGCAAGTTAGCCCATAAGAAATGCCCTTCGGCTGGACATTACATCCGAACTGAAGCACTGAACTGCACTACGCTGTCAACTTACCATTATTTATTTGGTCTTTGCTGTACGAGCTCTCCTGCTTCGATTCTAATTTTCATTTAAAAATTACCGCTCGCAGCTTTTGCAACAATTTTTTTTCTTCTTTAAAGTAGATAATTGGATGGTGAGAAAAAAGAAAAAAAAATAGAGCTCAAATTTGTGCCGCCTTAATAAAATAATGTGCATACCTTATATAGATATATATGTAAACATTGAATTCTAAGTGGGATACACATTTTCGTATTTTTCAGTGGCTGTCATTTCGAAATATAGGGAACACGGAATAGAAGTTATTTCGAAGCAAATGATTAGTTCAGCAAAAGACTGGGACAAGTTTCGAGCGTCGCGGAAAAAAAACGAACAGAACGCCCAATGTAACGTTTCCTAGAAACGTCTGATCATAAAAACGTTGAGCTCTGTTTACTTCATTCACGAAGATTCTTAAGTTTTTCTTTAAAAAATATATTAGTTTATTTCGGGATGATAAGTCGAATATAATACAGTGATATATCTTAGTTTATTTCGAGTTTTTATTCTATTACAAATACAAGAAAAATGATGTTTGTTTTCCACATAGATATATGTGAAAAATATATGTGATAGATTTTATATTAAGATTAAAAAATAAACGATCAGCGTTATTTATGAAGTCGTGCCTTTTTCTCTTTTGTGTATGCGGTATATTTTTTTATTTCGGGAATAAATCGGTCATCCTGAGCCGTGAAAAATCGTATGATTTTTTACTTTGAACAAGCCGTGAAAAATTAAGCTCTTATCAGGCCTTAATTTTTTACGCTGATCAGGCCTTGATTTTTTACCCTGATCAGGCCTTGATAGTTTACCCTGATCAGGCCTTGATAGTTTACCCTGATCAGGCCTTGATTTTTTACCCTGATCAGACGGAAGTCAGGGATTGTGTTTCAAAAATGATCAGGGCTTGATAAAAAATTCTGATCAAGGCTGGAAAAAGAAATCAGGATGCCTGATCAGGTGTTTATTGTAGCTGGAGCAAGATTTCTACTCGGGATGTGTTAAATTGACAAACAATCTATCTGGACGAATAATTCACACGTATTCGTCCGAATAAATCTTTATAATTTTTTTTTGGGTTTGTTTGGGTTTGCTTGGTTTTCAGTGTTGTTTGGGTTTGTTTGGTTTTCGGTGTTGTTTGTGTTTGTTTGGTTTTAGGGTTTGCCCAAACAAACCCGAACAAACCCAAACAAACCCGAACAAACCCGAACAAACCCAAACAAACCAAAAAAAAATATAGATTTTATTCGGACGAATTAATTAAAGACGAATTAAAGTTCTGGAATTTAATAATTCCAGAACCAGATAGATTGTTTGTCCATTTAACACATTCTATCCGGACGCTTATATATATATATGTTATTCGTCCGGATACTAGCTGACATGAATCACAATAATAGGTACGTGGAAATATCGCGTGAACTGAGCCGCTATCGGGACGAATAATAAGCTTATTCGTCCGATAACCGGACGGGGAAACACTCCGTATTTAAAATTGAAAATTTGAATAAATATTTCCTCAAATCAAATAAATACTACTTTCCAATAACGAAAACCTCTTATTTCGCGACTATGATACTAATGCGCCCATGCGCACTTTGCCCTTCAACGCGACGGGCCCGACAGCAGGCCGCTCGTCAGATGTAGCTCATGCATACACCCACCATGTAGCTTCATCCTATGCCAATGCTTTGGGCACAAGTGTCGGTGTTGCGTTTCGGAAGTGAGAAACTCGAAAGTGAGAAACGATTTAAGTGTAAGTAAGAATATAAAGTGAGAAAAAGACGTTCAAGTGAGAAAATAATGACGGACGAAATGACACAATTCCTCGAAATAAAAAACAGCTGGGGATTATGAAGAATCCTATTAGATGTTAAGAAAAAATCTATTTGTCGGATATAAAACACCTATTTCTTCTAACCGATATATTCTATTTGACGTTAAGAACATTTTTCAGTAAATCTTAAACATAAACTTAAATTAAAAATGTTCGTAGCTGTTAATAATATCGTGGTAGGCCGACATACGAATAAGAAAACTTATTCGCCGGGAGACAAACTTCTTCGTCCTTAATAAATCTTTTTTCTGAGTGTACTATATAGTTAAACTACGTAATAGTATATCAAAGAAAAAATGTCTTTTTCAAGTTCCAGATGTGGGTTTGTGTGGATATATATACACTGCCGCTCAAAAGTTTGTATACACCAGTCGACATTTCTTGCCGCACTAAAAGTTACATAGCTTCGTCGAAAAAAAAGATAACCAAATTTACCGAGTGGCGTTTTGAAGGAAACAAATTCAGCGTTGTTTTGCTTTTTTGAAATATTTTTATGATTTTTTTTTCGACCCGGTACGCACTTTTGTACGTGATTGTTTTTCGGCTTTTTTCAACCATCGAGAATTGGGGGCATGACTTAATGAAAAAAAAAATGTTGTCATGTTTATCCATATAAACTTGAACGGGGTAACAGGAGCTCTATTTTAGTTTTTTTTTTTCAAGTTTCATACGATTTTTTTCGCAAAGCTATTCCATTTTGGGGTAAAAAGACAAATTTTGGAAAAAGCAAACTTAATTCAAGAACTATAGGGTTTAAGAGAAAATGTCAAAGATGTAAAAAGTTGCGTAAGATTTACTGGATCGCACGGAATTTTTTGAAAATTTTCCTCTGAGATTTACTTTTGAAATATTTTCGCTCGAAACTCTGATGAGTAGGATGGCTTCACTCGAAAAGTATGACGTTCATAACAAAATATCGGAAGGAGGAACTTTTTTAATTTTCGATTTTAAATTCACTAAAATTTTTTCTATTATACACGAAAACTATTATACACGTATTTTTTCCTATCGGCGGAGAAAAAGTTTCGAGGTGGGAAAGCACCCCTAAAAGAAAGGTGTATCACCCCCTAATTGAATTTTATCCAATACTTCTATAGCGAATTCTTCATCGCTTTACATTAGAAGAATTTTTGGAATTTCCGTTCCATTCAGATCGGTGGACTGCGTGAATGTGAAACTGCAAAATCATCCCTCGACACGCCTTTCTTTCAGGGGTGGTTTTCCCCCCATAAAACCGTTTTTCCACTGATAAAAAAAAACGTATCTAACAATGCTTTCACATATATGAGTTTCAACAAAATCGACGGTGCCAATTTAGTAATTATTGCAATCTTCTTTACACACATGAAGGCCTGCAAAAAAAGATAAGTTATCCTCAACGCTTATCGGTGAATCGTTCAACCCCCCCCTCCCCCAGAATATCAAGAGTAAGGGAAAATCGGAGTTTCGAACGTACGTATGCGTGGGTGTGTGCTCTGGCGTCGAAGGCGCCAGCGAAAGTGTGGCAAGCTCCGAGAGTTCTTGCGGGATATCACGACGCAGAGTTGCGGAAGCCACTTTTCTTCGTTTCGTGTTACGTATCGAGCCACCGAAAAAGTTACTCTCAATCTGACACTGTACAGGCTATTGGACTTCTTACATATACAGGGTGGCCTCAAAGGTGACGTCCGAAAGGAAAATCCAGGTGCCTTGTATCAATATCTATCCGAATCATCTCTATGTAGGTTCTACGATTTTTTTTACATTTTTAAAGAAGTACTTGTACTTGTCTAAATGACTCCCAATTGCTTTAAACAATTTCTGAGAGGAAAGTACATACACAAAAGAGAACAAGAAACTATAATACAGGAAAAATCCGGAAAACATGCTTTTTTCTCGAAAAGTAAAATTGATTGTAGAACATACATGGGGATGATTCAGGTAGGTATTGATACGAAGCATGTAGGTTTTACTTTTGCTTAAGGCTTTTGTAAATATATCACCCTATATATATATATATATAGGGAGTTTGTTGGGGTGGTCACGTTAAATGGTCCACCCTATATATATCTATATATAGGGTGGACCATTTAACGTGACCACCCCAAACATCTCCGTTGCCTTCAGAGTGACGAAAAAAATGTCAGGAGGTAATTTGATTGATTTTGAAGGGCTAACACAGTAATGAAAAAATCATCATCATCAAGGTCATCGTTTTTGCGTTCTCAAGGTCATCAATGGTTTTTCAAATGGAAACACGTTTGTTTTTAATCAAGTCGTTGTAGCTGATATTAGGACGAATCCAACGACCTAAGATATCATGACCTTGAAATGATTTTTCACCAAAATATACGGGTATAAACGGGTAATCGTGATGGTATTGACAATAAGAATATCCGAAAAATGTAATTGAATTTTGTGTGCGGAAAACTTATTGTAATAAATGTTCGAAGTGATGGCCATTAATCTTGAAACATTTTTTAAGACGTCGAATTCTCTTGTACATTTATCTAATACATGTTACTTTGGATGGATACACTTGTCTACTGATGCTAATATTGATAGATGGTAAACATCCTTCACTCTACTACAGTTTTACTACGTTAGAATGCCAGTATTTATAAACATGAGAAACATCTCCGACTATTGACATTATTGTATCCGTTGGATAACCTGTGCCGCTATCACACCAGAAACTATTCCAAGGTCAAGAGAATCATTCATCCGACGTCTTCGAAAAATATGTCGAGGTTAATGGACGTCATGTCGAACATTTGTTACAATAAATGTTCTTCACAAGCAATTCAATTACATTATTCGGATATTCTTGTTGTCAATACCATCACGATTTCTGATTTTTACACGGCTATTTTAGTGAAAAATCATTTCAAAGTCATATTATTAGAGGTCGTTGAACTCATCTGAACATTAGCTACAACGTCTTAATAGAAAAAAAACATGTCTCCATCTGAAAAACTACCGATGACCTTGAGACCGCAAAAATTGTGACGTTGACAAAAATTAAATTTTCACTACTGTATCAGCCCTTCGAAATCAATCAAATTACCTTCTGACATTTTTTCCGTCACTGTAAAGGCAACGGAGATATTTGGGTCGGTTAAATGGTCCACCCTGTATATATATGTATATATATGTATCTATGTGTATATATATATATTCATATATATATACACAACATATACATATAAATATATGTACAGAAACGCGTGCGAAAGTCTCGATTTCGGTTTCCTCGCAACTTAACCGAGAGTGCATGTGCCATGGAGGTCGGACGTGTTTATCCAAATGCGAAAATCTATAGCACTGAGAGTTCCTCAGCCCTCCTGCCCCTCGCCAACTACACATATCCTTATGGGCTAGACACCAACGGAGACTTGGCGCAATGGGGAGGGGGGTAGAAGAGGGAGGGGGGTCGGAAAAGCAAACGTTGGCACTGGCACATAGGAAAAACTGAATTGGAAAGAAATGACCGGAAGAAACGATACGGACGTGTACGTTGGCTCGCCTCTGTAGTATATACGACTCGATCAAGATTGAGGTCGCGCCACGGGGGATCGGCTCGACCTGGCTTTATAAATCTGCTATCGTACAGCTATCGTACAGCTTTTTAACCCCCCCCCCCCCTCCCCCCGCCATTCTGCTGTTGGAGTCATTTAATATATTGGTATTCCAGTGTTGGCATTTTGTTTGCGTGTTTGTTTTTCTGTTGTGCGGAGATGATGATGATAATGATGACGACGTGGGGGTTGTAAAGTGATAACGAGTAAGTGAGTATGTAAGATTGAGGCTTGCAACGTTGGAGTACAGTTAAGATGATTTTATTTTATTTTCTCAGTTTTTTTTTTTGCAGAATTACGATATTTGAGGCCCCTAATTCTGATCACGCAGTCTTCATATTTGACCCAAAATAAGACTTTTTTCCAGAGTGGTAGAAATCGAAATTCTACTCTTAAAGGTGTGAAACAGGGGTTTCAAAGTTTATATGAGACAAAATATTTTTTGGTCAGATTTGCTTGAAACTTGGTATAAATATACTCCAATACAAATAGTTAAAAATGTATTTATTTCGGTTTGTTTGGTTTTTCATACCAACCCAAACAAACACAGTTAGGGGGTTGAAAGTACTACTTGACTGTCTGCACGTATGAAGTAGATCTGGTCAAAAAATATGTTTTCTCATACAAACATTAACACTCCGGTTTAACGCTTTCGAAAATTAAATTTTGGAAATTGCTGATTTACAGGTTCAATTATTTGTATTTTAGTGTATTTGTGCCAAGTTTCAAGTAAATCTGATAAAAAATATGTCGTCTCATACACACTTTAAAACCCCCACTTAACCCTCTTAAGGGTCGAATTTTAGGAAATGCTGAAATACGTGTTCAAGTACTTGTATTGTAGAGTATTTACGCCAAGTTTCAAGCAAATCTGACAAAAAATGTTCTGTCTCATACAAACTTTAAAAAGTTTCGGTGTTTACCACTTTCGGAAAAAGTCTTATTTTGAGTCAAACATGAAGGCTGCGAGGTCAGAATTAGGGACCACAGATATCGTAATATCCCCCCTTTTTCAGCGGATTTTGGCTACGAGAATTTTTTCAACAATTTTTTAAGATGGCCATTGGGAGATCTGCAATCGAAATCTGCATGAAAATATTTGGTCCAATGATAAAGATAAGGAGATAAAAACATATTTAAAAATGTCGTTGCGTTCTCCCGAAGCACATGGTATGTAATTTATTAAATAATGATTATTATCGAAAATCGACGATTACAATTTTTTTATGTGAATCTTCATAATAATAATTAAAAAAACCGCTGTGTTATTTGAGCAGCTAAAATTAGGATGAAACAAAAATTACGACCTCCGCTCAAAAAAAATTGAGTTTCCGTGGAAAAAAATTTGGGAGAAAAAATTATTTTCCAATTTCATCCCGGTTATGTCAACTTTCGCATAATTGAAATTCTTTTGAATTGGGGAACGTTTAGGCTTAAACCATGTGATCTTCAGCGTCACTGAAATTCTATCATTTTTGGGAAAATAAATGTTATCGTTTTTTTAACTCATTGCACTAAAATACTCATTTCTTTATTTTGAAAATAAAAGAACCTTTCGATTGTTTTTCGAAAATCCATCATATTAACATAACAATTTTTTCTCGTTTTCGGAATAAAAACACGTTTCGATTATTTTTCGAAAAAGCATGATACTAAAATAATCATGTTTTCATTTTGCAAGTAAAAAACTTGGATTATTTTTCAAAAAAACCATTATACTAGAATAATCATAAGTTCTTCATTTTCGAAGTAAAAAACAATGCAAATTTTTTTCTTTATTTCACCGTACTAAAATAATAACACTTTCCCCATTGTTGGAATAGAGAAAATCTTTCAATTATTTTTAATAAATTCGCTATACCGAAATAACAATAACTTTCTCCTTTTCAAAACAAAAAATATTACACATACCTATTTTTAAAAAAACATTCCACGGCCCCCCGTTTTTCCCTCAATTTTACCTCCATGAAAATTAAATAAAAAAAAACCGCCTTGCATAATCGGAATGCGCGTTGTTCCGCTCTTGTAGGACACATTCGACCGGGCCGACAAAAAGTCCGAGTTCATCGTCGTGAAAAAGTGGGAAAAGGATTACTGGACAGTCTCCGCGGGCATTCTGGATTGCGTTCTTTCGGGAATCCCCCAATGGGAAAATATCACGACAACCCCGCACGCGATGCGGCGGCGCAATTGGCAACCCCTGCGGAAAGTTTGGCGCAACTGAGAACTTTTCGATCCCCGTTCTCTCTCTCTCTCTCTCTCTCTCTCTCTCTCTCTCTCTCTGTCTCTCTCTCCCTCTTTCTCTGTATCGGCCTCCCAATGCGCCCAAGAGAGTTTTGTCGTCGCAGCAATGCGGCCTAAAAAGTTTTAGCCTTAAGTGACCCTCGAGAAAAATGAAAAATGTAGATGCGGAATAAATAAACAAATAAATAAATAGATAAATATATATATATATATATATATATACACATACATACATACATACATACATACATACATACATACATATATATATATATATATATATATATATATATATATATATTTTGAATTCTCTTTTGCAATTTGCCAACTAATATATAGTATGGATAAAAATATATAAAAAATAGAGCATATGATGTCTAATAATTATCGAATGCTAGCTGTGCCCGCAACGTCGTCCGCGTGGACTTTACGATTAGTAAAGGTTAGGTTACACGGAAAAAAATAAATAGTACAAAATACAGGGGTTTCACAGTTCGCATTGGACTCGAGCGATTGCACAGCGATATTACCTGAAACACAGTGCTTGAAATACAGTGTGCTCAAAGTAAATTATTACAGCCCCTATACTGTCCTCTTTGGACTCGAACCGCTCTACTGTATCTTTTACTGGAACACACAGTCCAAAATACAGTGTAGTCAAAAGTAAATTTTAACAGTTCAACACTGTAATATAAATTTAACAAAACTTGTAATTTGACAGTTGGTTAATCTGTATTATGTACACTGGATGCGCCAGTTATATCGACAGAGTTTATGTAGGTGTTTTAACAGTGAAGTCCTCTGTTCTAGAAACTGGTTAGCAACAGATATAGTTTCAGTTTTGAACCGTTGCTTTTTACAGTGTGAACACAGGAAACGTTCTTGTTTTAATCCTGTAATTCAAACTTGATGAACCCCGTAATTTAATAGTGCCACAACTTGTATATTATACAAAATTAGGGGTAAAAATAACATTAGATAGCGCTGAAAGAACAATTGAAGCGTTGAAAGGACTGCCAGTCCTTTGTGTCCTGGTCGCGCCACGCTCGAGACAAGTCCTAACCAGTGAATACCGTTCACAACGTCACACTGTAAATTTGATTATAAAAATGAAGTAAAAAAATTCGACGAAATCTTTGCTTACAATGTATATTGTAAGCAACGTAATATATATATATATATATATATATATATATATATATATATATATATATATATATATCAAGAATATAATAAAGTGAATGAGCACACAAAAAAGTTTATCCATAAAAGAAATTTGAGAGAAATGTGTAGAAAATATTACAATATCAATCACATACACAGGAACGTACCTTTTTGTAAATAATTCTCTCTTTTTTATAATTTCTTGAATTATGTTGCACAAATTTCAACGTTCGCATCCTATCGACCACGCACTACTAACGGGCAATCCTTTGTGTCCTGGCCACGTGCCTCACCCCACGCACGAGACAAGTCCTAATTAGACAAGAACGTGCCTTTTTTTTAAATTCTCTTTTTCTTTATAATTTCTTGAATTCTGTCGCACAAATTTCGATGTCCGCGTCCCATCAACCACGCACTACTAACTGGCAATCCTTTGTGTCCTGGCCTCGTGCCTCATGTGCAGACAGTATAAAAAACAGTGATCGCATTTAAATTTTACAGTGGAATTTTTTTACTGAAATCACTGATGTATTCACAATATTAAACTGCAAATAAACCAGTGTAACTGTAAAAATCTCAGAGTGCACAGATAGCGTCACGAACTGTCGAAAGAAGAGTAAAACTACCGTACCCCACTGTGAAATTTAATGAATCACTCTGTACTCAATACAATGTACAGTGTAACCCTTGCAGTTTGCGTACAGTATAAAAATCAGTGATCTCATGTAAATTTTACAGTTGAATATTTTTACTGAAATCACTGATTTATTCACAATACTAAACTGTAAATAAATCATTGTAACTGTAAAAATCTCAGAGTGCACAGATTACGTCACGAACTGTCGAAAGAAGAGTGAAACTACCATGCCATACTGTACAATTTAATGAATCACTCTGTACTCAATACAGTTCACACTGTAACCCTTGCAGTTATCGTACAGTATAAAAATTAGTGATCTCATGTAAATTTTACAGTTGAATATTTTTACTGAAGACACTGATGTATTCACAATACCGAACTGTAAATAAGCCAGTGTAACTGTAAAAATCTCAGTGTGTACAGGAAAATTCGTCATTTTTGCAGGACAGGATTTACATTACTCTGTTTTACTGTAAAATGAAGTATGGCACCCTGTTTTTCATGCGGTTTATGCTGTGATTTTCGCTGTTTCTTTTTTTCCGTGTACGTATCAGAACCAAAATGGCAAAACAAAATCTCCAAGTCCAGAATTATCGCAGTTTTTAACCTTTCGTGGTCACCGTGGGTAAAATCGACCAGTCGGTCAACTTTGAGCCCAAATACACAATCGTTCCCGGCTTTGAATGGGACTTGCGTTGCTATCTACCTGCAGATTGGAGTGTCCTCTATACGTAGGGACCATTAGTAATTCGATTAAAGCGTTCGTACCTTTTTGGAACGCGTACTAGGCTGATATTTTTTTTCCAAAAGGACTATATCCAAGGAGTTTCAGATTTAAATTTTAGATAATAATATTGAAAATTCGCGGAATTATGATTTTTTAAGTAAAAAAGTAATTTTTTTTCGTTTTTGTCTCTATGAATTTTTAAACATATTTTTCCATTTTATTTCTTATAAATGAATTTTTCGTGTGTCATCTACAATGTTCAAGGCATGTTCAGTAATTTTTTGAACCTTTTTGGATATATAGCTTGGTCACAATACTGGTTTAAAAATTGACTGGGTAGAATCAACCCAGCGTGACCACCGTGATCGAAATGGGAAGTGTGACCACGAAGGTCATATAAAATGTAGCACCAATGAAATGTTAGGGGGGGGGGATCCCTTCAGAATGTAAAAAAGAGTTTATCGCCGGAAATTAACTCCGCGAGCAAGCTAAGGGACAACATTATAGCCGTGCAATCGCAGATCAATCGGTAGGTCATTGAGCCATAGAGTATAAATCTTGAAACATTAAGCACATTTTCCTGAGAATCAATTTTTCGTAAATCTCGTACACGATAGCTCAGAAAGTATCTGATCGATTATTTTGAAATTTTGCATACATTAAATCACATAATTACTGTCTATGTTAACATAAAGTTATTTAAACGTTATTAAGAAAAACCTTTCCATTAACACATACTGTAGTAAAAATGACATTGAAAATTTTCAAGCACATTCTTCAAACTCGTGACATTTTTTGAATTTGCATTTTTCTTTGGATTTTTTAGGTTCACATAGAGCGCGGAGGTTTTAGAAATCTGAAACTTCTTGGCTCCGATTTTTCAGATGTATGCAACAGACGCTAGGTTCTACGCTGTGGAAAAACTCCGGCAGCAACCGCCTCTGAAGCAAGTGTCGTATGGCCGGCATTTTTTAAAACAAAAAAAAGTTTTTTCCAAAATCGAAAAATTAAACAATATGTACATCAAATTTTAGTTAAGAAGTATAGCTAGTTTGGACACGAAAAAACCTTGAAAATTCGCTTATTTTCGACTGCTTAAGAAAGGGCACTACTACGACAGGCCGAAAAAAGTTTTTTCCAAACTTTTCTGTCTGCTACATTGTTTATTTGGGATTTGTAAGAAAAGTATGTCATTAAGCACAGATTGAACTTATGTTCTGGAAATGTTTACTTTAGAAAATGGAAAATTTACTACGTTGTTGAGGTATAATAGAGCCTCTGTATAAAAAATGTCGTCCAATGGTCGGATCGATTCTTTGACAACGGTTGGTTTGAAAAATACAAATAAAAAAGTTCCATAATCTATATAAATGTAGTTCTCGTTGTACGTAGCCGTTTTTACGAAAATAAAAAAAAAATCGCGAAATAGTGGGTTTTAAAAAAAGGGTAGTTTTGGCGAAACTTTTACTAATATTCGGGGGGTTAAAAAATACTAAATTTCAACAACAAACAAAAAAGCTATGTACAACCACAGCTACTGCAATTACGGAAATTTTAATTATTTCAAATTGAAAATGGCACAGAGTTATGATTGCGGGAAGGTCGAAAAAAGTAATTTCGAGACAAACGCGATTGAAACATTCAGTATACGTGAATGATTGCGCTACTTGTTCTCCCTAAATTGTCTGTAACTTGGTCAATTTTCAATATTTTAACTTGACATTTTTTTCATATATTCTCGAATATGTATACCTCGAAAAAAGAAGAAAAAAAACGCTTTTTCTACCCGTCATAGCGCACAGAAGTTAATATGTCAAAATTAATCTGTAAAATTAATGACAATCTGATAATTGCTCGCATTGTCAATCGTGCGTATGAAAATCTTGCACTTTGTATTGGAAACAATAATTTTCTTGAAAACAATAATTGCATTCCATTCACTTTATCGGACGAATTGTACGGCAATATCGTTCGCAATGTTCGAACGACAATATTGATCGAATGAATAATATCAAACGAGCACGGTCGAGAAGTCCAATCAAAGGCAGAGCCTCGCAACGCGATGTGCCGAGGCTAATTATAATTTGTGATATCGTGTCAATTAGCATATACGGGCAATCGCAATCAGCATATCAAGGTAATGTATTTGTGACGCTCGACGAAATTGTACACACGGCGATGGGTGCAATCAAAATTTCGATGATTTTAAAAATCAATTTGGCCAAATTAATGTGAACTCGTGGCCATAATGGATTTTTCAGCTCGCCACGGGTACCGCATCGTGACGGCGGAAAACAATTACACGTTTCACCCTACCGGAAATGAGAATGTGAGGTGTTGGAAAGATTCAATATTTGTAAAAAGAAAAGTACATCTACGGATTCGAGCCCGCATGTGTTCACCTCCGCACGCGATAAACTTATCGCCACTCGGATTTGCATGGCAAACCTGTTTTGTATTTTATCGATCGAACGCAGCCCTCGAGCCTTTTCATCGTCGCTTTTCTTTTCCTCAGCCTCAACGTGAAAAAATAAATCTGGGACCGCGGAAAAAGAGAAAAAAAAAGGAAATAATCTCGCTTGTGATGAAAAGATATTTGGTCTTGGTGGAAATTTCTCGCTCGTAGAAAATTCATATCGGAGTGATATGTTTTTTTTTTCAAAATAAAATGATGGAGAGAGGGAGAGGAAGGAATAATTTTTTTTTCATCAATTTGTTAATGCCTCACGTGAAGTGGACTTCGTTAAGGGGTCTTTTCACTTTAGACGCTAAAAAAGGCTATTTTTATGAATTTTTAAAATAGGTGTATATTATAGATATTGATATAAAAGTTGTTACACTTAATAAATACACTTTCGAAATACATTTTTTTTTAATTTTAGGTATTTATGTAACCCAAACGAACTTTAAATGCGTTTTTCTCGAAACAACGTTTTTCGACGGCTTGTTGATAAAATCTTTGAAACTACTGAACCTATCCTTATGAAATTTTACACCTATCAATTTTACAATAAAAAATCAATTAACAATTTTCTTTACAACTATAGCTATAGCGCATATCAAGGATTTTTTTAAATTTTGATATTTACTAGTTTTTTTTGCCAAAAGCGGTGAAAAAAATACTTTTTTTTTGTTTTTTCGAAAAATGTCCGCCGTTTTGTTATTTTTGCATATATCAAAAATAGTATGATATGGCTATTAACATACTGAATCTGAAACCGTTTGATCTTTTGTTTCGGATGATGCATTTCCAAGATTTCATCAACAGTGCAAAGCTACAATTTTTTTCGGACATTTTTTAACTACCATTTACGTCTATAAATAGTGTCTTAAATAAATAAATGATTTTTTGATATGTATTTCGAAAGTGTATTTATTGAGTGTAATAACTTTTATATCAATATCTATAATATGCAGCTATCAAAAAAATTCATG
>OZ023312.1:3341856-3451856 GCA_964007375.1 Ophion obscuratus
GGGAAACGGTGCAAGTTGTATCTCAAAACCGATCCGTTCGATTCACTTACAATTCGTATGGAACATAGTTCATAATATTTTATATCACAGGACTGGATGATTTTTTCATGTTTATCCAATTGCTAATGACAAATGATTAAAGTTGATTTTTTTTTCGTCGAAAAACGAACTTTTTTTTCTTCGGTTTGCCATTTTCGTAATTGTCAAAATTTGAAAAAAAGTATCCGGTCGTGCTTAAGTTTTATTATTATTCTAAAAGTCCGTTCATCTGTTTCTCATTTCGGATGAGCCTAGTTGCCAGAAGCACCTCCACCGATTCGCCAAGCAGCATCGGCGGCACTTTAGATAAATAATAATACCTTCGTTGTTTATTAATATTGATCGGTTTGTAAAAAAACTGAAACTTGGCACGAATATGTATCATTTATGTATAACACCCGACCACGTCATCCCAATACCGTCATTGGAGGAAAAAAAAGATTGAAAATCAACCTTTTCATCGGGCCTCAAGCTTATGCAGACCCGTTGATCGTCCACGTTTTATTCCGAGCGTACTTACATCGTTTTGGGCGAAAGTTGGTGTGATCGGTCCGTCGCTCGCTTCCCACTTATCGGCGATGCGAATTGTCTCCGCGGTTTTTTGTTGAACCGATTTCGACTCGTCCAGCAGCGTCAGCTCGTAGAACTCCTGAATGTCTGTAACGCAGAGTAAAAAAAATCCGTTATTTCGGTTACGATAAAGCTGTATACATTCATATATATATATATATATATATATATATATATATATATATATATATATATATTCACTATGAATTTTATCAAATTGTTTTTATATGTAAATATACATGACTGTGTGTATATATAATGTATTCACGAGCGATCCGTAAACGGCTATGTGAACGGAAAAAAAATCCGACTGGCACCCCTTGGCAAGGGTGGGTTGCGGAATTTTTATATTATTGCGATTTTTGCGTCACTCCTCTTAGGGACTCGAAATATATGTCGTCCATAAAAAATATGGGAACATTCTCACCGCCTGAGATGTAATTTCTATTTTTATTTCAAATTCATCCCCTCCCCCGAATAAGGGTAGGTTCCGGGAGTCTAAGATTTTTACGTTTTTTAACATCCGCAGTCGTGGCCTGGGTTCGAAATATCCAAGAAAAGGATCGGTAATGAATAAAGAAAATTAAAATAAAGGTTCGGTGGAATTCAGCATTGCAAACTTCAGACCCATAAAAGATACGATATCTCTGTACATATTTTATATTTGCATACAGAAAGTATATCTTCTCTTCTTCTCTATATCTATAAATGAAAGTCCGTTTTCTGTCTGTCCGCGATAAACTTCCGGAACCAATGGTCCGATCTTCAAGCGGTTTTCACCAGTGTGTGGCGTATTTTACCGATGCTGGCTGCCTGCTACGTGCCATCACGGTAGGTTATCGGGGGGCTGAGCAGTCACCAAAAATGTCGAACAAAAATGTCAGATTCATCGGAAAAAAAAATTGACGTCAACATCTGCGCTCTCTACTCGTCACGTCGAGTGTGCCGGTCTGTTTTCGTGGTCAAATGACGTTACGTTCTTCAAGGAGGTTGGAGCGATCCAGTTGAGTCAAATGACGGTTTACAATTTTTTTTTAAACGAACTGCAAAAAAGTGCATACGAAATATAGATTTATTTTGTAGATCTGATATTTCGTGAAATATATCATTAAGAAGACGGACAGTGGTAGATGCGCGATCGTGGTTTGCCTCTGGCGATACTTCGAGGTATGCAAGATTGTGCGTAGCCAATACTTGGAGCGGAGACCGCTTAGCCTTGCACCGGCTGGCGCAACAACCAGTGGCCGGAAGGCCAATACTTCTGATATTTTGGTGTAGATACTTTAGTACAAGTCAGTGCACTGGAGCAGTGTTTTTTCAACCTTCTTGAATTCTGGTGACCCTGCCCTGCGAGCTGGCAAGGGAAGCTTTGAAATTATTGGTGCCACTCGCCACTTCCTACCTATGTGAACTAATAATGTTCAATAAAACAGACGAAAGCCCAGCACTTTTAGCGTAGAATTAGAATTTTTTACCGAAGCTAAATGGTTGCATACTAGAGTAACTCAAATGGAATTTGCCTCTCAACTCACCCCAACCCTAAGCAATAGGGGTTGAAAACTTAAAAATCACCGTACCTCCACAATTAATAGCCCGATGAAAAAAAGTTTCAAACAAAAGTTGTTTGGAATAATAAAATAGCTCTAAAGTTGTGTGACGTCGAACCCCCTATCTTTGAAAATAGCGGCACAAAAACGATTCGAAAATTCGGAATAGACATATCGCTGCGTCCTCATCTGGGTCAGTGGGGCTCTCGCGTTTTTGTGCCGCTATTTTCAAAAATAGGGGATTGAACGTCACACAACTTCATACGTTATATTAAAAAACAACTCTTGTTTGAAACATTTTTTGATCCGGTTATTAATTATCGAGATACGGCAATTTTTTAGTATTCAACCCCTATTCATGAGGGTTGGGGCGAGTTGAGAAGCAACCTTTCATTTGAGTTATTTGCAGTATGCGACCATCTAGCTTCAGTAGTAGAACACGAAAAATTACAAGAATTCGAATATTTTTTGTCTCTGGTGTTTGGTGGTGAAAGAATTTTAAAAAATTCGCAGACTCAGTATAGTCTAGACAATAACGTTTATTTTTTTAAAATGTACTCTTTGATTGTGGCTAACGCTCCAATCTCCTCAATATTGAGCAGCGAACAAAAATGTCAGACTCGCTGAATGATAATGTTGATGACGAAAACATCAGCGAACGAGTGCGCGCTACCGGGCGCTCCACTCGACAAATCTACGCGACTGTTTTTGTTTTCGTGATCAGACGACGTTACTCACGTACTTGAATATTACGGAGATTAATTAAAAGTTTTCAGAATAACGAAAAGGAAATCCGCACGTGATTGCAATAGTGCGAGTGCGAAAAAGAAGTGCATAGTAAAAATAGGAAAAATAAAATAAATAGTAAAATAAAAATAAATAAAAATAAAAATAAAATTAAAAATAAAAAATAGTAAAAATGGTACGCACCCAAGCGAAGCCGAATACGGCAGCTATTTTCTTATACATCATATTCTATTATAATTTATACACTTTACATCTTGTGTGCAATATTGGAGTTAATTCCGAACACGTTTAATAGAAATTAGCTTTTTAAAAATATTTACGCATAAAATGTATATTTTACGCTCATGATATTTACGCCAAAATGATACTGTAATGTTTTTATTTTAACCTATAATGATTCTACTTAATATTTGGCTTAAAGCGAGATATAAATTTAGACGGGATAAAGTTAAGCAATTTGGAGGGAGTTTTTAAAGTAAGAAATAATTATTTTACATTTACCAAACTGTATGTATACTTTAATAGTATATTTTAGTATACAAAACAATTTTTTAAATTAATTCACCGTCAAAATGTCGGAGCTGTAGTATAGTGATACAGCAAAGTTGCCGCGGCAGTTGAAGAAAATGCAAATTTAAGACAATGGCACGCATTTACGAAAAAAAATTAACCATTCACGCAAAATTTCTGTCAAATTTGATAAAAAAAATAGTTTTTAAAATATTAAAAAAAGACAGTTCTCGTCAAGTAGGAGGTAGCAAAATTATTAATATTTCTACCAAGTTCTAACTCAATCTATATAATCGAATATAAAATATAAGTGATTAGAACGTAAAAATGATCAATAAATGCGAAATTAAAATAAAATGGAATCATGTCCAGAATTAATTCTACTAATCTCTCCCTCTCTTTCTCTCCCTCTCTCTGTCTGTGTGTGTGTGTGTGTGTGTGTGTGTGTGTGTGTGTGTGTGTGTGTGTGTGTGTTCGCATACCACTTGGAGAATATTCGAAACTAGTAATCGGCGAGGCCGTCCAAGGTTGGGACAAAGTTGCGAGGGTCAGTGGATTTGTGGCGAGGTATAGTCGTGATAAGGACCCAGGGAACATAATTTTCAATAGTTTAGAGGAACTCGTGATGGCGTATCCGAACTGAGCGGAGGAGAAGAAAAATGGCGGTATTACTGTTCCAAATAGAGACAGACTGAGAGAGAGAGAGAGAGAGAGAGAGAGAGAGAGAGAGAGAGAGAGAGAGAGAGAGAGAGAGAGAGAGAGAGAAACAGAGAGAGGGAGAGAGAGAGAGGGAGAGAGACGTAGGTAGACTAGACAAAATGGCCTAGTTTACCTCTGCGCGCATGGACGATGTAAGTTACGCCCTTACGTTTCTTGGTAGCAATTGACGTTTGCAATGGTCCTTTCGGTGGTGTAGACGACGTGAGTGACGCGGGGATATATAGTGAGCGTATACCCATTTCTGACTGTGAGATACAAATATGTGTGTGTCAATATATATATATGGGTATGTATATATATATGTCCATATATATATATATATATATATATATATATATATATATATATATATATATATATATAAATATAAGCCAACTGTCTACCACAGGTCACGACTGTGGGTCGTGGAGACCCGTAACTCCCTACCACTCGGCCTCTTCCTATTCCTATCAGTATCTTCCTCTTTTTCCCGCTCTCTTGACGTCTCTCGCTCTCTCACGCTCTCTCTCTCTCTCTCTCTCTCTCTCTCTTGCACTTTCTGAACTCATTCTGCGGATGCAGCAGTTCGTGACAATACAGAGATCAAGTAGAAAATACACCCTTCAGCTTGTGGCGCAACCCTCATCGTCTAGCAGCGGCGATTCTTCAAAATATGAGAGAAAAAGCCCGGTATCATACTCGCGCGGTTTCGCGCATTTCATTTTCATGGACGGCGCCACTAACGGACGATCGATGCTATATAACACGAACGAAAAATTTGCAGCGTCATATTTTTAGCCTTCTTGAGCTTATATATATATATATATATATATATATACACACACACATATATATATACATTTTTATATTTATGTGCATATGTATGCGTGTATAAAAAAATATATAAGCCGTTCAAATGGGTTCTGAAAAAAACGGAGGTGAAAAAGATCCTAGTAAATTGCGGGATACACTGAACACGCAAGAATAACTTAGGTGGGTGTCTTTTGTGGTGGTAAAGACGAATCGATACTGTGAGGACATTTTCTATATGGTTGATATATATATATATATATATATATATATATATATATATATATATATATATATTCTTAATAGAAACGTAACAAAAACGTGCCTGTATCTGGAATATGTTTTCATAATAGTAATTGTTGCGTTGTTTACTGAGAGTACAGAGGCAACGCCAGGCACTTTTGGAATTTTAGTGTGTCTGTACGTGCAAAAACTACTCAACGAATTTTATTCAAATTTGGCAAAGATATTGCTCGTAGTCAGGACTATCGTATGGAATACTTTCATCTCGACGCTTTACGATATTTTGGGTCCCCCCTATGACGAGCAGAAAAAGGTATTTTTTGCCTAATTTTGTTGTTCACTGGATTATTTGTTTGACGTTTGGAAAAAAAGGTAATTATTAAACATGCATTGACCTTATTTCGTGTAAATTTTGATGAAAAAATAAAATGAAAATCAAAATAGTTACTGAGGTATAGAGCCTCTGTATAAAAAATGTGGTCGGAAGATAGGATAACGTGACATGGTTGGTCTGGAAAATAAAAAAAAAAGGTTTATAATCTATATAAACGTAGTTCTCGTAGTACGTACAGGCAGAGAAAAGTCGTTTCGAGAAAAACGCCATTGAATGTTTTAGAATACATAATTCGTTTCGTTACCTGCTCTCACTATATCGTCTGTAAATTGGTGAATTTTCGATATTTTAAGTTGACATTTTTGTCACATATTCTTGAATATGTATCCTTTGAGAAAATGCAACAAAAAAAAATCGTTTTTTTCACCCGTTCCAGTGGTGTCCAGCCTTAACGTGGTTATGGGGTCAAGTCAACATTTTACCACTGAGCCGATTTTTTTCTGGACTTTTATAACCTCTTTTTTTATTGTTCCGTACGATTTCGATCCACATCACCGATTTTTAGAAAAAAATCGGCAACTCGACGTATTTGGTGAGATAACTACATTATGCTTATGGAAAACTCCCGATCATTTTTCAGTACATTATTAATATCTGCTAAGTGAATGTTATCACGGAGTTGAAAAATAGGTACGGTTTGACTAATTATCGGACTAACCCTTGGCACCGTGAAAATGAGGATTCACAGTACCGTTATAAAATTAGTAATGTTTTTGATTATGCTCGGGAACTTCAAACTACTCGGTCAGGATAATTAACAACAAATATTATTGGTACTTATTCTCTTAATTAGTAATAATTACTTAATATTAATTTGATAACTACGTTCAGAAATTATTCCTTTTAGACATTTCTAGGCAAAGACAAAATAACGCGGATTTTTCTTCATACATAATTTGTTTTTTTAGAATATCGGAAAATTATTAAAGTTTTTGATTTCTTCGAGATTATATACAGTACACACTTTTTCTTTCCAGCGGAATTTTCTTTTCCTCGGGCCGATATTCATTTTTGACTCCTTGGACCGATATCGAGATTACGAACGGGGCGCATGTGTCTCTAACTTCGCGACACATCTGCCAACCTGGGCATTATGATATACCATGATTAACGACGTTGCCAATTCGTTTCACGTCGATGAGCGAGAAAAAGTTATAGAAAATCATTATGCAAAGTGATGAAAACACTTTACGTAATCACCGAATGTTCAAAAATGCATATTTTTTACAAATCGGCATAAAAAAATATCTCGAAAACGTACGTTTGATATGACAATTATATTAAAGCTAACAGTTGGTAAGTCAATGGGCTCCGTGCATAGGGCACTTCCCTCGTACTTCACCACCGCCGGCTAAACCCCATAACAACCGTTTCATCGTGGTGTCTCATTGTATGGTACAATAATTCGACGATAGAAAGCGCCACATGCGTCGCGCTATGCTTTCGTTTTATCCAAAACTATAAAAGGAGCGTCTATACGCTGGCAATTGTATTCTTTCGTAATTGACTAGGGTATCGTACGTTTGAGTTGCGTCAAGAATATTAAAGAGTTTGCGATTATTCTAGAGTTGGAGATTCTGCTTTGCGATATTGGTTGCGATACGTGAGCTAACCTAATCGGAAGTCCACCCACACGAAGTCACGGGCACAGCTTTTATATATATATATATATATATATATATATATATATATATATATATATATATATATATATATATATATCTAAAAGCAGCAGGAGGAGGAGGATATATATATATATATATATATATATATATATATATATATATATATATATATATGAACACACAGCTTATTCCTCCTCCTCCTGCTGCTTGAATCCTTCCGACGACGCGCGTAGAAAATCGGCCTGATATATGGCCATCGAAAAAACTCGCTCTGGATATCCGCCCCGTTTTTTTTTTTTTTTTTTTGAGAATTTACGAGGCAATAATGCGAATCGAGGCGACTTGTTCGAGATTTCGTTATGTACACACATGCGGCTCAATACGAGTGGACGTAGGACGACGGACCCTGTCGGAAGGAAGGACGAGGGAAGGGAACGAAACATTGCGGATTCGAAACATTTTTCATACGTGAAATTTTGACGATGATAAAGTTCGTAATGGAATCTGATCATTTTTCTTCTTCGTTGTTATTATTTTTCGACTGCCGGTATTATTGTCGAAAATAAGTGAGCAGAGCTGAAGCCACGCCCGGCTTTTTTTCCGAGCAAATAATTCGCGTCGCGAGCGACTGCCGGTGGGATGCAAAAATGGGGGAAAAAACGGCAAAGAAACGAGAAGGAAGTGACGGCGCCCCAGGTGCATATGTGCATACAGGTACGACGGAGGATTCGTTTGGCTTTGTGGCTGGCTGCGTCCAAGCAACTCCAATTAGAGATTACGTTACATACGCATGTTCAAAGGGATGCTTTTCTTTCGGCTGGATGTTTGTAGCGGCGCTCCGGGATTTTTTTCTTACTAGCTTCACGACATTTTTTTGGATACTTAATTATAATTGTTTAGGTTGTATAATATTGTATGCAAGAGGTCTGTGTATGTTTGAAATTTAAAAAAAAATACGATTCTTTTATTGCTTAGTTTTATAGCCGAAAAGGGCCGTTTTTTTCCGAATTATTTTCTGCACTAGATTATTCATTTGGGATTTGAAAAAATAGTATGTTGTTATGCATACATTGAACTTATTTCGTGTACATTTGTTATTTTGTTCAATACTTATCAATGTTATTGAGGTATAGAGTATAGAGAATAGAGCCTGAAAAATAAAAATCAAGTTTTCTAATCCATTTAAAGTTTTTTGACAAAAAAATCACAATTGTATATAAACTGTAATTTTGGCGATATTTTTACTGATATTCGGGGGCTTAAAAAAGACTAACTTTCAAAAACAAAAAACGGCTACGTACAATGATAGCTGCTGCAATAATAGAAATTTTGCTTTTTTAAGAGGTCTTCTCACTGTAGACGCTAAAAAAAGCTATTTTCATGAATTTTTTTTTTGATAGGTTCAAATTATATATGTTGATATAAAAGTCGTTACTCTTAATAAATACAATTTCGAAATTTAATTTTTGTTGTTGTATTTATATAACCAAAGTGAACTTTAAACGCGTTTTTCTCGAAACAACGTTTTTCGACGGCTTGTTGATAAAATCTTCGAAACATTGAACAGATCCTGATGAAATTTTAACCACATATTCTTTACAACGATAGCGCATATCAAGGATTTTTTTAATTTTTGATATTTACTATTTTTTTTCCAAATACGATGAATAAAAAACTTTTTTTTTGTTTTTTTCGAAAAATGTTCGCCGTTTGTTATTTTTGCATAAGTCAAGAATCGTATGATATGCGCTATAGCCATTAACATACTGAATCTAAAACCGTTAAATTTTTTTGTTTCGGATGATACATCTCCGAGATTTCATCAACAGCGCAGACCTACAATTTTGTAGGACATTTTTGTAACTACCATTTTCGTCTACAAATAGTGACTTTAATAAATAATTATTTTTATAAATTGTATTTCAAAAGTATATTTATTAAGTGTAACAACTTTTATATCAATTTCTATAATATAAACCTATCAAAAAAAAATTCATGAAAAGGGCCTTTTTTGCGTCTACAGTAAGGAGACCCCTTAAATTGAAAATCAGACAAATATAGCTAGAGTTATGATTACGGCCAGGTCGAGAAAAATCGTTTCGAGAAAAAAGCGATTGAAAGTTTTAGTACACGTTAATCGTTGCGCTACATGTTCTCGTCAAATCGTCTGTAATCAATTTTTAATATTTTTACTTCAACATTTTGTCACATATTCTTGAATACGTATAACTTTTTTGAGAAAATGCAAAAAAAAAACATTTTTGTAACCCATTACCGTGGCTAAATAGTAACAAAGATTTTATGAAAATTCCAACAAAAACAAATTGAGTTGTGGAGATGTTGGAAAAGGGTCACAACGCCCACTGCGCTGTGGCGAACCGCCTCGCTGCGAGTTGCCCTTTTTTTGCATTTTCTCGAAACAATAATTTATGAAACGGTGCAAGTCATATCTCAAAATTTATTCGGGTGACTAATTTCAAATTTGAACGGAGTTTATAGCACTTTCTTTTGTAAGGCCGGATAACTGTCAATAATTTGTTAATAACAAATTAGTAAAATTGTTTTTTTTCTTCGAACTTTTATCTGCCAGTGGCCATTCTCGTAATTTTCAACATTCAATAAAAGTATCCGGTCATACGAAAGTTTTATTATTATCAGTATAATATCGAAAATTGTATTTGCAGTAAAAAAGAATGTACTTGCAGTCAAGTAGATTTCAATTTTATTTCAGAGATTATCCTCAGCAGCACTGATTGGCCATGCAGCAACAGTGGCACTTCGTTTAAATAATAATAATTCCATTGTTGTTCAATATTTAGCACTAAAAACCTCAAACTTTGCAAGACTATGGAATGATTGTGTGTGAAATACCGACCTCGCCTCCCCGATTTGAATTTCTCATAAATCCAGTGTTATTCGTGTTCCTATGATGATCTTTATTTTTTTTTAAGATTATTATATTGTTTCAGCAATTCATTGTCCTTTTTTTCTGCTTATTATTGCGATTATTATTATTATAGATATAGACGCATCCCAAACAAACTCAAACAAAAAAGTTTTGTATTTATAATAAATTTACGGAGTGTCTGGTCGTCCGGATATCGGACGAATAAGCATATGTTATTCGTCCGGATAGCGGCTCAGTTCACGCCGTATTTCCACGTGCATATTATTGTGATTCATGTAAGCTAGTATCCGGACGGACACATGTCAGCTAGTATCCGGACGGACACATATTCGTCCGAATAAAATCTTGATAATTTTGTTTGGTTTTTGGGTTTGTTTGGGTTTTGGGTTTGTTTGGTTTTGTTCGGGTTTGTTCGGGTTTGTTTGGGTTTGCACACACAAACCCAAGCAAAACCAAACAAAACCAAACAAACCCAAACAAACCCAAACAAACCCAAAACCCAAACAAACCCAAAACCCAAACAAACCCAAAAACCAAACAAAATTATCAAGATTTTATTCGGACGAATGTGTCCGTCCAGATACTAGCTGACATGTGTCCGTCCGGATACTAGCTTACATGAATCACAATAATATGCGCGTGGAAATACGGCGTGAACTGAGCCGCTATCCGGACGAATACATACGCTTATTCGTCCGATAACCGGACGGCTAAGCCGCAGGGATAAATTTATTGTTATTTGTAGTCCTTTGTTAGAATTTTCAAAATTTTTTTCATAGATTATTATAGTAGTGTATCAACTAATTGTTATCTAAAAAGATAACCATGGAGGAAAAATCCTCCATGGTTAATTATTAGCATTGCAATGGTGCAGTAATTCTTTTTTCGTTATCATTTTGTCAATATTCTTATCATTTTATTATTTTTATTCTATGGGTTATAGGTATGTGCTAAATCTCCTAACATTGTTTTTTTCTTCGATTTGTTACATCAAAAAGTAAAAAAAAAAACAGTGAATCCATTTCTAAAAGGTAAGGAACTTGTTATTAGTACATCTTCCATATTTTATCTTCCATTTCAAATTAATTAATTGTTTAACAATAATTTCTCATTGAAAAAAAAACTTTATTTTGGCAAGGCTAAATATCAATTGTGTGTAAAAACCCGACCTCCTCGTCCCAATATTCTCATCATCGAAAAATATTGCAAATTGACTTCATTTTTGGGCCTCAGGGACCCTAAAAAATTGGGGTGTTTTTCTTTTTTCGTCGATAATGATTTTACCGTACGGGATATGAAAAAAAATCAAATCGCAACAATGTTAATTTTTTCCGTGTACTATACATTGAGGATGAGACCGATAACGTTGTCGACGAAAAACGCCCCTATTTTCGAGGGTGCGTTTCACCTCTTAAAAATCGGATTCCACAGATGTAAAAAAAATTGTGTCGCCTATTTTTACCCATTCTACAAGCATGCCAAATTTAATCGTAATCGGAGAGATCGACCTCGCAATACTTTCCTTGTTAGTATTATCAATGAGTATTAACGTATATAATAATAATAATAATAATAATAATAACTAACAATTATGAAATTTTGTTTCAGTTTTTATAACCAAGGCCTGAAGAAATTTTCTGAAAATAAAAAAAAGGTTTCTCATTATTATACCCCAGCCGCGTGTGCAATATTCCCCGCAAGTTCCCCACAACATACGCTAGAATGCAACAATATAAGAAAAAGAAAAACCAACCTCCTAGGAATCCAATCATCCAACAATTCACGGACAGCACGCCCCACAATTAATCGAAATACCCCGCGACTAAACGTTCGTCCACATACCTCGACGACCGCAGCACAGATTCCAAGCGTGAAACTCTTGGATCCTCCGCGTCGATTCTACTCGCACACGTATCCAGTCCGAGTGGACGCTGAGTACCGTAATATGTCGGAGCGGCCATAAAAACGGTCGACGAGACCAGGGGTAAAAAATATTAACAAAAAAGAGAAAAAAACCACCCTGCAGCATGGGAGGATGAAAGGGCTTGAAAGGGGGATAAAACAGGAGCGGGGCTACGAGTGGACGACGGAGGGGGGGGGGGGGGGTGGCAATAGAAAGAAGAGAAAAACGGGGGAAAAACCTTAAACGATTGGACGTTACAGTAATATCATGGCCAACGTTGCCAAGTTCCGTTAATTTTCCTCGAGTACAAGTGTATCTTGCCGAGTCGCGTGTTGGACTCTGACGTAGTGCTTAGTGGGGTGGAATGTTTTTCAGTCTTGATGTCTCTCTCTTTTTTCGTCTCTCTCCCTTTCTCTATCTGGCGGAGAGAAGACGACTTATCGTTTTTCCGTCTGGCTTGAAGAGGACCATTACCCACTTCGATCCGTTCTCTCGTACAAACTCGACGCTTTTCCCCGGAAGTGCGATCTTGCTCAAGCTTGTATTCCCCCTATATATATATATATATATATATATATATATGTATGTATGTATGTATGTATGTATGTATGTATGTATGTATGTATGTATGTATGTATGTATGTATGTATGTATGTACGTATGTATGTAAGTATGTATGTATGTATGTATGTATGTATGTATGTATGTATGTATGTATGTATGTATGTATGTATGGATGTATGTATGTATGTATGTATGTATGTATGTATGTATGTATGTATGTATGTATGTATGTATGTATGTATGTATGTATGTATGTATGTATGTATGTATGTATGTATGTATGTATGTATTTATGTATGTATATATGTATGTGTGTGTGTGTATATACATACAATGTATATATATATACTCACACCTATACATATGTATGTATGCATATATATATATATATATATATATATATTGTATTTTAACTACTAGCTTGCCGTTCGTGAGCATATAGGGTGTACCTTTCCAAGATAAAGGCTTTTTTTTCAAAGTTGAGCAACAAAAATTGGCCGAGATATTCACGAGAAAGTCCAACGGTGAGTAAACAATGGCACAGTAGTTTCAGCGTCCAAGCGAGCGCGGGCGCGGTTCCGAATCCACAATCGGACAAGTGGATTTGAACATTCAATTGTGAATTTTGAAATTTGAGATTCGAACGTTACCCGGTTGCCCAAATAAAGTATTAAATAATAAATAAAAAATGTTAAACAGTGCTATCCATTGTTTACTGGAAAGATCTTTAGATCTTTGCACTGAGAAAAAAACCAATTGAATCAAAAAAATATATTGGTTGATCCAAATAAATGTGCTGCTACGGAGTGCCACAGGTATATGAGATTGTTACAATACTATAAAATATTGGAAAATGTGATTGATTTAAATAACATATTATTTTATTTGAAAAAAGCTCTTCTGTTCTCTGAATATCTGCATATTCAGAGAATATCAGATATCCAATGGAATATCCACGGAGAGAATGTCAGATATTCACCTGATACGAACTGATACTACACTTTGATCTTAGCCACAGGACACGAAACGTTACTCTTTAGAGTTTCTCCGGCGTTTAAGTAGATTTTCGGTTCGCGCTACGCTTACGAGAAACGAGCGCGCGTACGGCTTCTAGCGGTTACTCCGAGAACTACGGGTTTCCTCTCACTTATAATTTCGGTGGCGCTCGGCCATAATTTGGTTGAATTTTTTCAACCAAATGCGCAAGAAACATATTTTATTTTCACATAATTTTTTAACCAAGTCAGACATTTGCTTAATATTTTTCAATGGAAATAAAATATTCATACTTTAATGAATAATGTACTTGGAAATCAATATCGGATATGGTGAAAAAAATGACATATTTGCTCAATAGAAATTTTATCTGAATCAAACGAGCGAAATTCAATTTTTCTTGTGTACTCGAATCAACAATATTCATGTTATGAATTGAAACGCTTTTTTTGTTCGTAGCAGAAAATGCATTCAAAACTATATAATTTGTTGGCGTTTTTTCTCATTCAATATATCTTTTGAATGAGAAAAAAACGTTTAATTTCATCATGTTATTAAAGTCAATAGCGTTTTGTTTGGATTAATAAATCCGATTATTTACACCAACAATTTTACAATTGAATCAATGAAATTTAATTACATAATACGAATGATATTGGATCGATGATTTTTTCTATCAGTGTAGATCTTCCTAGTACGCAATGGACAATATTGTTTAACATTTTCTATTTATTATTTAATACTTTGTTTGGGCGACCAGATAAGGTTCAGAATTCAAATTTCAATATTCGAAATTGAAAGTTTGAACGTTCGATTTCCATTGCAATTCAAGAAAAATCAATGGATTTGAATCTATTTGGGTGAAAGTAGATTAGAAGGGTGGGAGTCGAAATATCGATGGATCAATATTCGGAGGGTTCATATAGTCGTAAATAAACATTCCGAATACGAATATCTCGAAGTTGAAATATAGCGAAAAACAAAAACCGATTTAAAAAATATTGAGAGACATAATATCGAATTGCTTATATAAATAACACCAAATAATTCGAGAAGACGAATCTTCGAATTGTAAATATAGCGACGGTTCAAAAAACAGAAAGCATTAAATCGAACGGCCAAAAAGTCGAGTGGTTAAAATAGCGAAGGGTCAAAATGTCGAACGGCCCGGATGGCGAAAACTTGTGATCGAGGCAGATAGCGTTAACGGTCGGCCGGGACGGCATCCATACCATGTTCGCCATTTTGGCATTCGCCATTTCGGACCATCGATATTTTGCGTCTCGATATATTGCTTTTCGCTATAGGCGGTATTACCAATATTAGATACTCGTTTTTTTCTGTTTCGGAGATATGGATTTTATAGATTGTTCCAATCTATATTTGTATGTTTCAAATTGCAGACGATCTGAATATACGTTTTCAGATAAACGAGCCCTCGAATAAATGATGCTTTGCTTTATAGTCATTCGATTTTTTCTTCGATCGAAACATAACATTTCGAATAATTAAACCTTCGTTATTTTGAGAGTTCATAATTCTGTCGTTTCGAAATATTTGTCGACCTATATTTGGTCCTTCGATATTTGGATCCCCACCTGATTAGAAACCGCGCCCACTCTTGCTTGGACGCCGAAACGACTGTGACATTCTTTACTCACCGTTGGACTTTACTTGTGAATATCTCGGCCAACTATTTCGCACATTTGTGAAAAAAGCATTTTGCTTGGAAAGAGACACCCTATATGCTTACCAATGGAACACTAGTAGTTAAGATACACCCTGTATATATATATATGGGTGGGGGGACAAATTTCGAACGATCGATATGTAGATGGGCCAAAATGTCGAATTCGAAAATGACGAATGTTCGAATATAGATAGATCAATCTTACTAGAGTTTGTGAAGTCGAAAATAAGAATTACGAATATGAACATCTCGGAAGTTGATATGTAGCGAAAAACAAAAATCAGATTTAAAAAAATATCGAAAAACATAAAATCGATGGACCTGTATGCATAACACCAAATAATTCGAGACGACAATTCTCCGAATTAAAAAAATGGCGATGGTTCACAATGCAGAAAATCATCAAAGCGAACGGCCGAAAAGTCGAGTGGTTGAAATCGCGAAGGGTCAAAATGTAGAACGGCCCGAATGGCGAATCGAGCAATACGTCACTTGCGCCTCAGAGTGAAGCTGCGAGATGGCGCTGGCGGTCTGTAGGCTAAAATATCGTAAGACAGTCATCCCACGTGACGGGCCCCACCACGTTCGCCATTTTGGCCGTTCGACCTTTCGGCGTTCGACATTTCGGGCCATCGATATTTTGCGTTTCGATATATTGCTTTTCGCCATAGACGGTATTACGCATATTAGGCACTCGCTATTTTCTGTTTCGGAGATATGGGTGTTCTACATTTTTCGATTCTGTATTTTTATGTTCCGAATTGCAGACAATCTGAATATTCGTTTTCGAATAAATTACCTCTCCAATAAATAATGGTTCGATTTATAGTCATTCGATTTTTTTATCAGTCGAAAGATAAAATTTCGAATGATTTAACCTTCGTTATTTTAAGAGTTCATAATTCTGTCGTTTCGAAATCTTTGTCGTTCTATATTTGGTCATTCGACATTTTTACCCCCACCCTATATATATATGTGTGTGTATATATATATGTATATGTATATATATATACATATATATATATATATATATATATATATATATATATATATATATACACATATATATACACACACACATACATTTAAGTACAAGAAATCGTGCGAACGTCGGAAATACACCCGGCTACAATATGCATGTATCTCGCCTCGTTCTCTTTTTTCGTAATCGTAAAAAACTTTACGAACATCGAGAAAAAGCTTCTTACCGCGTTTTTTATGCCCGGGCCGGGGTCGCTCTGCAGTGCGTCGCTAGTGTAGGCGTTTCGTTGGGTTTGTTCGCAACAACGAACTTCATTGCAACGTTTTGAATGAATGTTATTATAATTAGTGGGAACGAATTTTTTTTTTGTTGCGATATCCTGTTATCGAGGTATTCACTGTTTGTGATTTAGTTTAGATTTCTTTGGGTTTGATGGGGATTGTGAAGTTGAATTGACGTTGAAGGAAAAGAAAAGTCCAATTGAATATGAATCGAATTTCCGAATATTGAATTATATTGATGATGTGTTTGGGCTTGTTTGGGGTTAAATGGGATTGTGGCGATAAATAGGAATTCCAAGAAAAAAGAACAGAAATGTAAATTATCGGTTCGTTTCGGGTTATATGGGATTGAGAAGTTAAATGGGGAATTTGAAAAAAAAAAGCTCAAATAAAGTTGTTTCAGGTGTGCTGGCATCGAATTATTGGTGAATTGGAATTATGTTTGGGTTCGTTTCGGGTTACATTGAATTGAGAAGGTAAATTCAATGGGAATCGCAAAAAATAGAAAGCCAAATAAAATTGTTCCGGATGTGCTACTATCGAGTTATGCGCCAATTGGAATCATGTTTGGGGTCTAATAGATTATGAGACCGCATGGAAATTGCAAAAAACCAAAATTCAAATGAAATTTTTCGTATGCGCTACTATCGAATTAGTGGCGAATTAGAATTATATTTGGGTTCGTTTGGGTTTGATGGAGATTCAGAAATCTAATAGAAATTCCAAAAAACAAACAAAAGTATAAAATTTTCGTATATGCTATTATGGAATTACCGGCTAATCGGAATCATCTTTGGGTTTGGTGGAGATACAGAAAACGAATGGAGATCGCAAACAAACGAAAAACCCAACCAAACCGTTTAGAACGTCCGACCAAGTTATTCGCGAATTGAAATTATGTTTCGGTTTGTTCGCTTATTTTTTATTCCCGCGTGATAATCGGGCTCGCGTCATTTTCTGTCCACCTTAATTTACGATCACAAATTCGAAACTGGAAAAAAAAATTTCATTAAAAAAATTAGATATTGCAATAACCGATGATCCAATTATTCGCGAATTGCGATTTTATTGGATTTACATCGAGGCGGTATTATTTCAGCGTAATTGCGCTGCTCGAAAATTTCGTAATATTCCGGGCAATTTTTCCGCGTGAATTTACGATTGCGATATTCGCAGTGAAAATGATGTTGGAGTTGCTCGCGGTGTGGCTCTCGGCGGACGATGAAGCGCGTGCAACGAGAGCACGGGAGAGTGCAGGGCAACGAGGATGTTGAGAGCTTTGTTGTGTAAGCTGCATATGACCATAAAGACGGAACTACACTGTACATTGGTTGGACCAGGAGCACACGTGAGATGGGCGCCCACGTACTTAACCCATTTCCGGTGACAAGCTACACCGGTTCTTCGCTATGTACGTGCTGCCGTTGGAATGCTCCTTGCGAGACTCCGCTCCTCGTGTCATCTCGTAAGGTGGCCTTGCCTCAATCGGATACTCCAACCACTTGCTATTCGCGACACCTTCGGATAGCCGACAAAAACGATTACTGTCGTCGGTCGATGTATTTATTTTTCTCGTGTAGCACGAATATCGTACTATGCACATTTGAAAAAAATATTCAAAGGGCTATTCAGGAACATCGCTCCCCAATTGTTTGCCCCCTTTTATATGAATTAAGTTTTTATATGAGTTTTTGTAAAAACAATATTTGAAAAAAATGTATTCCACTATTGCAGATTCTTTTTAAATATATTCGTTTAAATCACGATCTGTTTAAAGGGTCTTCTCACTTGAGACGCTAAAAAGGCTATGTTCGTGAATTTTTTTGATAGGTTTATATTAGAGATATTGATATAAAGGTGTTACACACAATAAATACACTTTCGAAATATGCAAAAAAAAATTTATGTAGTAATGTAATCCAAACAAACTTTAAACGCGTTTTTCTCGAAACAACGTTTTTCGAGTTGGTAATAAAATCTTCGAAACTACTGAACTGATCCTTATGGCATTTTAACCACATATTCTTTACAACTATAGTTATAGCGCATATAAAGGATTTATCAAAATTTTGATATTTACTATTTTTTTTGTTGCCAAAAACGGTGAAGAAAACACGTTGTTTTGCTTTTTCGAAAAAATGGCCATTCTGTTATTATTTTTGCATGTATCAAAAATCGTGTGATATGCATTATAGGCATTCACGTATTGAATCTAAAACCGTTCGATTTTTTTTTCATCTACAGCGCAAACCTACAATTTTTTTAGGACATTTTTTTAACTACCATTTTCGTCTATAAATAGTGACTGAAATGAATAAATTTTAAAAAAAATGTATTTCGAAAGTGTATTGATTAAGTGTAACAACTTTTATATCAATGTCTATAATATAAACCTATAAAAAAATTCATGAAAATAGGATTTTTTTATGGTCTAAAGTGAGAAGACCCCTTAACAGTGCGGAGTGATAAAAAATATATATGCTTCTAATAGTTTTGGTATTCGGTATTATTTGCTGACAAAAAATTTCGTCGTATAGACTGAATTGGTCTATTTGCATGTTTTTTAAATTTGAAATGTAGTTGTCAGTTACAAAATGCGTAGACGTAGTAGTACGCCCTGTAACCGCAGTGTGGCGCAGGGCCCGGGGCTTCTCCTGCAAGCCATTTGTACTCCGAACGAGTGGATAACCGAGTCCGCAAAACGTATCGACACGCCACGAAATTTAGCCCATTGGAATCGGCCTCGTAATCGGCCAAGTGAATTCCGAAACACTTGTGATTGCCACGCAAGAGAATGATCTTTTCATATCCCGAAATGGTGGTAATACAAAATATTTTTTATAATGTTTGCACCATTGAGTTGATTGATCATTAACGATGCAGATAAATATGTATTGTATATTCATTCGTACGAGATAACGATATTTTTATATTCAAGAAATAAAGATTTTCGAATTTTTGAAATAAAGATATGTTTTCTTTAAATGAATGTCCTATACTTGCAAACCAACAATGTATTTTGATCAAATACGTATTTATTGAATGATGTTGAAATTTGGATCGTTGAAATGGAACGAATTTTTTTTTTTTTCAATTGCACACATTTTTTTTGTCGATGCAGGCTGTAAAAATCACTTAAACGTTTTCGCGTATTCTTATTAGGGATTTACGACCTAAATTTGCAGGAAAAATGCTTCAGATAATGATAAAAATAAAGGAAAAAAAATCGATGCTTTCCAACGATGCAAACTTCAAAGTCGTTTTAATGAACGATGTTAAAGGTTGCATCGTTGGAAGACAACGAGGTGTCTTTCTTATTTTTCGATTTCTTTATTTTTTATCAATGCTCAAAATCTTCTCCGCAGATTCGGATTTTTCAGATCCCCAGTAATAATCAAAAAAATGTCGGAGCGATTTTCGTAGTCTCAATCCAACAAAAGAAATTTGGACAACGTCTAAAAACGAATTTTCATTGCATTTCAACGATGCAAACTGCATCGTCATTTTTTTTTAATTGTCCACATTGAGGCATTGTTGAAACGAGGTCGTGTTTAAATTCCGAATTTGGAATGATGAGAACACTCAAAACTCCGACAGAATTTTACACGAAAGACCAAAGCTCCGAAAATCTGAACACCGTCAATATAATTCCGCTATTGAAGTTTTAAAAGCTTCAAAATTTTCGATAAACGACGAATTATTTCAAGAATTTTTTTTTTATTAAGGGGAGATATGCACTTAGATGGTCGAGGCCTGGTATCGATGATTTCATGTAAGTTGACAAATTGCATGATTTATTCATTCCCAAATTTTCAAACGCGTTTTTTCTCAAAACCACGTTTTTCATATCGGTGCCCAAAATCTCTCGAAAACCAATGATCCGATTGCCTTGAGGTTTTTTGTGGTTATTCGATCTACCATTATCTAGTACTTGTCATAGGATTTTTTTTCCGTTACTTAGTTTTTGTTTTATAGGAAAAATAATAACTACTTTTTGGCCCCAAAATCACTATTTATGTTCAAACGTCCGCCATTTTGTCATAAATCGATATTTTCAAAATCGGCTATGACAAGTACTAGATTATAGTATCCAATTTAATAATCTTTTTGGTTTTTTTTTTCAGATGATTTTTGAAAAAACGCCAGTGGGTACCGCCCATTCAGATTTTTTACCACGCTCCAAGAATCATACAATATCTTTGTATATTTTTTATATTTTTAAATAAAGAAAATTAAATATATTTTTGAATGTATATACTTTTAGGTAATTAAAACCCCAATCCGAAATTTCAAATAGTTTTCCTTGAAAAAAATCACAAAAATAACCTTTTTTCCGGCTCCTAGGTGTATATCTCGCCTTAAGAAGTGATTTTACGTCAATTTTGAAACACATCTGGACAATGGTATACATTCTGCATAATTTACAATCAAGTGTGTAGACTTTCGCTGGCATGATCTTGACGAACCTTGATTAGGAATTTTAGAACCGTCGGCGCATTCAAAGTTCCACATTTCAACCCGGTCCCCATATCACGATCATGCCAGCGAACGTCTACACAGTTGACTATAAATTATGTAGAACGTATAACATTGTCTAGACAAATTTTAAAATTGACGCAAAATCACTTCTTAATAAAAAAAAATCCTTGAAATAATTCGTCGATTTATTGAAAATTTTGAAGCTTTTAAAACTGCCATAGCGGGAATATTTTGACGGTGTTCAGATTTTCGGAGTTTTAGTCTTTCGTGTAAAATTCTTTCGAAATTTTGATCTTTCGGGGTAGTATTCTTTCGGACTTTTGGGCGTTGTGGTCACTCAAAGTTCGGAATTTCAACTCGGCCTTTTTGAAACAGATTTAAACAAGTATAACTCATAACTGAATTAAACTCATGACTGAAAAAGTACTCCACAGAAAAATACTTGTCTACAGTGTTTTGAAAAGCTCTCGAGCTAAGCTACAAGAATATACAATAAAAAATAAGGGTTCTCCGTTGAAAATTCGAAGTTGACCTTCATATGACCTTGGCAGTTGTACCCAAGGTCAAATCGACATGTCCACATTTTTCCCCTCTTGAAACTAAACAACTTTTATTCGAAACATTCTTAATGGATATTCATATTTTCCGAGATAAAATCTTGTGACACTTCATCCGAGACACCCTGTGCAAATGCACCGAGTACGAAGGAACGGCTGATTAGATTTATATACACCGCGCGCTTTTTGTTCAACGAATCGTATTGAATTGATCAACGTTCGAATGGTTGTCGAACGCTTTACGCGCCGTTTCGCAGAATAAAAAAAAAAAATGGTTACTCAATTTCACCGATCGCCGACAATCATGTTCACGTTTCCGCGAATATATCACGGCGAAGTAAACGCGAACTTTTCGTTTTTCGATTATTTTTTTTCAATCGACATTTCTCTCTCGGACGTAAATACTCATGTGAAGCGAATATCATATATTCCGATTGAATTTCAACAAATAAGCCGAGTGCCCGATTGGAAATCAACGTATCAATTGTCCTGGCCAATTGTCGTGTCATTAGTCGGTGGCGCTCGGATTCCAAACGAGGAGGGAGAGAAGTGGGGATAAATAGAGAAGCAAAACGATGTAGTTAATTAAACCCCGTAAATCCGATGCACCTGCAGTTACAGGGATGTTGGTTAGTTCGCTCTAAAATCTTTTCCACGATTATCCCCTAGTTAATATAATAATTGTACCATATGCAGCGAAGGGTAGTTTTATGATAAATGGAGGAGATAGCGATATACAAATTTCCCATGTGCACTTTGGAAAAAATATATATATATTTATTGTAGCTAACGTTTGAAAAAAATAGTCCTCGTGAATATTGTTAAATACTTCGAAAATATTCTACTGAAAGGTTCATAAATAATAAAAATTATAAATTCGTCAAAATTGATAAAGGTGTTAAAAAATATTCTATTGGGAAATTGATAAATATTCAAAAAAAAAATCTTTCCGAATATTGATGAATATTATTGAAAAATTCACTTTCTAAATATAGATAATTATTTCTGTAAAGTATGCTTCTTAAATATCGGGAAATATTACCATTCATAGATATTTTAAAAATATATTTTTTCCAAATATCGATATTCACCAAAATAATTTTTCCAACTATTGTCAAATCCCAAAAATCTCTCCACGCATTGCTAAATGTAAAAAAACATTTTTTCCGTCTATTAATGATTATACAAAAAAAAATACGGAAATACCTGCCATACAGGAATGGAACAATAAATAGAGAGAACGTTTTAAATATGAACATTTTAAAAACTCGTTTTTATCATGCTTTTCAAAGGCTTCTCATTCTGCTATCAATTAGGTACAACGAAAAAAAATGTCTCCGAAAATATTTCTACCTATTCATCACAAAACAATTATTGCAGCTATTTAGATTTGGCAGTGCAAATTCACTTAGAGTAAACGCACTTACCCGACATTTTCAATCAACCAAACACTCGGAAAGGATTGATTTTCTAAAGCTGTGCATTCTATTAGAATTGAAGCAAAAGTTTAATTTCCCGAGCGGGAGAAACTGATGCGATGGTACATGGAAAATATTTGGATATCTACGCTAAAGTAATGTTGACCTAGTTGTAGCCTGAGCTCGTGTACGGTGTACGTGCGAGGGCTTAACCATTAATTATTATTCCACTTGGGGATAGTGTTTATTCTGCGTCGGAGCACCACTTCCCTCTCGCATTATTTCCTGTCGGGGTCCTCTCTAGGAAACAATTCCACCGTGAACGACACGTTGCGTCGATGGGTCAGGTAATTTCGATTAAAAAAATCAATTTCCTTGAAATGGTAAAATAAAAAAAAATTATAAAATCTGCGAGAGTACTGCCGGCGTGTTCGAATTTGACATAAAGAGGGAAATCAAAATTCCACATCACACAAATTCCCGCATCAAAAGGGAATGACAATGAGGCAAATGAAGAGAGAGACAGAGAGATTGATTGATTGATTGATTGCAAATTTATTTGCAATCAACGCCTTCAGAAATTGCGAAATAAATATAATACAGGCATTGAACATGAGATGAAAGCAATGAAACGATGACAGTATCGACAATACTAAATGAAACATAATAATAATAACGATGATGAGAATAATATAATGAAATAAATGTATAATAATATAAATGTAATAAATAATAATGATAATGAATGAAATGAATGGGTAATATAATAAATTAAATAATAATATCAATAATAATAACAAATGGGAAATAAAAATAACAGTTGCAATAATCATAATCATTGTACTGATGAAAAAAATAATAAATTGCACGACTCAATTAAACACCGTGATGGAATATCAAGAGGTTAATGAAAATTCATTTATGTGCAAGATAACGATTAATTGTTAGATAAGCGAATGACAAGATGATAGGGTTGACAAAATGATAAGAATAAACATTGAAAAAACACTTATTACATCTATGATTGCACTTATAATAATAATTCAAAAAAAGATAACGAACAATAAAAATAACAAATTGGTAAATTACTCCAATTATTCCAATCAGTAATTTACTACAATACTCCACTTGATAAATTACTCTAATTACTCCAACTGTTAAATTACTACATCAATAATAATCATATCAAAAACTACACCAGAGGACCAAATATAATAAATTGATAGAACACCATGACCGGCAGAGAGGCACAAAGCATGAGAGAGAGACAGACAAATAAATGGACCACGGAGACTATTCTCATATCAAAGAGTATTTCCCGCAGTATCCAGACGAACCGAAACGAAGCGAAACTCGAATCAGAGGAGACGAAAAAAGAAAACGAATAACAACCCCGGAAGACCCGAGTACCGGAACAAGCAAAACAAAAAAGGAACAATAAAAAAAATAAAAACAATTCTATAGGAGGATCCGAATAGTTAAGAAAGACGGTGGACTATGCTTCCGTAGAAAGATAGTTGGAAACATAAACTCGTACGTGCTTTTCCGCCCTGGTGAATGAGGGCTGTCGCTTGTGCCAGCCAGTATACTAACACGCGAATCCTCACGCGGAGAATCGTGTACGCCGTATCCAGAAGTGTACGTACGTAGTGCCGAGTTTATTGTTATCGAACCACATAAAAAGAGTCGCTGTACCCACATGCATGAGTACTGACAAGAAATTCTGGGTCAGATAAATATATTTATATGTATATGTATGTACAGGATGGCCCGAAAAGTGACGTCGAAAGGGAAATCTAGATGCCTCGCATCTACGTTCTACGATTTTTTTTACTTTTCGAGGAAAACATTTTTTTTCGAGTTTTTCTGTAGCATAGTTTTTTGTTTCTTTTGTGTATGTGCTTTCCTCTCAGAAGTTTTAAAAAGCAACTGAGAGTGATTTAGACTAGTACACTGCGACCTCTATTATCGGGACCTCCACAGATGCAACAGCCCCCACTATGTGCCGAATATCGATCGGTGTGGCAAATGGGAGGAGAAGCGGAAAAATGAGTTTCGGTGAGAATTTTGAGTACTTTGCTATAACATTAAAATCTGAGAAAAATCAACCGTACTGAAGATGCTAAAAACATTGGTTTTGAATATTAAGAATGCCAAAAATGTATTAATGAATAGTTTAAACAAAATTTTATTCAAAGAATCACCGGTAAACGCGACTTTTTGTGGCATTGAATGAATTATGACATTTTTCTGAATACATATGATTTTTTAAAGAATTTTCTGTCTATTTCGAAAATCTCGTTTTTTGGAATGTTTCAAAAGCTGTACCTATGACACTGTTCGTTTAATATCCCGGACACTTATTGGATTTAATATGGAACATTGCTCCGAAAACATATTGAAACATTGTGACTCTTTATCCATTATTTTTTATTTAAAAAAATAAAATTAAAATAGAGAGAAAATTCTAAAAAATGCATATATATTCTTATTTATAGATATGCATTGTATTATGCAGTATATTTTTATTATCTCAACTTTAGTGACTGATCCCCTTAAACATGTTTTTCGAACTTTATGACGACTCTCAATGCACTTCGTACCGATAACAGAAGTAAACAATATCGCGAGGAAAGTACACGCACAGAAGAGAAAAAAAAATGTTTATTTTTTTGGAAAATTAAAAAAGATGTAAATTTTCCTTTTGGACGTCTCTTGTCGAGCCACCCTGTATACGGAGAGAGGTAATTTTGGAGACATTATACTTCGAGGACCGTACTCAAAACAGACAGCTGTGCTGACAGCCGATATTAAATAAATATATTAAGTTAAAAATGAGTTTCTCCATATACAGGGTGTCTGAGATCGAGTGTTACGAGCTTGTATCTCAGAAAGTACGGATTATGATGAAAAATGTTTCAAATAATTTTTTTTCGTTGAAGGAGATGAAAAAGATAGCAATGTCAATTCCACCTTGAGTATAACCCCCAAGTTCATCCGGAGTTAAGGGGTCTTTTCACTTCAGACGCTAAAAAAGGCTATTTTCGTAAATTGTTTTGATAGGTTTAATTATAGTCATTGATATAAAAGTTGTTACACTTAATAAATACACTTCCAAAATACATTTAAAAAAATGTTTCATCTATTAATGTAATCCAAACAAACTTTAAACGCGTTTATCTCGAAACAACGTTTTTCGACGGCTTGATAAAATCTTCGAAACTACTGAACTGATCCTTATGAAATTTTAACCACATATTCTTTACAACTATAGTGATAGCGCATATTGAGGATTTTTTAAATTTCGATATTTACTATTTTTTGCCAAAAACGGTGAAAAAACAATTTTTTTTTTTTTTTTTTAATGTCCGCCATTAGGTTAGTTTTGCATATATCAAAAATCGTAAGATATGCGCTATAGTCATTAACATACTGAATCTATAACCGTTTATTGTTTTTGTTTAGGATAGTTCATCTTCAAGAATTCATCAACAACGCAGATCTACAACTTTTATAGAACATTTTTGTAACTACCATTTTCGTCTATAAATAGCGACTTAAATAAATAATTTAAAAAAAATGTATTGCGAAAGTGTATTTATTAAGTGTAACAACTTTCATATTAATATCCATAATATAAACCTATCAAAAAATTTCATGGAAATATCCTTTTTTAGCGTCTAAAGTGAGAAAACCCCTTAAGTGACTGAACTGTTTATTTGAACCCTTATTTACTTCTTATTGCATATTCTCATAGCTTACCTCGAGATCTCACGAAAACACTATGGATAAGTAATTTTTTTATCGAGTATCTTTTCAGTTGTGAGACTTGAACGTTACGATACTGCTGGCACCGGCACTACCCCAGGCATATCGTGGTAATGCTCATACCAGCACTGTTGTAACTTTGTCGGAGCGAAACAACTTTTATCTGTCATATTTTTTCCCATAATCCGTATCTTCCCAGATATGAGCTTGTAACACTATCGGAGACAACCTCTACATATATATATCGACAAAACATTCTCTACAAGACTAAAGTATACATGTACGTCAGGCTCAGTCTCTTTCGTGATGGCCTGTGTATATGGACCGATGTACAAACTTTGAAAAAGTTAATAAAGGTTGCCAAATAACAAGAAATGCTCCCGAAAACATTATTGTTTATTCTACGCTATGAAAAACTTATTGTTTCGCGGTGAAAATAATCATTTTTTGTTTTAATTCAAACAGTGGTTTAGTGACATTTTTTTTTTATTACTCCAATACACAAAATAATTAACTGACGTAAAATTAGCCAAGTGCAATAAACGTATGACGCAGGTATACTACTACACTGTATTGTGTATACTTATACACAATATTTTTTAACCTCAGAAATATTTTCCATTATAGCCTGTGTTTATTGGTCACGATAGGGTCGGGACCAATAACCAATATGCCCTGAACGGGTTGTAGGGCACGTTTTCCGCTGTCAAATAACCCAGGAATGCTTTATGCAAAAGTGAGTCATTTTCAAGATACGGTTATTTTTATGACTTTTTTAAAGTGAGGGCTGGACGACTTTAAAATTAATAAAAAAAAAAAAAACGATCGTATGGAATCAAACTTAAAACAAATTATTTGTGGTTTGAGGAAACTGTAACAAAGAATTATCAACCATAAAATAAGAATAATCTGCAAACGGTTTTGAACTAGGGGTACAAAACTCTGCAAGTCTAATAATTATTCTTATTTTATTATTGATCAATCTTTGTTACTGTGTCCTCAAACAACAAATAATAAAAATCTGGAATAATATCTCGAAAATGGGTCACTTTTGCATAAAGTATCACTCTGTTATTTCATAGCAGAAAACATGTCCTACGACCCTTTTTCGGATTCACCAATAACTAGTAGCCCTATATATATATATATATATATATATATATATATATATATATATATATATATATAAGCTAACTTCGAAGATAGCGGTGCAAAAACCCGAGAGCACCACTGGCCCAGAGCAGGACGCAGCGCGCACACGCATCAACCCCGAATTTTCGAATCGTTTTGGTGCCGCTATTTTCAAAGATGGTGGATTGGACGTCAGATAACTTTATACGAATTCTATTATTCCAAACAACTTTTGTATGAAACCTTTTTTGGTCGGGCTATTAATTATCGAGATATGGCGATTTTTAAGTTTTCAACCCCTATTTCTTAGGGTTGGGGCGTGTTGAGGAACAACATTTTATTGAGGCTACTTTCACTATGCAACCATCACGATCAGTCAAAAATTTATATTATACGCTAAAAAGTGCTGGGTTTTCGTCCCTTTTACTGGACCATTAGTTCGAAGCGGGGTGATCATTAGCTTTACGACTTAATTTGTTTTTACGATAAAGGAACCTGGTGCCTTTGGAAGCCGAAAGATCGAGGCAAAGAGAGGAACAAAGGGAGTGAGAGAGCGCGTCTCCACGTCGAGGGCGCCTCGAGTGTATTGGATCGCGAGGAAAAAATTGCCTTTGGATAGTAGGTACATCCGTATACGTGCACCCGTGTATGAGAGTCAAGCAGGAGTGCAAATAAAGAGGGGCTCAGCCCGCGAGATTTAGCATGTATAATGTGGCTCTCGACGCAAGTTTACCAGCCGGAATAACCTCTACCGGATTCCACCTATTTGCGTAAAGTCACCTTGTGGGGATTCGGACTTTTGGTTTTTTGTTTCTTTCTTTAATGCATGAAGTAAGCTGAAAGTCGTCTCTCGAACACTTTCTATGCACGTGTATGTGAGAGAGATACATATTATAAAGAGAAATAGAGGGAGAGAGAGAGAGAGAAAGAAAGAACGTTCGTTTATTTCGTGCCCTGGAGCTTAAGCTTCCCAAGAGCACCGTGCATACATATCCGTTTCAGCTCTTATGAACAGTAGTTCCCGCACATAGTTACACGCCTGATATCATCTTAAGGGGAGGGTAGGGGTTTCAGGGTGAAAAAAAACACTTTTTTGCGATTTTTTTTTTCATCTATATGGATAGAGTAAATTTATTGAAACCTTTTGTACATTGTTGAGTGTCATTTCAAGAACATTCCGTGAAATTTGCACGCGAAAATATTCACAAACAAGCCGGTGACAAAGTTGTTCCAAAAACGCCTTTGGAAAAACACAATTTGCGGTGTTCACTGTATCTCAGCTAGAAATTATCTGAAATCAAGTGCCATTAAAATTTAGTCGAAGTATCATCAAATTCTCCCCCCAACGGTCCTTAATACATTTTTTTTTCATTTCTAAATTTTTGGTGGTCATGTAAAGTGAAAAGTGCTTTTTTTCACGAAAAATTCCGCCATTTTGGGGGTGGAAAAACCCCTCAATGAAAACAAAAATCTCAAACTAACCGTTGGGGGGAGGTATTTTATATGTAGAAAGTGTGTACCAAGTTTGAAATAAATCGGTCATTTTGTTTTGAAACGACAGTGAACACGGACTTTGAAAAAGTGGTTTCGAGAAAAACGCGGCACCGGCTTGTTTGTGGATATTTTCGCGTACAAATTGCACGGAATGTTCTTGAAATGACACTTAACAATGTACAATATGTTTCAATAAATTTACTCTATCCATATAGATGAAAAAATTTGCAAAAAAGTGTTTTTTTTTCACGCTGAAACTACTAACCTCCCCTTAAGGCGGGATATACATTTACAACGATCAAAAAATCGATTTCTTTTCTTTTTCTTTAAACGATAGAACTATATATGTAGAATATTTTTCTAAAGTTTCAAAGCGAAATTCGAAAAACTTCAAACGTTACAGCCCGTCAACGCTGTGCTTCACCACTCGGATGCGGAGCGGGCGTGAACTTCAGACGCGTTTTTCACAAAACTGCATTATAGAAATTAACGTGCAGAATTACTCAAAAACTATTAAGCCGATTGAGTTGAAACTTGGTAGAAATATTGATGATATTGGTACCTTCTACTTGACGAAAATTGTTTTTGGAAAATTGAAAAAAAAAAAACTACTTTTGAAATCCACATTTTACAGAAATGTTGCGTGAAATGTTGATTTGTAAATGCGTGCATTTTCTTCATTTTAATTGCCGTCACATAAAAACCGTACATGTTCTATTTGAAAAAATGTTTGAACTTTTTTGCAAATCAAAGTCTACGGGAAGCTAGATTGCACGCCGATTCGTAATTCCCGCGACGACCTTGGTGTGACACTCTGCCACAGCTCTGCTATTTTGATGATGAATTAATTTAAGAAAATTGTTTCGTATACGTAAATGTACTATTAAAGTATACCTAAAGTTTGATAATTGTAGAATAATTATTTGTTATTTATTAGTTTAAAAAATCCCTCAATACTGCTTATTCTTTTACCGTCTAAATGTATATCCCGCCTTAAGGCGGGAGCCTGAATTAGAAGGTCCAAAGCAACGTTTTTTGGGGAATTTCTTTCAGAAGGGAAAAAACCAAGTGAGCCCAGTAAACATTGAGGTATCTTTGCATGTATATTTGTAGTGTATAAAAAAAATCAACATAAAACAATAAATGACTGCCTATTCCATGTGTGTCTTGCCACTGCATGTTCCCAATCGGCGGGAAAGATGCAGCTCGTAGTTCTTGACTGAACCAAATAAACCAATGAAATTTTCAATTGTCATATATTTTTCTTCTGGGTGAATTAAGAAAAAGCTGAACAAATCGTGGAAATATTATTTTTATCAGGTTTGAAAAAAATGTGTTAAAAAACACTTTAACGTGCTATAAAAATGATTTAAAAAGACTTTTAACGACTTTAAACGACTTTTTAAATTCACTTATTGTTAGGAGAGATTTTCATACTGAAGAAAATAAACTTCAGTTTGATTCACTAGGTCGTTTAGTTTTTTTGCTATCACGCCCGCCAATTTGGAGAAATCGTGAAAATGAAAAGTGGATAAAACGATCTTCAAAGTTTTCAATACAAGGAAATATCAAATACAAATCGCTTCTCTGCTTTTGGCCTTGTATCTTCGAAAATATTTACAATTGGCCTCTGTTACTTCGTAAATATATTCTTGGATAGCTTATCTATCGACTTGAGCAATTAAAAACAGACGATTTTTCGGAACTTCTAACTCAGGCTCCCGCCTTAAGGTCTATACTTATATAACCTCGTTATAAGTAAGACACAATAAAAAGAGAGAAAGGAATCAAAATATTATATGTCTAAATTAAATATAAATAAACATAAAGTAAAAATAAAAATAAAATAAAATAGAAAGAAGAAAAGAAGAAAAGAAGAAAGAGTTTCGCTGCTCAATCTCATAATACGGTGCACGACCTGCCCGCAGATTTATCGCCATAAAAGAGAGAGAGAGAGAGAGAGACCGAAAGCGCCTTTGAGCACCACCTACCAGCAAGCTTCCCAACCATGTGCAAAAATCGTGTAAAATGTGTAAAATTAATTGCGGCAAAGTGTCAATCACGTATGAGATTGACGTAATCATTTTCCCGCTGTAATGAACATTCTATTATCCACACCGCGCTCCAGTCGAGAAATTGAAAAAACAAACAATGTTACTGCAACGTTCTCTCATTTCGTTAAAAGTAATAATATAAAATTGGTTTTTTACCATCCTTTATTAGAAAACAGAGAAAACGAGTCCACGTAGAGGTATTTATTTTTGGTTTAACTATATATATATAAACTAAAGCTTTCAGATGAATTACTAGAGATATTGCGGGGTTGGCTCATTCGACATGAATACGGTTTATGTCTGTTTTCTCGTTGATAAGAGGCGAGAGATGTGAAGAGTGTGATGTGGATTGTCGCTGTGACCTATATGTAGAGACAGTCGTTTTATTCTTTATTCCCCCTCTCGCTCCATCGCTGTTCCATCTTTATACATTTGCGCGCTGCACAAACCAGGCGCGCAAGACAGCCTCAAAGCGAAATTGAAATCTCGAGTACATATGCGACCCACGTACGGTCGAAACGAAGGCACAGAAATTCCCGTCACCCGTGTGTGTGTACGTGTGTGTGTGTATGTGCGCGTGTTGCACCGCATTCGTATTCCTCTATACCGGATATCATTTGCCGCGATCCCAAGGCTACATCATTTACTTGCACGAGTTTCTATTCGTTGGTATCGGGATTTACGTCCTCCCGAGGCTCCATTATCATGCCGCGTTGTCGAAACGAAAAAGTAGAGAAAATATCAACCGCGATGTAAATGCCCGGGCGTGGGTGGACAGAAACGTATAGATATATAGAAATGTGGTTTTGGAAACGTTCTAATTTAAGGACCGTGCTCGCTGTGGGACATTTCCCCTGTGATCAACATTACGTGTACCCCGATGTCTTCAAAATCATCCTTGGACGAATATAACTGTATTCATGGGAAAATCATTTCGAATACCGTTTCGTTCTCAAAGACGCAGATCCGTTGGGAAAAAAGGTTGGGGGTCGTTCTCGAAACAGCTATGTGTGACCAACATTGTATAGATATAATGAGATAAATATGTTTTATATGTATACACACACGCAGCATATACGACATCGAGTGTATGAGAACTAGCAAGATAAATTGATGGACCTGTATATCGCAGGTATATCACAGGTCTCTTCACATAGTGATAAAGATAGAAAGAGATAGAGAGAGAGAAAGAGATTATCACGGGATGGACTATTTATCACCTCCTTTCATATTTATTATCTGCCACTCTTTTTGTCTTACTGTCGACCACACACACACACACGCATATGCACGCTGTGAAGGTATTTACCATCGTATCACCTTACAACGAGAGTCCTGATAAATATGTAGCTAACGCGGCAAATCCCCATTGGATTCGGGCCATTATTCATATCCCGATACATAATTTTTTACGAGCTACTCTCAGAAAAAGGCGAATAATTCATTATTGAATTGACACACGGGACCGAGATTCGCTGCGAGTGGATAGTCAGGGAGTGACAGAAATTTAATGGTACCGTTCAAATGTCATAAGATAGAGAGAGTATCTTATTGACTTCGTGCAAAAAGTTTCTGTGATTTGTTATGTGGTCTGGTCGAACGCAGTGGGATTTACGGATTTTATTATTAAAAAATTAGGAGGAACAAATTGTGAAACTGCCTGAGAAATCAAAAAAATGTTGGCTTGGTTTTGGCTTGCTTTGGTTTAGCTTATTGACATCACTTATTCGGATAACGAACCGTGAAGGAAGCTGCCTTAGCAACCTAAAAAATGTTGGCGTGGTTTTGGCTCGTTTGAATTTAGCGTGTTGACATCACCTATTCGGATAACGAATTGTGAAAGAAGCTGCCATAGCAACCCAAAGTACGTTGGCTTGGTTTTGGCTCGTTTGAATTTAGCGTATTGACATCACTTATTCGGATAACGAATCGTGGAAGAAGCTGTCTTAGCAACCTAAAAAATTTTAGCGTGGTTTTGGCTCGTTTGGGTTTAGCGTGTTGACATCACCTATTCGGATAACGAATTATGGAAGAAGCTGCCATAGCAACCCAAAGTACGTTGGCTTGGTTTTGGCTCGTTTGAGTTTAGCGTGTTGACATCACTTATTCGGATAACGAATTGTGGATGAAGCTGCTTCAGCAACCCAAAGTACGTTGGCTTGATTTCGGTGCGTTTAGGCTTGACATGTTGATTATTCCGAGCATTCGTTAGCCCGATGGGATAAATAACTTTTGTAATAACTCATCATTCCATATGTCTAATTAATCATTAGTTGGTACCCCCTAATGATGGATTTGGTCAGCCGAAGAGAAATCCATCAGCGAAGGGATATTTTCCTTTTCCGCAGTATTCCGGCAAATCACATTTTGATGGAATTCTAGTTCGAATTTATGTAACTCGTATGGGATAGATGAACCGTTGAAGGAGACTGGTCGATGAAGAGAGAAAAGAAAAACGTGAAAGATCCCAGCGACGTACCGCGTTGGAGCATCATAAGCGAAAAGGAATTGCGAGGAGGAGAAACGGAAGAGGATGAGTTGTACACTTTTTCTTGGCCGCATCGTGAGGTCGATCGAGCGTGGACGGGCGGGAGCGGGCACCGGGTGCAGTCGACGGATAGGCTCGTGGATGTTCTTCCATCAGCCACCACCACCCTCCACCATATTCTTGGTGTACGGTGGTCGAACGAGGAACGAGCTCAAATGGATCGGAAAGAATCCTCGATCATTTAACGTCCGACCGACCAGCCAACCCATATCTTCCGTCTTCCTTCGCAAGTAACGCTGGTTCACTTTGTTCTACTTATACATCAAATCGACCGATAAAATGAAACTAGGGTCAATTGAATCCCGCGGAAGAATGGCGGAAAAATCGTTTGACGTAGTTGTAAAGGGTCGAGACAGTGGCACGTCCGAAAAAAGAAACTTCTATCTCTTCGAGAGGGGAACAGTAGCCGAAAAGTTTGACTGCAGATGTGTGTGATAAGTGATCGACGTTTGTTGGCTGTCGATGTCAATTTGCCCAACGTATATCAGCGAACGTAAAGTATTAAGGATAGATACCAAAGACATGGCGGAAAGCGTAAAGTATCTTAGGAATCTCATGGTAACTTAGGTCCTACAGCGGTAGGCTGTGAGAATCCAGAATCGTCATTCCTCAAAACTGACGTACTTCCGAAAAGTCAGAAATGCAATGTTCCCCAAAAAGTCATCATGTGACCAATTGCAGCGTATCAATGTGTAGACAGATTTCGCAATTAACTGACGACAGCAATAACGTCTTCCGATCTAATGAAGAATCTCATCGACCAAACGTCCATAAACTGCAATGTATCGCATCAATCCCGAAGTGCAGTTGCTCCCTACTTTATTCCTCCACATCCAGGCACTTTTTGATTCGTCATTCACATAGTTGAGAATGCGTGGAATGTCTCCTGGTGACGCTGTCCAAAGACAACTATTCTCATCCGTTTCTTGCCAGCGCTTTCATTAACCCTATAACCTCAATTACAAACCTTCCTGAAGGAAAAGCAGAGTCTGAAATCTCTAGATAGAAAGGCCAGTGGATGTTTGGACTGCGGTCTCTCATATTCAAGTTGGGCAGATCAACAGCCCTGTTACGCCGAACTGCTGGACACTTTCATGTTGGCTGAGGCTAAAGGGGCCAGTCACAGTACTTTCTGCATTACCTATCGTGTGCATTGTTGCTCGCTAGTTCGAGGACATTGTGGACTTTGTGATTCCTGCACGCTAAAAGCTTCTGTGTTTGCTCGGAAGTGCACCTGGTGGATGTCTGTAGAACGACATCACGTCCTTTTGATCTGGAATTCCCTCTGACCCTCGAGCTAGTCAGCTCGTCATTGTACTAAATGCGATAGACCGAGAGATAGAGAGTTGGAGGGATGTTCAGGAAGCCATGAGCGAACTACATCAGCCCAAAGAATAGGTTCAATTCGACTGGAGGATCAATGAACGGTAACATTTTGGCCATTCGTGTACGTACGTGTATACGTTACATACAGAGAATAAGCGCGTCCAAGCAGAGAACGCATCTCTTCGAGGACCCAATAAGCCGCCAGGCGCCTGCGGTAGCTTCCCAATGTGGCATTAGCGAACCCATTGTCGTTCGATAAACCTTCTCACCTCTACACATATACGGGCGAGCAACTTCCTACCGCACCGAGTTCTGCCATTGATCCTACCGTTATGATCTGTTGTCGACCTGAATAATACGACCCTCTCCAGGTCTGATGCGTATAACCGTTCTTGCATAAATTGTCTTGGATTGTGACTTCGTAGAAGTCTCATTAAGTATGTATATAGCGGAACCATATCATGATCCCCTAAAAGGAATTTCCATACTTCCGCTGATGGCCCTGCAAGAAGTTTGAGGTTCTAACATCAATTATCCACACAGCAAATTTTTGAACGAGCCGCCTCGGCAGCACACAGAATGTTAATTTGAATTGGTTTTGGGTGGACTTAAGAGTTGAAATCAATTATCCGAATACCAAATTGTGGAAGAAGCTGCCGCGGCAATACAAAGAATGTTGGCTTTATTTGGGTTTGGCGAGTTATCATAAACTATTCGAATAGCAAATTGTGGAAGGACCTGCCTCAGCAACCCCAATAATATTTGCGTTCGTCTCGGTTTAACGAGTTGTCATCAATTATTCAAATCGCAAATTCGCATTTGCAAGAAGCTGCCTCAGCAACACAGCGAGTGTTGGTTGGTTTGGGTTTCAATCTGTAAATGGGGGGGGGGGGATCACCTGCATTAACGATAGAAAAACACTAAAATATTTTATTATTCCCAATACTTACTAGTGCGATCAAATAAATGATTCGTAACATTACCCAATATTCCATTTTTGCAATAAATCATCTGTTAGCATCCTCCAATGACGGATTCACTCAGCCCTAGTCCTTTTCGTTTTCACTGTTATACTTGTGCAAGGAACTGTTACGACGTTTGGATATGACATCACCCGCGGTATCTCCATCGAAGTCAGCCTCAGCCAGATTCATTCGGGAGCTTTCCATCGGGCATGACATTGCTCGAGATGAATTACACAGGTGAAATCGTGATTTCCCGTGTCGCTTTCATTGGCTCAACGGGAGAGTAAGGGTAAAAGAATAATTTGGTTTGAATTACAGTGGAATGATCCAGGGGTAGTGAGGCTAAATTGCCGTCTGGGGAGATTCGCGAGGGCGCTTCGGAATAATTTATCTCACCGCCAGGGTGTGAGATCACTGCCGCTGGTGTGGTCCTGTCGGTTGTGGCGGAAGCTCCACGGAGTGCTTATGTATGCCTGTGTGTAGCTGAATATGGGTAATTATCGCGACTACCGTGTCACCGCGATGGCAGCAGGACGTTCGTACAATTGCCAGCCTTTTCCTCTACTCCCTGAATTTCCGGGCTCTCACATTTGTAATACCCGCTAAGCTATGAAGCCTGGGATGAAGGACCCCCGCAGACAAAAAAAAAGCAGCGGCAAGGGCCGGAAGAGAAATGTGCATACTTCACTGCCGGACCGTTTGTGTGTGCTGGTGAGCGAAAGCAAAAAGAAAACCAAAGAAGGCCTATGTAATGACGCGATTTCGTGGTGGTACCCGTGTATTAAAAGGTCCTCTCTTCCTCCCTCCCCCCCCTCTCTCTCTCTCTCTCTCTCTCTCTCTCTGTCTCTCTCTTTCTCTGAGTATGGTTGAGTACTGCTGAGCGAGGTAAGCTTCTACTTGTGTCCTTCATTCGTGCAATGTTCGAGTGTGAGAAACCCTACTACCTGTTTCGACGTTTTTCGCATTTTTTCAAAGTACCATCACTTAGTCTTGGTCGGCCACTGAGGAGTAGCGATTTTATTATACCCAACTACCGGACCAACTAATATTTCAAGTCTTTCTGCACAAGCTTGAGCTATCTATGGAACGCGTTAGACCCTCGTGTAAGGGCTAGCAAAAACCGCCCTGCTTTGAATAGTGCCTCAACCCGGAAACTGCTGGATAAACTATATGACCAAAAGCGCCTGTGAGCAAATTGTTATTATTATTTTATTATTATAACTAGTATTATTTTTTATTAGTGTTGGTGTTGTTATTATTATGTCATTTATGTAGTTAATAGTTCGTAGTAACTTACGGTTAGGTTTAATTTTATTATCTTTACGTTAAGGGCTTATATCGAGCTGAAATTTTTTTAAATATGAATTTTTCGTTTTCGGCGGGTACCCAAAATTGTTGTATCATTTGAAAAATATTCTCTGCAAATTTCAAGTCGATCCGTTTTAAATTAAGGACGTCATGGGCGTTTATAGGTAGGTTCCGCGAACCAGCAAACCTTAAATATAAGAGTTTTTCTCAAAATGGCTTTTATAAGATCGGTGACTATGTTAATTTAAAAATCACTGCACCGATCAACTTCAAAGTTTACAAGCTTTTTCTACGTGGCAAAAAGCAGTGCTTGAACGAAGGATTTTTTTTTATTAACGAAAATAGAGCATTTTTCTTATTGAAAATCGATACTGTCACTTTGGACCGCGACAACTTTTTCAAAAATCAAATTCCAAATTTTATTAAATCCTTCGTCCATTTTTTTTTGTTTCGGATGATTGATTTCCTAGCAGCAGTGATCACCGCGAAGAACGTTTTTCAAACAGCGGTCTGCACAAACCATTGTATCTGCCACATTCATAAATATTTTTCAATACAAAAATTGTAAAATGATATTTAAAAACATACTGTTTAATGTAAAAAAATTCAAAACCTGCACACGTTTTCCCAGAAAAAAATCGCGAAAATTCCTCTTCTTTCCGGCGGAGAGCTAGGTGTAACCTGTTAAATACTCCAGTGCACTTTGTATCCTGATGTGCACAGTACTCTTGCGGAGCAGTCGCTCCAGAGTAGGGAATAAATAACATTCTCTCTCTCTCTCTCTCTCTCTCTCTCTCTCTCTCTCTCTTACCGGAACGCAAGTAAATCCTCCGATCCGGGAAGGAGTAGAAAACGAGATGGAGAATCGTCCTGAAATTCCGCCGCGTTATTTTAATTTTTAAGAGTATTTACCACGAGACACGCAACCCTCGCTCGACTCGCACGCGAAAAGGGGTTGGAGTTTCCGGGTGTTACGGCCGCGAAAACCGATTAAGCTGGCACGCGGTCACTGTTCCCGGCTAATCGAGTCTCCTAGGGCACGTTACACCGGACATTTATTGCGTACTCAGTTCTCACGTTATACTACACAATGATGGAAATATATGCCCTGGAAGCGGTAGAGGGGTGATAGAGGAAGAGAGAATGGTAATGGAAAAAAAGAAATATGTTCTGCACTCATTATTTCGTCGTTCTCGAAGTGATGTATTGAATCGAAACAAGAAAACTGAATCGTAGTTTTCCGAAAATGTGACTGTTGTGACAATTAATTGAACACGGCGATTTGCTATTTCATTATTATTTATACTCCAGAGATACATAAAGATGTGATTGATTTTTTATCTTTGTTTATATTTTACTTGATTGGTGATCAGCTGTAAAATCAGAAAGATGACAGCTGATGGGTTTTCAAAAATCTTATATGAAATACTAACGAGGAACGTTAGTTAAGTGTCCACCATCGATTTTGTTGAAACTCATATACGTGATTAAGCCATAAAAACTATTAGATACGTATTTTTTTTATCGGCAGAAAAACGATTTTAAGGGGGCAAACCGCCTCTCAAAGAAAAACGTGTCGAGGGCTGATTTTGCACTTTCAGCCACAAGCAGTCCATCGATCTGAATTAAACAAACGCCTAAATAGTTTTAATGTAAACGGATGAAAAATCGCCTAGAAGTATTGAAAGAAAATTTAAGTAACACGCCTTTTTTTAAGGGGCGGTTTACCTCCTTGAAACTGTTTCCCGCGGATAAAAATAATATGTGTTCAATGATGTTCCATACTTTATCACAAACACGATTTTCACTAAAATCTAAGGCGGACGCTTAAGGTATTCCTTCCACGAAAGCGAATATTTAACAATTAACTGATTTTCGTCTATAATCAAATAAAAATGAATTCCAGTATACTAGTAAAATTTCAAGCCCGGTTATAAAACTTTTAACGAAAAATTACGACTCTGAAAATCGTCTCATTTATATGGCACTTTATGGAGATGACAAGCTGGTCACATTTCTATCTAATCATTTATACGCTAAATAACTAAACATGCGTGATATAAACTGCATATGCGTGTAAAAATTCCGAAGATTCTGCAACAACAATAAAAACAGGGGATCACCGAATGTTTAAAGAAAATATGAATGATAAACCATAGAAAAAATGTGACCAGTAGAAGAATTCTCGTAGGCGCGACTTTTCAGAGAAAATGTAATCTACTAAATATATCTAGATCTACTAAATTTGCGCGAAATTTTTTGTTCCAGTTTATCGCTGGTTTAGTTCCAGTTTATTGATTGTGACTTATTTTCATTAAGAGATAACATCACTCTAGGATTTTGGAAAAATCGTTTTTTTTTGCTGAAAAAATACTTCGGGGTCATAAAAACAATATGCGACTGGTCCTGTAGCGAATCAAAATTTTAAAAGGTTCAATTATCGATTTTGCCGCAGCGCCTCGGGCTCCTTTCAGGCGCCTTGTACAAACGCGTTTTTGTACGCGCGCCTTTAAACGCGTTTTTCTCTAAACCACTTGTTTTCGAACTGGAAGGACGGATTACTCGAACAGCGTTGCACGCATCGATTTGAAATTTTGATAGCAGCTATACAATTACGTTCTCTATGGGAGTACGTAGCCGTTTTTTGATTAAATGTAAACTTTTTTTTATAAACCATTTACTGTCTATTTTTAGGCAAAAAATTAATTAGTTTCTTCCAAAATGTTTTTTTAAAATTTGTTTTAAAAAAATCCCTCCGTAGTCCCATAGCTAATAATATAAAGATCATAATTTTTTTTTTGGTTTTTGTCCTAGGTCTTATACTTCACGAGAAAAACGTCCTCCTGTGAGCGATTTGTAAAAAAACACGTTTTTCAATATGAGCTCTGTCGCTACCATTTTGTGTGAAAATTCTAATAATTTTTTTAAAAAATTATTTAATATGTGTTAAATGAATTCTTTCAAAAGAAATCCTATTCCGTTTTTCATACTTCCAAAATAAATTGTCAAAGTTAGGCCTTATTTTCTGCCGCTAGAGTGGTGGGATCCCGTAAGCGCAACTGTAATTTACCAATGATTTAGAAGGGCCCTCCTCATGCCTTCACAAAATACGTTCCTCCATGAAAAGAATACCTTGAGCGACGTTCCTTGTCAGAATGGTTCGCAATACTTCACAGTGCCGGATTCTTACCGACCAAAATCTTTCTCCCTCCCTTTATGCCCCTGCCATTATTACACGCACTCCTCATGATCTGTAATTTCGTTTTCATTTGGTTTTCCCGTTTGTAGTTTTGCGTTTTTCTTTGATATTTTCATCGCCAAAAATAATGAACTGTGAAGACAATTTACAAAAATGCAAAAGATATACACAACCCCTGACTCTACGTAAATTTTTGTTTCTTCGTGTTCGTTTTTCTTTGTCGTATGTTTGCTTAAGGGGTCTCCTCACTTTATACTCTAAAAAAGGCCATTTTCATGAATTTTGTGATAGGTTTATATTATCGATATTGATATAAAAGTTGTTAAACTTAATAAATACACTTTCGAAATGCATTTAAAAATTTTTTTAAATTTATTGATGTCATTATTTGTAGACGGAAATAGAGGTTTAAAAAGTCCTAAAAAATTGTAGATCTGCGCTGTTGATGAAATCTCGGAGGTGGATCATCCAAAACAAAAAAATCAAAAGGTTTTAGATTCAGTATGTAATGGCTATAGCGCATATCATACGTTTTGTATATATCCAAAAATAACAAAATGGCGGACTTTTTTTTCGAAAAAAAAAAACGTGTTTTTTCCACCGTTTTTGGAAAAAAGTAGATATCTAAATTTGAAAAAATCCTTAATATGCGCTATAGTTATGGTTGTAAAGAATATGTGGTTAATATTTCATAAGGATCGGTTCAGTAGTTTCGAAGATTTTATCAACAAGTCGTCGAAAAACGTTCTTTCGCGAAAAACGCGTTTAAAGTTTGTTTGGGTTACATAAATACATAGTTTTTTTAAAATGTTTTTCAAAAGTATATTTATTAAGTGCCACAACTTTTATATCAATATCTATAATATAAACCTATAGAAAAAATTCATGAAAATAGCTTTTTTGGCGTCCAAGTGAGAAGACCCCTTAATACAAACGTTTGTTTGTATGCTTGTTTATTGCAGCTGTAATTAGCGTCGCAGAGTAATGCCCGTAGGCCTAAATTATATTCCACACTTCAAGCTGTGTTTCTGTTCAAGATTAATCGCAATCGATTAATCTTGAACAGAAGTGTCAGTGACAGTCTCGAGTTATAATTGCGCGAACATTGAGCCAATTTTTTTTTAAATACGTATTTTCCTCTTAGTTTAGTGCATGTAACCGATCTGTAAAGAAATTTGATAATAATAAAATAATGTTTTTATGTGCACAAAAAAAAATAAACATTGTTTCATGTTGACATTTTTAACTCTCTCGTACCGTTAAAACGTTATCGACGAAAAACGAAAAACATCTCCATTTTCGAGGGTGCGTTTCACCCCTTAAAACCATTTTTCCGCCGATAGAAAAAATACGTGTCTCTCAGTTTTTGATACTCTTCCACATAAAAAAGTTTCAACAATACCGGAGAAGGACACCAAAGTGATGTTCCTTGTGCGTTTCTACTGAAAAACATTCTTTTATTTTTATCAAATTCCTTTACAGATCGTTTACATGCACCAAGCTAAGAGGAAGATACGTATTTAAAAAAAAATTGGAGTCGAGAACGATAACGTTATCGACGATAAACGAAAAACACCCCTATTTTCGTGGGTGCTGTTCACCCCTTAAAACCGTTTTTCCGTCGACAAAAAAATACGTGTCTTTTAGTTTTTCATACTCTTCCACATAAAAAAAAGTTTCACCAAAATCCGAGACGGACACCAAAGTGATGTTGCTTGTCAGTAAAACAGCATTTTTTGAGCGGTCACCCAGCCAAGTATTGGCGCACGCTGCTCCGCCCTCATGATCATTAATGTCGATCAATTCATCGATCCCAATCGCATGTAATTTAACGTATAAAGTCTGCAGGATAGGCAGAAGTACGTCTCCACTCAGGACAAACCGCTGACGTGCGATTTTGCTTTTCGTTTGAAGTGTCCTCGCACTCGTTTTCGGCACTCATCGCGTACTCTCCGGAAAATCCAGTCACTTGTAGCCACGTGATAAAGTATCGCAAGTGCGGTGACGACGCACACGCCGTGGCTCCTGGTAGCCACGACACGAACTTGCTTTCAGCCTTTAAAGCCCTTGTGACATCACTTTCGCGAGCTACGCGGGGGGGGGGGGGGCTACCTCGCCTCGACTTGACTTCCGCCCACTTTGTGAGTTTTGCCACCGGTAAAACTAACGCGACGCTGGTACAACTGGGTCGAGTGGTCAACAGACGACAGGTAAAAAGCGAAGAATGTGCAGCATAGGAGACTTTACGAGGCCTTCGCTCGCACGCATACTTCCATTTCACTGAGCACACTATATACAGGGTGTCTCGGATATAGTCTTACATGCTTATATCCCAGAGAGTACGTATTATAATGAAAAGTGTTTCAAATTTAAGTTACTCTGTTTACGGGGTCTTTTCACTTTAGACGCTAAAAAACGCTATTTTCATGATTTTTTTGTTAAGTTTATATTATAGATATTGATATAAAAGTTGTTACACTTAATAAATACACGTTCGAAATACATTTTTTTTAAATGTATGCATTCATGTAACCAAACAAACGTTAAACGCGTTTTTCTCGAAACCTTTTTCGACGGCTTGTTCGTAAAATCTTTGAACCTATTGAACCGATCCTTATGAAATTTTAACTACTTATTCTGTATAACTATAGCTATAGCGCATTACGAGGATTTAAAAAAAATTTGATATTTACTTTTTTTGCCAAAAACGGTGGAAAAAATGTTTTTTTTTTTCGAAAAATGTCAGCCATTTTGTTATTGTTGCATATATCAAATATCGTATGATATGCACTATAGCCATTAACATACTGAATCTAAAACCGTTTGATTGTTTGTTTCGGATGATCCATCTCCGAGATTTCATCAACAGCACAGACGTACAATTTTTTAGGACATTTCTTTAACTTTTTCGTCTATAAATAGTGACTTAAGTAAATCAATAATTCTTTCAAAATGTATTTCGAAAGTATATTTATTAAGTGTAACAACTTTTATATCAATATCTATAATATAAACCTATTAAAAAAATCACGAAAATAGCCTTCTTTTAGCGTCTAAAATGAGAAGTCCCCTAAATAGAGGAAAAATATGACAATGCCATTTTTACCTTGGATATATACGCCAAGACCAGGGACGAATTTGCAGGTGTGGAGGCCCTCGGGCAACGAAGGAGCGGGAGACGTAATTATTTTTCAAACAAGATGACATTTTTTATTATTGTGTTCAAATAATGTATTGGGAAGAAACAAGATCCTTTCAAGCAACATACGTTGTTTGAAGTTACGGAAGGAAAAGTTTCCTGACATCAGCTAAATTCGATTCTAATTATTATGTTCTTCCATTCTCTTTATGTCAATAAATTCACTTTTTTACTGTGTAATTATATATTTTATAGTTTAATATAGTTTAGCTCTGCACATGAGTTGAACTTGCCAATTTAAAAGTATTATCTCTTTCAATATATACATTTATGAAATAAACTATTTTTAGATCAATAGCATATACTGGCTGGCGCAAAGTACTAAAACTTTTATAGGCGTTTTTTAGCAGTTTTATAAAACAATATGAGTAAACAAACATTTATTTATTATCAAACGGTTAGTATTAAATATTTATTTATTATTATTAAATGATCGGTTCATTCCACATTATATTTTAACAATTGTAATCCATGGAATATATTATTTTATAGAGAATTCATCGTGTTTGGTGTTTTTCATAATTTTTTGCAAAAATTTCCTTCAAAATGTTGTTAAAAAGAAAGTCCTTCATGAAAGTGAGAACTGATTTTTCTTTGTCAAATCTGTTGAGTGATTTGTTTTCACTAAGTGTTGCATACCATTCGTCGGCGAATTCTACCTGAAAAATTGCTGCTGATACTGGCGGTATTGTAACTTTCAAGTCTCATAACTTAAAAAATAGTCGATGAAGGAATACTTATCTGTATTTTTTTTAAGATCTCGAACTTATAGCTAAGCTATAATAATATACGATGAAAGATAAAGCTTCTGATTGATAAAATCGGGTTTGACCTTTACATGACCTTGTCGTTTATACCCAAGGTTAAATTGACATTGTCATGTTTATTCCTCTCCAAAGGAAACAACACTTATTTGGCAGTTTTTTTTTCAAACTCCATATTTTCTGAGATATAAGCTTGTAAAACTTGATCATAGACACCCTGTATATACATGTTCCACACATCGAATATTTTTCGCACGAAGCGAACATCGAACGGATCTCGAGTGTCCGTTCAGCCCGAAAGTAAATATTCAGCGTAACGAGGCCTAGCTCTAGTGTAACTCGATACCAATCTTACATTCTCATAGCCGGCAACATGGGAAGCAATTTTGCGACGGACTTTTTTATCTGCGTTATCGCGCGGCGTGCATGCAAGAGTGCCTCGACCGAGGGTGTAAATTGGATGCACAAAGTTTCAACGCTCGAGGTAGAAACCATTTGGGGTGCTCGGCTCATTTACCGCAAAGTTATTTCGCAGTTCGCACACGATGATATTCCAATCAGGTGGTTGAACGGGCTAGCGTTATCGGGCTTTTGGATTCATTATGGACACGTGGGCACGAAAGTGGAAGGAATGCCAGCGGGCGAGGTGGAGCTCTCTCAGCGTTTAGCCAGGAGAAAGTAGTCTGGTGGAGACACGACCAGGAAGCGGCCATACATTCATCCATCTTTGGGCGCGTACATGTGTGGTGCAAAAAGGATAATACTGACAATCTAACAGGAAGAGGAGACGGTTGGACCAAGCAGGGCTGCCCATGTTGTCGCTTGGACTGTTGTACTCTAACCTTCACACTCTGTAGCATAGAGCTGCCATAGAACGAGCCTCGAACCAGCATATTAAGAACCAACCTGCACAAGTACATTTGGCACATGCAGCCATGAGGGACTACAGGTTATGGGAACGCAGCCAAGGAAACCAGTGCTATGATGCAGTAAATGTAGAACATTGCGGAATGAACATCAAGGATGTCCGACCGGTGTCTGGACCCAAGCATGTCCGGAACAAAACTTGATGAGCTTTGCAAATGTAAAGCAGGCAAAAAGATGAAGATTGAATGTAGTTATTTGAAGAACGGGAAGGAATACCCAGATTTCTTTCGAAAGAGAGCACTACCCCAACTTTCTTCTCGATATACTGGCGCGTATCCTATCGCCAGTGACTGGAGAAACGTGACCGAGGGAAGATCGCCTGGAAATGGTTATAACCTCCTGAGGCAAAGAGAGCTTTGGGTGGTTGGTGAAAAGTTATCGCTGATACGGCGATTCTCCACATCGAGATGCGCCTAGGGGGCTTCGAAGTATTAGTATACGTGTTTTCGTTCCCCGCTTGATCCGTACACAGGATCGAGCGACGCACGATGACTACGGTCTCCGCACCGAGAGACCAGAAAACTTGAGTTTCGCTCGGAACATAACCTCACGAACCTTATTCCGTGAGGGGGAATAGGAGCACGTAAGAGATGATCTTCGCGAGAAGTATCTCGTAACCCTCGCCTCTCCCTCGTGAATGGATGATATGGTCGTGACGTCGCGAGTCGTTCGAGTCAGGAGTTTGTCTTTGGGAATCAAAAGGCAAACAAAGTTTTGCTCTCTTTTTGCGCGGGGGCACTTGCCATCTTTTGGCAAATTCTCATCATTGGTTTGTAACTGGTGGAAAATGAACATTATGGGTAGACAATTCATGTTAGTAAGATAGTCGTGTCGTTTGGAACGTCTTAGCTTGGGCGAATCGCTACGGTAATTCAAAATCCGGTTCCGAATATGAGGCTGCTATAGATTTGGTGATGAGCAAGAAGCACGAGTACTTTGGTCACAAGTGGCAGGTAATAGGATTGGTACAATGACACGTTGAATCACTGAACCAGCGGCAAGTGAGTTTGTTTGGGTTTGTTTAGTCTTGGGATATTGGGATCTGCTATTATTTTCTGGTATCAGGATTTCAGGAGTCCAATACCACCATGAATCACCAAACCAGCGGTAAGTAAGTTTTTTAAAGGTTTTTATAGTCTCTGGGTCTTTACGGTCTGCTGCTTTTTGCCGCCAATTAAATTCTATCCTAGCACCTATTGCGACATCTGCTCAGAATCAAGATCCCGTGACACTCTAAATAGCCTTACATTTCTTAAGTATCACTATGAGAATTGCCAACAGTCTCGGGATGAAGTCTCAAGTTCTTTTCGCTTTGTAATAGTGTACTGGAAATTCGTACACTAACAGATCCATGAATATGACTGAAGTATCTCCGGTTCTGATCCGCGTGTATTTTTAGACTCCGCAAAACTACAAGACAGACTTTCAAAAGGTTAACCTTCCAACCTCTGGCTTCTGGCGTTGGATGCCAAAGAGAGCACGGTGGACGATTGCCCGCTCGTTTCTCTTTGATTCTCGCATTCGAACCGCCCACGCGGTTGGATGGCACGTCAAAGGACAAGAGCGTGGTTCCTCTACATGCCTGCCCGTGCGGGTAAATCGGTGCACGCCTAATCCCGGGGCCGCTTCCGGTGAAAGCCTGGCACGGCATATTTGAGAATCACGTGGAATACGTGATCCGTTGGGTCGCATGGCAATCGGAAAGGCAAACGGCTTCCAGGAGTAGAGTGGCTGCGGCCATCGTCGCTACTGCGGCAACATTTTCACCACGGAATACCGACGTTTCTAAGAGCGTGCGAACTATAGACGCCCAACTACCGATATCAGCTGCAAGCTCCGCACGCTTTCGAACCCCTTGCTAACTACGTTCTAACCAGTGTTCCATCTCGTGCTCTCAAGCAAAATCTACTTTTTTAGTAAAGGACCTAGAACAAAGAGGCATTGCTTGAAAGCATGATAAAAATGAACTTCGATCCACTCAGTTGAAAGCACGATGAAAGTGGTGCTCTCGATCCATCTGGTTGCCGAGCTATTCAAATCAAGCGCAGTCGTAACGAGGTAACTACACTGAAGACAAGAATTTAATCAAAAGAACGCCATGTGTGGAGTCTCGATCAGGTCGCTATGATCAAACGCCCAGAGCTGATAGAGCAGATGTGCTCCCATTTTCTGTTTGACGCATAAATCTTTTCATGATAATCATCAAGGTTCAATGCTCCTAAGGATAACACGTGTACCCTGCAAAATTCCTATACGTGGCTCTGCATATCCGGGGCCGCGCTCGTTTACATGACTTGGATCGGTTGACTCTCGAGCTTTGCAAGCACACGAAGAGATCGGGCGTTGCTGTACACATTTTTTTCCTTCTTTCTTCCATACACTTTGAGGCACAAGCCGGGGAACGTATTTGATCCGAAGCCAGCCGTGAATAGATATCGCGCACAACAGGATGGTGCACCTCGTTCGGGCAACGTATCAAGCGAACGAGCTTGCAGCGAAAATCACATTATGTCTGCGTTCTCACATTACCCTTTCGAACCTTGGCAGATCCTATCTCGTCTTTCGCAATATTTCAGACGGGATGCTGTTGCATAAACCGCAAGTGTATTACGATGCATGAAACTGATCTCCGCGTGGGGAAAAAAAATATGGCGATCAATTGACGAGGTGAATACACTTGGGCAAAATATGGAAAAATATTGGGAAAGTTCAATAGCCGGCGCGTGATAACTTATGCAGTGGCAACAAAAGTGCTTTGTTTACTTCAACGACCACCAAATTGATTGTCTCACATCACAAGCCATGGCGGACGACTATGTCAGTCGAATGGACTACGGGGACTAGTCCAATACCTTCTTATCATAGAGAATATTCTTCTGCAGAATAATACCTTCTTTGGGTGTGACGTATCCGTGAACCTCACAGTAACTTCCGGCTGGTCCCGCTGTGCCCGGTGTGTCCAGAGTGAAAAGTGTATTAGCCGAAGACATCGTGAGGCCATCTTCGGACGTGTGAATCAAGCTGTTGGCCTGTGATCCCGTGCAATGTTGATGACGCGAACGCTGCTGATGACGCAACTGTTGTTGATTCTCGTTACATCCCTGAGGATTTTGTTGCTGGGCAACCAGAAGCTCTTCGCGGCGACACTTTGAGCAACGACGCATCTCCGAACGAACGCGCAACAGCCATACCATACCGAAGAGTGCCATAGCAACCTCGAGAACGGGCAACCTGCTCGACGTATGCTCCTTCATGCTCGTCGCAATGCCGAGGTCATCGAGGTCGCAGGCGTCCTCGCGATACATCACCAATCCTTTTTCACTTTGGTCAGCAATTCCCTCGTGTGGCACACGACTTCCTCTCTTTTCTTTCCCACGATTGGCGTATTTTTCTTCCCTCTTCTCGAGACGGTTCACCTCGCCGGGTCTACTTCCAATTGGGGTTGGATCGGGCTACACTTCTTTTCCCCAGATCTACTACGCCACGGTACTATATGTTCGATGCCGTATATCTTAACCAGATCTGTCTTGTTCCTGCCCCGTCCAATAAGTCTGCTTCTGCGTAGTTTACACCAGTCTCCATACTTGCCCAGCTCGAACGTCGTCCACTTCTTCTCGCGAATTCTTGCACAATCACAATCGTTCTATCCCGGATACCAGTCTCATTACAACTTGCTATCCACCCCCGGTACTTCAACGTATTTTAGGCTTGTCCTTAGCTCTTTAGCAGCATCAACAAAAGCTCCCTCTGTTTAGCGTGGTTGCGGTTCCATTTCGTTCCGGCAGTACAGCGCTCGAAAAGGTCACGAGATTCTTTTACCCTTGATACGCGTGGATACTGGGTGAAGGAGGTTCGCCAAGTTGTCAGTCGAAGTATCCAAAAACCAAGATTGCTGCTCAAACATCTTTCAATTCTCTTAGATTCACGTGAATGTCTTCAACATGTCAACATGTCTGTGATGATGCACGATGGACTCGTGAAGGATCAGTGACAGAAATTGCTTCTTTAGCGTTGCTTGCCATTTCAATCGGAGTCGTAGGAAAATACGCTTCTTTCACTTTCACGATCTCCTTGCAATGAATGGAGGGGAACTTGTTGACAGTCCGCTTCGTACCAGTGTATTGTCTGCTTCAATGTCAGCTGCGAGTGATATCGTTCTAATACGTCACACGTTGCGGATGCCGGAGACGTCTTCTCGAGCGGGCGGCAGACGGCCCACGGTATTTTGAAAGCTCAGAACAGTGGAAAGACGATTGTGTTTTATTGTGTCGCAACCGCGAGGCTCTGTATCTCTTTCTCGTCTGCGCCGTGCAGTTTTTTCTCTTACGGTATAGTGCACGAGTATGTACATTCACTTGGTAAACATTCGGACCATCTTTCTCGATGGTCTAGCACGAAGGTCTTCAGCTATCGAAGACCGTTCTTTTCATCGAATTCGCTGGGCATGTGGACATCTAGAAGTATTTACAGATGAGCGAGCGCTGTCACGATTTGTTCGCACAGAAGATTGCAAACCCGCTGGAACGTGAATGCGAGCTCTTTTTTATCCTCTGCTTAGTGCACTTTTTCTACGGCCATCTGCGGTCCTAACCTACAAGAAAGAAAATACCCAGACGTTTCGAGGAACCTACGGATCGGATAGTGCGCGAGGCAGAGTTAGTGAGAGGCCAATTCCAACTGTTCATCAAACTTCGGAGCGTTAAGTGTGTACGTGTGGCGATGAAGTTGTGGGCGAAGTACCGGCGCACAGTCATACCTTGTCGGAGTTAGTTACGAGCAATCGATAGATACAAATCATCAAATCAAAAGCAGTACCCGAGGCTGTGTTCAAATAAACTAGACACGCTTTGGTTATTGTAGTTTGTGCCTTCGAGTAATCGCTGTAAATGCTCACGGCTTTTAACTTAAAATATAATACAATAAATGGTCAGGCGGACCATTTATTGTATTGTATTTAAAATACGGCAAATACGGACATGTTGGAATGAAATTTCATGCATAATATTTCCCGCGAATAGCAGGCCAAAACTCCAAATTGGTAGCAATCCTTCAAAGTGCAATGGAAATTGTGACAACCATGGCTTATAAGCACAAATAAGGGATCCAAAATTGGACTACTCGGTGATTCCTGGGAGAAGTGAATGTAACGTTTCTGGTGTTATCGAAGACAATTGTCTGATAACTTTCACGCATCACCCTCTTACATTCCGAGTACTCATCACTTTATTCTGGTACCGACGGCGATGTTTACCCGGAGCAGATTGATTTTGGCTTAGTCAGCAAACGTGATAGGGTCGAGAATCGCTCCATAGAACAGCAGTTAATCCCGAACATTACGAATTGGCGGCGAATATTTCGCAATTGCAATGAAGGACCGGTGAAACTTCCCGAGAGCGTGTCAGGAGAACCGTTGACAGAAGCAATTTCCAGTATGGCCGGGGAACTTCTCAATAGAAAATCCATCATATCAGAATTTTGTAACATTCAGTGACTTGCCTTGTTATGTTGGCTCGTTTTATACTTTGTTTTACAATATTTCTTACATGGGTACTGTCAATTCTCAGCATATTATTGACATAATTAGCCTGATGCCTTGAGCAAGATTGATGCCAGTTGATGATAACATGTATGGCCACACGTTGTTCCTTTGTGGCTACTGGCAATACTTTCTATTTCTAATTCTGTACCATCATCATTTTGTCATATCTGAGTGTGGCCTTTGGTTGCATGACCTGCATCCTTATTTTTGCCCAAGGTGTAACTCATCAGCCTGTATTAACGGGTTATGCCTAGCTGTAACAGTCGAAAACAGCTTATTTTTATTTTTTAAAAGAAAATGGTGATCAAATACTTTTTTCGAAAAATTCGGTAATTCAGAATACTGCAATTTTTTTTGTATGAAAATATTTAATTATAATCGATTTATAGCGGATGTCCGGGAAGCACCGCTCGAAAACTTTGTTTGCAATAAGCAATGCTCGTCTGAACCAAGTTATCTAATATAAAATAACCAAACAGATTTCATTAGGATATTAGTTTTTTCTTGATTAATCGAAGGAATTTCCGCAATATCACATTTGAAAATAATGGCGCGCGTTCGAAGTAAGTCTTAACTTTTTCGATAAAGATGGGGATTTTTCATACATCAAATCGAAAGTAGGTATACATCGGAAAAAAATCCTTCGTTCAATAACTATGTTTTCACATCAAGAAGAGCTCTAAACATTTTAGAGACATCGATGCGGCAGTTTTCCAGATATTTTGCTCACCGCCTTTGAAATCGTATTTTCGAGAAAAAACAAAAATTTATTGGGGTTTGTTTGGGTTTACGTATTTCCCAGAAAAAAAGAATTTAAAGGTTCGAACGAGCCTTCGAGCATTGCGACGGACGCCAACGTAAAAGCCTATAAATCTGTCAATGCTGGTGCGATCACCTTGAAATTTTCAGGGACCATGCGCAGAATGATGTACTGTCAAAATATATTAGTTTTGAAAAAAATGATTTTTCGACTTTTACAACTAGGCATAACCCCTTAATGATAACATCTCATCAAATAGTAACGATAAAAGCAATCCATCACAATCCGCCTGCATTTTTATTTCTAAATATCCCTCCCAGAGGTACCTGCGTAAAATCATGATAATCTGTGGCACGGTTTAATGAATCGATACAGCCTCTGCTAATCTCAAAATCTCTGACGCATCAACGAAGCTTGTTGAGACATACCCTTTCAACCGCTCAACCTGTTAGGGCCACCGAAGGTCCTCGTTCACTAGAAAATCACTCGGAAACGCACAGGGTTAAGCCGATACATACATATAGACACTAACCAAGAGCTGGAAATGGACTGAGTTTGCGCATAGAAAAGCCTCCCGCGTAGGTGCGTTGAAAACCGCGAGGAACGCTTCCTTACAGAGACAGGCCACGATAAATTATTTCCCAGTCTAGATTATGCGCAGGATACATAGATACACACGCAGAGACAGGTGTACTGGTTTGTAGGTGTACCATATGCCGCCTGATGCTGTAACGATTTCACTCGCTTTGCTATCGTTCAATCACGTATAACATTCTAAGGGGAGCGAAAAGCCTCTTCGGAAAGCTCTCCCGTTCAGGGTGTTATCCCTCGACAACTATTCAAAACTCGTGAGCACGGCACCCTCGGGAATGCAATAAATTTCCATAGTTCTACGATATAAGGTAGAAAAAGGCATGTTTTCGCGTCGTAAATCTACCGAAGGATCGTTAGACAATTGGACTTCGATATAGGGGGTGTATCCTGTGATTTGGCCTCGCTCCACAAAATGGACGAAGGAAAACAGCCTGCGCGGAGCTAACCGGTACACGCTATCGTAACACGGAGGAGTTGGATCTAGGGATCGAGAAGTCACGATGCTGAAAGCGCTTCCACGAAGCACACTTATTTTCAAGGATGCAATAGGATTTCGCGAATTTCACAACTCAAGGGGAAAAGCGGCTTAGCACTCCTGCCAAGTTAAGCCGATCGGCGGCTAAACATCGAAAGAGAACCTCGAGCTGCTCGTAACTGCTCCGGTTTCAGTGAACGAAATCACATTTCCTGGGAGGCTTTGGAACTTCAAGCAGTTTTGTTGTTTGTTGATCCAATTGTATTAGACAAGAGATACACAGGAGGCGATAGCGATCTGTGGCTCTTGCGGTTTCCCATCCACGGAAGGGACTCTGGTCCCTGGTAATTCGATGAGTTAGGCCAGGCAGTCGCTTGGAAGCACATTGCCAGGCGTATCAAAGCAGCGGATCATCTTGCCTAAGGATATGGATTTGCATCAGCGTCCACACCAGCTTGATTGTACGGTTGGGCGGCAATCTTCCAAAGGGCTGATGAAATGGACAGCGAGAATTCAGAGTGGAAGATTAATACGGCAAATTGCAGGGACGACAGGAGGCGGGGGCTCCAAAGGTTAGGGTGTCTGAGTCTACTTTTCGGAGGCTCGGCAACCGAAATATACTTTCCAATGCTTCGGACACCCCAGATTGCGGAGAAGCAAGAAGCATATGATAGCACTAAGATCACAAGTTTGACAACCAAGTGCCATGCTGATGATGCCCAAGATTAATTCCAATAACTCGCCGATATCCAGGCTGGCGTTTCTCATCATAGGTCTGTAAAATGGAAAACCCTAGAGTCGCAGAAAATGTTTGGCCCGGCCGACTTTAATGTTCTTAACCACAGGAAACTCATTGGCTCGACTAATCGGATGATCAAAGCACATACACGCTATGGGGGTTAACTTGGAGGAAGCGGTATGCTGTCTGCTGCTGAAGCGGAATGCTGTCTGCACATCATGTCACATTGAATAGCTTTCTACGCTGATACGACATACGGAATGCCGAGATATACAACGGCAGGATCGCGTTCGTGTATACGCGAGGCAGATTAACGTGAACCCGTTCCACATCTCAATGTGATTTACAGACACCATATTAGTCGAATCCGTTGAATACAGTGAGAAGCCTAATAGCCTACACAGGAATTCGCAGATTGTATTTGCTGTTTAGAATCTTCGCTCGATCTGTTTTATCCTGGACGGACATGTGGCTGCATCAAATCGCACGTACATCCTTGATCGTTGTTGATCTAAGAATCAATGAAAAAAATCATAAACGGACATCAAGAATCAATTGAAAAAAGAAGATTGCAGATGTTGAGGATTCGACTTGTTGAGCATCAATTGACAATACTCGCGACTAATTCCGTGAAGACCAGCGAGTTTCCTCAGCTCTCCAATCGAGTTTTTCCATCGAGTCCAGGGCTTTAAGCGGAATAATACAACAATTAGAAGTTTACTGTCAATGGCGCGGCGCGGAATGCTAATTGGTACCGAAACTCACCCCAGAGTCACAACAAAGCGAGCTCGGTGAACTAAAAAGTTCCTCTTTCGTGCGCCACCAAAGAAAGGCGAAAAGTGGAGAGAGCTTCGAGTGAGTAAGGGTCGGGGGAGAGCCGGTCGGTGGCTTCGAATGTTTCCTCCACCTAATCGAGCCAGCGAAAATAGTACACGAGAAAAAGTCAGACGAGTGCCGCGAGGCTTTTGTTTGACTTTCGGTTGGCGCATGCCGGGCTGGGTGGGTCGGGGAGAAAAGCTCTTCTCGCCTTTTTTCTCCAGCTTTCTCCGAATGTACCCCTTCTATGTACAGATGCAGGAGGTGACGAGAGTGCGAGTCAAAGATAGACACATTCTCCGCATATACGAACGCAAAATTTCGCAAGGATCCTCTTTCATCGCGCAACATTTGCAGGAGTCGTTTGCGCTCGAAACTCGAAGTCTTCTCCTGTACATGTGCATCTGCGTAGCTTCGGACCAAGTTTGGGTCGTTTCAGAAATGTGCCATGAGTTTCATGCGCGCGTCACATGTAAAAGCGGGTGGTTCCAATATAAGAAGATATATAGTGTAAACGAGGGAGGAAAGCAAATTATCGGCACGTTCACCCAGCTACGTTCACGGTTGTACACATGGCTGTATCAATGTATAATGTACGGGTAAGCAATGTCAGCTAGGCACTCTACACTTCAACCCATTCGTTCCACTCACACTTAGGATATTCGTAGTTTTCAATTGTTACGGGGCTTAGTTGTGACTGGGACTTTTACAAGTGCCCTCGGAAGATTCAGTCGTATAAGTATGTACACACTAAAGTGATTTAAAAAATCGAGTTTTTTCGAACTAGTTTCAGTAGTCGCAGTAAGGTGAAGTATAGGCTCACTAACGGAACTCCGATAGTTGTGAACTTCCCTGTACATAAAATTTCAAGTACCTTATATATGTATGTATATAAGAATAAGTTATTCTAGCGCTTTTGCATTCACAACAGTATGACATTTCATTTCATCTGTCAAAAGCAAAGCTACTGCCGAGCTGAGTTCAAGTATCAGCGCAGCGGTACGACTTGGAAACATTTGATTCTAGGAAGATTTTTCGAGAATGCTGGTATTCATGTTGTTGAACTTTGCATAGTTGGAATGCAATAAAAATATGCTCTCTTATATTTTCGTTATTATCATGCCAAATTTCTTTTGCAGATTCCGATTGTAGGTCTCTGAATAAGCGGCACAGAAAATGGTTGATGGATTCATTCATGCCTCGTAGCAGAAATCTGCTGAAAAGAATTCGAGGAAGTCAAGAGGAAGCAATTCTCATTGGAATCCAACGATGGGAAAATATGGCGTTAAAGTTTGCATAGTTTGAATACAATAGAAATACTTTCCAATTTTTCGTCATTCTTCGTTTGTATTGTTATCATTCAACATTTTTGTCTTCGTCGCTTTATATTATCGTTCTCTCATGAAACATCCGTACCCTTAAAACCACTTTCATTGGATTTCAACGATGCAAACTACAACATTGTGCGATAAGTTTCAATCTCATCGGTATTCACGGTTGCACGTCAAGTCCAGAACACATCGGTGATTCGGACAATACGTCCTAAATGTATTTCAGTTTTCCCGAGCATGCAGAATTTCCGATTTGCCCGGCTGCGGGATACGAATCCTGCGGTTTAGTTTCCGATTCGAGGCCACTGTGTCTGAGGAAATAACTTAATACTTTTTTGTTCTTTACCGTTCGTTTGAACATGATATAGAGTGTATATCCGGTCTGCGATGGCTCTCCCGCGAGATGAAAGTACTTTCGCGTCATTGAAATATCAACACGCCGGGGGGTGTTTCACTTATTGCCATCCCAAGCTCACCACGGTAACGGATTATATACCATAAATCCCTCGAGGCAACAATTCCAAGTCTCTAGCCGATTCCGGAGCAAGGGCCTAGACAGGGGGAAAGAGCTGCTCTCCGTAAGCGAAGGTGGTTCTTGAGCTTGGCCCAGGGATATAGACGTCTACGGAGTGCTAGACACTGCTGCGATATGGGGCTGTACGTTTAATTGCCAGCGCGCTTTACCTTCGATGCCTTGCTTTGCAATATGAAGCTTCACATTGGATGCCTGAGTCTCGCATTCGCCAAAGTGTTTCCTTGCTTAGGATTGTTGGTTGGCACATCTTGGCTCATCCTTTCCCATTCAAGGATTGAAAAAGCAGCCATCATAGCAAAGCCATCTGGATGAAAAGGCAGCCTAAGATCGCAGGGCCAAAGGTGGTCGAAACTCTTTGATCACCAGCGCAAGTGTTCTTGGCGGTCTTCGATAAGTCAAGTCAATTAACGAAGTGAAAAAAGTTCCAGTCACTTCCACATCTTGTGATTGAGGATATCGCACTGTTGTCTTTTGATCACGGTAGCTTTTGCCTTGTTGTAGACTGATTGGACGGCGGGCTCAGGGAGAAGACGTATACGGGAAATACGCAAGAGTCAAAAGCAAACAACAGAGATTAAGTTTGAACGTACATGTGCGCCATTTCGTTAGAGTGAAACGAAGGGTATACTGCGGCGCAAGATTTCTCCAAGGACTATACCGAGAGACCTCATTTTCTGTTGCAAATACATCCGGGCTGCCGGACTCGAGGGAAACGACGAGAGCAGCGAAAGGATTCCGCTTTTCCCGCTATTGAGATACGTCATATACGTGTCAAGTGCATTGTTCCTCCGTAATGGATTCACATGTGGGATCTCCGGGAAGGAAGGAGCCATAATAATCCTCGTATTTTCATCCGTCCCGCATACCAGCCCCACGAGTACACACTTCGCTCGCTGTCGTCTTTTTTCGATTCATCCAATCCTCATTGCTTTCTCCTTTTTCGTCACGACACAAAAGAACTTCTTCATAAAATCGATCTTTTCGAGGGTCTCTCGTACCAAGGGTTAGCTTCACGAGCCAGCAAACTCTTTCAAGAGCTCCGCCGTATTATGATAACAAGGTGGAAAAGGGCTTTGTCCCGTGTCTGGTAGGAAGACCGAGGGATGTGATCTGACAGGACGCGCAGCCCGCTTGCCGAACCGAGGGAAGCTTCGACGCTTAAAGAGCCTTCGTTACGGCAAAGAAGTGCTCGCAGACATCGAATAAAATTCAGGTCTCCTATGCCACTGAGCATAAAATACCAATAGGCTGATGAAACTGCTCGAGGGGATACACAGTTCGTTAGGCCATTCTATTTTGTCACACGTCCAAGTAATCCCAACTCCAAATCCCAGACGTCTCGAAATCGCCGTTGGATATAAATACTTCATAAGCTGCACACCCACGTATTTTGGCTCTCCAGCCACAACGAGTCTGGATGAGTTCCTATATTCTTGGAGGACTTGTCTATCCATTCTAGATGACAATCAGGAACCATGTGACATCAAAAGATCTTTGCAGCTTGTTCCACTTCTGGAAGGCGGAAATTGGGTGTTGAAGCCATGGACAATATCATCTAGCATCTGTGTCTTTATATAGTATATAACTTGTTTACCGGTTGTTAGTTCAGGCAGAAGATCTTTTAGTAGTTTCGTAACTAACTGGACGCAGAGCAGAGTAGCTGGTGTGTTTTTCTTCAACATCAATATATACGCGTGTACAATGACGTGAGAGGAAAAGATAGGTACTGCGAAGTAGCATTAAAAGTTGACGGTATAGGTGGCGAGGAAGTTTCCGAAAAATCTAGCCACTACGGGACACTAGCTACTCCACGGAGCCTTTTCCCTCCACAAGGCTTTTCCTGTAGAATCCTGGAAAGCTCGGAACTCTTGCCAGCCTCCCTACAGTAGATGTGAGCTGCTGACCAGGCATTGTTACTTATGACCGTACAGCCCCCGCTAGTGGAGACCCCTGCTCGAGACAGCCAACGGTGAGCCACTGGCGGCGATTTACAACGAAACTTTCAGTGATATTTCACGATTCTGCGATGTCATCGGGACGCTAGGAGTCTCGCTTGAATAAGCTCTCGAAGTGGCTTCTTGCCCGCCAATTGTGTGTGTACCAAAGATCTATAGCGGTGAGGCGCACTCTTTCCGAGCACTACCGGTTCGGACGAAACGAGTGCAAATGTAAGAGAGACTTTGTAGGATATACAAGGATGTGTAAAGAATCTGTGGTGGGAGACTGCCTGGAATGTATGATTGTTCAAGCGTGAGAAAGAGAAAAGCAAAATTAATTCCGGAGACTCGAAACTCTCCAGGGATATCCGGAGAAACGTCACTTCAACTCTAACAGTTGGACATTTTGTTTCGTGTATGTGGAAGTCTCCAAGGCTCCGGTTGCAACCCACGTCCACTAGATATATATACGCCAGATCTGCCAGATCAGCCGACACGAATGGATGGATTCGAGAGTTGGAGCGTTCAGACATGATGGTAAACTTTTTCCAAACTCCCAGGGAGTTGAAGCCGAGTGAATGTAAAGATATACGAAGGACATCAGTAAAAGAGAACCGGGACATTTCTAACGCCACTCGCATCCTGATGGCTCATCGTATGATCCTTTTGGTATCGAACTGCCAAGGGATTCGCTAGTTTCATTGGGTTATTATGTCGAAATTCAATGACTTCTCGAGCAATGTGACGGTTTACCCAACGCAGAGCTGTTTCAGAGACTTCGTGCTCCTTCACTTGTTGGTCACTGGTTCCGAACAGTCAAGAGGTATGGGCAGGTGAAATAGTATCTTATTGATTGTTTCACGCTGAACATTCTTGTCTCATGCCGCGTTTTCCGAGCATCGCCGAGTGTACCTGCATAGCCTTCAAAGTATCTGCCGGGACACCTTGTTCATTCATCACAGTTGTCTCCGATATCTCCCCAAGTACCCAGAAAATTGGTTCACGCGGCAATAGCGACATGCTATCGTACGGATCGTGGTGTGAGGTGCACGATGGATTCCAGACGGCAATAACGAAGTCCCAAGCATTGCCTGGAGGTTGAAAATTCGAAAACCCTTGCAAAGAAAGTTGAATTTATGATGAAACTGGTGGAAATTCCGTATATATCAGCGTTTGCGGCCGGAGTTATTTTCTACCTGATCTTTCAGCGAAGAGACGTGTAAATCTACCGAAGCAGACATTTATCAAGGTGATCGATAATTTCGGAGCTGAAAAAAGTCATCAGTACAGCTGTTGTTGGTCGTCTGTTCTCTCCCGATACTTCTCGATAAAAAAACTTTGCGTACGGTTGATGCCAGGTTGAATAAAACGTAGAAAACCGTTTGGAATTAACTCGAAGAGCGTGAAAAGCTCGGGTCGATGGACGAGAGTAATACAGCACCATTGACTGATGAAATCTCAAAAGCTGACACCTCAAACTTCTATCTTTCGACCGGTTTCTGGTAATTGCTATTAATGAACCATATCACAGACTCATTAGATGGTTCCCTATATTTGCTGGGTTGTCATCCAAAACTCACAGATACCCGCGGTACATGCCGTACGTTTGATCGGGTTTCTAATTCATGGCCGTTGGTACGGGCTTCGGGATATCCGATATTCGTAATAAATATTGGGATAGAAAGACAGAGGAAGGAAAGTGCATCGCATTTTACGTAACTGTAGAAATGACACCTCCCCCTCACACAAAACGAGGATACAGAGTGGCATCGTGTCAGAGATGAAACAGACAGTTTGCTGGAGAGATATGTCTTTCCGGTCGCAGTCTGATGTGCCGTGAGTGGTTGGTGGTGGCCGGTTACATCCAGGAAAAGTTTCAGGAAGAGTTTCGAATGTCTCGTCCAAGCTTTCCTCTCCGCGTCTTCAACAAACTCGAAACAAGTTATCGTTGGACTCAGTTGCGACTACCTTGGCTATGTGACTGAAAACATGGCCCTGTTAAAAGGCGTCACATAGTAGCTTCCCCGTCATTTCACATTACGTGCTAACCCGTTTTGTCGCACATGCTTACCATCCATATTGAAATGGTAACGGAGACCGATAAGGTTTCGAGTTCAAAATAATAACGTGTGCGGCAGGGCGTTCAATGATGCGACAATGTGACTGTTGAAGGTAAGCGATTATCGTTTAATCAGATAGAAAATGGTATGGAACATCATCAACGAAAATGTGAATCTGGACAAATGTTCGTTATCGCGCGGTACACCCCATATTGACCGACGATACGCACATCCTCCATCATGCTTCGAATGGACAAGTCGACAATCCCCTCTTTTATAACCGATCACCGAATTCCAATGGTTACCTCGGAACGGACTGAATGGACCACTAAGCCGGAGTTTTGCTGATCGAAAATCGACGCATGTTAACGCTCTACGGAATTCAAATGCAGCCTCTCATCGCGACAAGCTTGATGATGCGCCGAGCGATTCTGGGCAGCTTTCCATAATGTATTCCCGGCGAACAATCGTCGAGGACGCACGCGCTCATTGCTTATCAGCTGAAGAGTAGCATTCGCCTGCGCCGTGTGTAAGCGTGCCTATCGAATTGGGCAGCCCCCAATGAAAGCTCTCTCATTGGGAATCATCGGGGCAAACTACCGTGAGGGTCCATTGTTGGACTTTGCAGATTTCGCGCTGAGCCGTAGACACGAGGACAATTATGACACATACGGGCTATTACTTGCCCGACTACTCGTACAGGACATCATCGAAGTTCAGTGGCAAGGCGCCGATGAAACTTGTCCTGTTGGTCTCTTGTTTCTTGTCCAGCGGTTTGTTTGTTTTCCTGCGTCACCTTTTGACCAGGCGGCTTTTGGTTCTTACAGGTCTTTCCACTCTCTGAATTTTCCGGCGAAAGCCTGAACTCCCTTCTGTAGAGAGGTTATTGAATATTCCATAATTGGAAAAAAGCTACCGTAGAGTCGGTTGAAATTCGTTTGACATGCGTGAAATTGGAAGCGTGAATATTGCTGTGCGACTGTAAACCGTGCAGCCTGAGATGAGAACGAAATGCGCTGGAATAGTTTGTCGATGCAGGGAGCCGGTACATATATTGCAGGCAAGGCGAAATTGCGATCAAAGTGTGCGGGTGCACGCTCTGCTTGTTTCACAATTTCGCCGCTTAGCAGTTGCGTGAAATACTCAATGGCAAGTTCCGACCGCTCCTTTTTTTTTTCGTTACACGGTCGCAGGAAAGCATTGCCATTTGAAAGGGCAACGATCGATAGTGTCCCTGGCGCGAGTTCTATGGGCTGGTACGTTATTTCAACTTACCAACTCACAAAGCCCGAGGGAAATAGAAACGATACTGCTTGAACGGAAAACAGCAGGATGTTTCAGAATGGCTTGGTGGCCGATGATCCAGTGTGTTCTACCGTATCGGCTGGGTATTGATCTATGGAAGCTTAGCTGTATCAACTAAACGTTCAGCTATGATAGCCGCGTTAGTTAGGCATTCAACTATGATCGCATAGCTCTATCAGCTGGATGTTCAGCTATGATAGCGTAACTCTATCAGCTAGATGTACATCTTCGATAGCATAGCTCTAGATACTGGATGTTCAGCTATGATGACATTGTTCTATCAACTGTATATTCAGCTACGATAATATTGGTCTATCAGTTGGGTGTTTATGATAGCTTGGCTGCATCAGCTGAACGCTTAGTTACACATATCAGCACTTCGGTTTTGGTGCACCCAGGATTCACCAATCACTAACAATGAAAAGAACGATTCTGACTACCTCGTAGCAAATAACAAAGACAAGATTAGACACGAGGAATTGATAATAAATGCCCTTATCAGCCCTAAGTCCCAGGCACGTTAATCGCAAAGTGTCGATGAACTTGATAGCATAGTAGTGGAAGAGCCTCGGAAGGACAAGGATACAAAATTCGAAAATATATAAGATGCCGGTCGTTGATCTTGAATGCTCCAGGATTATGGTTTACCAATAATGTTTATGGATCTTGTTAGACTGGCTGTGTTGATAACATTGAATCAGCGCTTCACTCGCATCCATATACTGTACATGTTTCTTATCCGCCTGCACCTTGGTGAAGTTTTTTTTCTTTCATCTTCCCTCGTAAATGAGTGACGGAACACACGCCGTGGTCGTAAACATTTTTTTTACGGACTCACCTTACCGCGAACAATGGAATTGCGGCAAGCAGAGAGCAATGAGGCTGAAAAAAATGACGATGCTCCTCTCACTGTGCAACGCGAAGGCCTTCGCATAAAAACATATTGAAATTAAACTCTAATATCTCGGTGCAGTAAACAGCTGCGTCGTTACGTAGATAAAATAATACTGATGCGGCGGCATGCGTACCAAATTAAAAAAATCTGTACAGTCAAGAGAATTAATTATATTGTTGGAATTTTTGTTTGACGTTTTTGGTTTCTGTTAGTTCAGTTTTATAACTATGCGACAAAGTCTTCTATTTTACAGAAAAAAAAAGAGAGAATATCTTTCAAATGTGCAATTATCTTTAGTGAGAAGCACAAAAAACAGTTACCTCTTTGTCGAAATTGACACAACTGTGCAATGATATCTTAATTATTGGTAGCAACATTTTGTACGATATGAAAAAGCACAATATAAATTGAATGGTGTACAATATGAAAAAGCACGATATAAAAAAATGTTGTGCTATTCAACGTCGCGATTGCTTTTTATGAAGTCAGCAAGGTGATTTGCCGCAGGCCAAATTTATGTACACATTAAATGTGAAAAAAAAAATTAAAAAAAAGAAGAATAGAAGAAGGTTGCACGTTTATGACGAATTTTCGCGAGTTCATAAAGAAGGACACGTGTAAAATGAAACTGCACATAATCGTACAGTATAAAAATGTATTTTTTCGTGCAACGTTTGCCTCGTCCTCGCTGTCCACAGCCGGTGATAAAGAGGCCGATCGTTGCAATGCATCACGTGGAATCATTTATTCCCGTTGAGTACATCGAATTTACGTAAAAATACATTTTTTCATCACTGTTCATTCAGTTTACCACTGAGCAAAAAAAGCAGCGCCGGTGCGGTCCATGAGAATATCTTTCTCTCTCTCTCTCTCTCTCTCTCTCTCTCTCTCTCTCTCTCTCTCTCTCTCTCTCTCTCACACACACACACACACACACACACACACACACACACACACACACACGCGCGCGCGCGCGCGCGCGACTGTATATTGATATGCACCCGGGCATGTGGATATTTAAATCCGTCGTGCGGATCCCTCGATCCACTAATTAAATTAGCGGATTAAGGGGGACGAAACAAACGAATCGAAATGGGCAGAAATTCCATTCAATTCGGTAGTTACGATGCTTCCGAAATTTGCGCAGTGCAACACTATGAGGTTAAGGAAAAGCCGCGCGGAGAGGGGTGTAGGGTGAGAGGTTCGTTTGTGGTATTCCGGATGTCCGAAGCGTGAGATAGAAATTCAATTGTTCTTTTTTTTTTGTTGCAAATCCGCCCCAGCTCCAACCAGCAAAAAATTGGATTTGCAATTTGCTCCATTTATTACATTTTTGCACGCTCTGAATTTTCCATTTGGCCGGTTTGATTTGTTTAGTTTCGTATGTTCTCCTCCGAGGCAGGGTACAATTACAATTAATGTTCGTGCCAGGGATCGAATTTGATGTTACGGACTGTTGAGCCGGAAGACAACGTGTGAATTTCGATGTATTCATTGGCGCATGATTCATCGGTATGCGTTAAGTCAACAGGTAGTGTATAGTTGAACAATATAATGTCGATACGGGGAACATGTGGCTGCACATTATTGCTCCGGTACGTGTGTACGTACATTGGAATAGATTGATGAAGGGAACTCCAGGAACATCGCGGGTGGCCCAATCCGGAAGGGTCAGAAAGTAATAACGGGGAGTCCCCGATTGATCAAACAATGAAAGCGGCTTTCATGGCCAGGATTAGATCTCTTCGATTATATATATATATAAATATATATATATAAGGGCGTGTATTGGCCTCGAAACGGGCAATAACGAGGGCATACAAGAGCACTTCGAATACGGACAAATGTCAGTATCACGTTGGGCGTCCAACTCCATTCGTGGAATAATCATTCGCGGAAGCCGATGATAGTGTTTGTACCAACAGAAGGAAGGGAGCGTTCGCGCCGATTTTGTAACGCGTGGGACAGGATGACGTCGATGTTGTTTTAATTACGAGGACAATTGAACGCGCTCCTAATGGCGAATCTGCACAAATCCAAACACTGTGCGAGCATACCAGAACGAAGGGTAAAAATACATTAAAACTTTTCGAAACTCTGAAAAACCCAAAGGGTTGCATTTATTTGGTTTTTGTATTTCGCTCAATTTATTTCTGGGGAAAAAATAAGCCGGGACTTTGGATTCGTGTTTTTGTTCGAGTTTATTTGTGTTTAGGAACCAAAACGAGCCTGGGTTCTGGATTTAGGTTTTGATTTTCTTCGGATTTGGGATTTAAGGTGAGCGTGAATTTTGGATTTACACTTTGGTTGTGATTATTTTGAGTTAAACATCTGGAACGAGTCTGAATTTTGGATTAAGGTTTTTGTTTGGATTCAGGATCCGAAAAAGCCTGCATTTTGGTTTTTGTCTTGGTTTGCATCGGCTTGGGATTTAAAACGAACCTGCTTTGTGATTTAAGTTTTTAATTGGGTCAGGAATACAATACAAGCCGAGACTGTGGTTTTAAATTTTGGCTTGGGTTTGCTTGGTCCTCGAATCCAAAGCGAGTCTGGACTCTGTTTTCAGGTTTTTGTTTGGGTTTGGGATTCATAATGAGCATGCACTTGGGATTTAGGTTTTTGTTTAAGTTTGCTTGTGTTTGGGATAAAAAAAGAGCCTGAATTCGGATTCCAATGTTTGGTTAGGTTTGGAATGTAAAACCACTCTGACTTAGGTATTAGGCTTTGGTTTGGGTTTGCTTTACTTTATTTGGCTGTTGGATCCAAAAAGAGCCTGTATTTAAGATTTTCTTTTGTTTGCGTTTACTTGGGCCGGAATCCAAAACGGCCTAGCGTTTAGATTTAGGTTTTGGACTTGCGATCTAAAACGAGCCTGGACGTTGTAGATTTTTATGAATCCTTACACAAACCAATCGTCGTACGCGTGCCGTACGTCTCGCGTTTTCCCCTTGCTGCCGTTCAACGGGTTTCAGTTAAGCCAATTAAAGACTCAATAGAAATACACCGTGACAGTGTGATGAAGAACTACATCGTCGGGGAGGTTTTAGGTTTTGTCCTATAACACGTCGGGCCCGTAATTCCCGTCCAAAGACTCGTACACGGAGACATGAGACGAGTGTGTATACATGGCGATGCTGTTTGCACGATGTTCGAGTTGGTTGTAATATTGGAAGGGATGGCAACGCGACTCGTCATCGCGCTGACAAGGAACATCACTTAGGTGTCCGCTGTCTATTTTGTTTAAGGCCTTAGGCCACAGTAACGGATATAAAATCATGTGCGAATTCAACAATTTTATTTCGTATGAAAAAGTGATTCAATCGTAAAATTAATTACACCTCTATTTAGTATGAATATCAAGCTGTTAGAAAATATATATATATATATATATATATATATATATATATATATATATATTCCGATGTACAAATTAGCCGACTACTCGAAACTTCTCGAAACAGCTTTTTTCCAATTGGCGTGACAAATAACTTCAACAATTTTAACTCGATTGACATCAAATTTGAAAGTTATGTTTCTAATTGCATTTCACAGAGAAGTACGTACGGAATTTCTGATTAATCGAAAACTTTTCATTTCATGAGCAGTTTACGAACAGTTATAATGAAATTTTTCACTGAAAATTCATTTCTTAAGTTCAAATACTTACAACTTTTGAATAAAACATTATTTTTTAAATTCCGTACGTACTTCTCTGGGTATTCTAATGTAGATTAACGAGAATTTTTGTTTTTTGTTCTTGGTAAAAAATTGTAGATGCTAAATGTCACACCGCGGAGCGCCTAAAAAAAAATATCAAAGGAAAATATTAGTAGTCGGCCGTTTGTGCAACAAAAAAAAATGTATTTTTCTAACAGCTTGGTATTTATACTAAATAGATGTTTAATTAATTTTATGAGTGAGTCACTTTTTCATACGAAATAAATGGTTAAATTGGCACATGATTTTATACCCGTTACTGTGGCCTAAGGCCTTAAACTCCTTTGTGTGATGATGCATTGAAAACTATTAAACACGTTTTCTTTTTATCAGCGGAAAAAGGGTTTTATAGGGGAAAACCACACCTCAAAGAGGGCGTGTTGAGGGGCGATTTTTCAGTTTCACCCACAAGCAGTTCACCGAACTGAATGAAACAAAAACCAACATTCTTCTAATGTGAAGCGACAAATAATCCACTATAGAAGTATTCGAAAAAAAAAATTTAAGGGGGCTCGCGCATTTATTTTAGCGATATTATCCCCCCTTAAACCTAAAATGTCTAATATTTTTCAATGCTTTATGACATATATGAGTTGCAAAAAAATTGCAGGCGGACACTTAAGTGATGTTTCTTGTGAGTGACATGGCTGAGCATACGTCAAGCGTTACTACTTGAACTCATTGAGTATGCCTTTTTTGCAAGCACTGAACGGAAAATTTGTATAAAATTTTCTCCCGATCTACGAATGCCACGTATGAATTTATGACTTTTCAAACTTTTTCAATAAAATGCCATTCATGGATATAAACAAAATATCTCCGTGATTTATTGATGAGGGTTGAAGTTTGCGTCATTGGAATGCAATGAAAACTCTTTTCAAATATTTTATGCAGATTTTGATTGTGAATCGTCAAACAGGTACCTTGCGAATGATTGACGAATTCTCATAGCTTAGGTCTGCAAAAAGAAGATTGAGCAATTGGAAAAAAAATTAATGTTCATTGTATTCAAACGATGCAAACTTCAGTCATCATGACGATTCATTTTTCGAGGCCTATTGCATATCTACAGGTTTGTGATCGTAATCACTCAAGTCGTAAGTTCGCGACGAGGTAATTGTAAGTGATTTTTTAAAGCTCTAAAAGAGGCAAAAAACGATTGAGCAACCGTGTCTTTTTCTTTCAGAGCTTCACAAAGTATATACAGGGTAATTGACTAGAAGTTAGCCACTCGAAAACACCTATACACGTTGATTTTGGACGAGAAATTCAGAGATAAAATTTGAATGGTTTGTCAATGTCTACATTTTGTTAGTCTTAGATTTTTTTCGATTAGGAGTACCAACCTGATTTCAAGGTCACCTCCACTTTATTCAAGGAAAACGCCTTTTTTATTGGCTGCCAATGTAGAGCACAAAAAACAATATTAATGACTTACAATGTCATGACCTTGAGATGAATGCCTTGGATGGTGACCTTGAAGAATGAAAAAAATGTGCGGATCGGTAGATTGGTAGAAATGGTCCAGTTGCCTGGCCACCGCGATCATCCGATTGAACACCATTAGACTATTGTTTTGGCTGCATTGAAAAGCGAAGTCTACAGCGATGGACCAACCACTCGGGAAGATATCAAGGAACTGATAAACCAGGCTTGCCGAGCGATTTGTAACGCGTCAGTTAACGCGTCCTTCAGACGTCGTATCACAAAATGTATCACGGTTAATGCACAATTTTTTGAACACGTCATGCACCAATAATATCATTTGTGTCTAAAACCACTGCTTTTTTGCTGTCTTCCTTTAATTACCGTTCTGTACATTTTTCGGTATTTCAAGGTGATCCCAAAATAGGTCATTGGTTTCGTTTTTTCCTGCTTTACAATTGTGGTTAATAAAAAAGGGGTTTCGCTTTTAAAAAAGTGGAAGTGACCTTAACATCAGGTTGATACTTCCGCTCGAAACAAAACGTAAGGCTACCGAACGTAGACATTGACAAACCATTCAAATCTCGTCTTTGATTTCTTCGTCCAACATCAATATTTGTAGGTAGGTTCGAGTGACTCACTTAAAGTGAATTACCTTTTATATATATATATATTTATATTAAGGTGCTTTCAAGTCTCCTATTCAGTGGTTGCAGTAAAGTAAGACGCCTCTTAAAATATGAGCCCTTGATAAATATTCAGAGGTTCCTCATCGCGACTTTCTATTTCTTATGCTAATAATATGGAGAAACTTGGCTTGCTTCTTTTGAATTTTATAACTCGCCAACGGGTAAATGTACACCAATGCCTGTGACATACTATTGTAGGAAATTGAACGCTGTATAAAAAAGGTCTCTCAACGTTTTATGATAAATCTACTCGTTTAAAAGTTATTCAAGGTCAAAGTTGAATTTATAGGCTGTTCCGAGATGTTGTCACTTTTCCGGTGAAACTATCAGACTACCACAAAATGGCATAACACTCTTTATGTAGATCATTCTATTTTATGTAAAATCGTGGCATTGAATAATCGAAAACTTCAATAGTCTAATAGCTAGTCTAATAGACTAGCATTCATTTTTGAGTGAAAAATTGCTATTTCTTTGAAATTAGTTGTTATACAGTCGAGCCTCGATATAACGAAGATTTGTCCATTCTCTTTCGATAGACATTAGAAACCTTCATACAGCGAAATAATAATATACATTATGCTTTAATTGCTAATTGCTTGTAAAAATGGCTCTAATTTAAACCTTTCTTTCTTTAAAAAATATCCCTATATTACAATACCAGTATATTTTTTTAAAGAACATTTTAATCAACATGACTTCGATATAACGAAACCTCAATATAACGAAAACTCGATATAACGAACTTCCCTAGAAATTCGTTACGTCGAGGTTCGACTGTAATATCTAAAAATATTAATAAAAAGACGCAAATTTTCATCAAGTTACTTTTTAATGTTTACTATTCATCAAAATGATAAAACACGTGACGTTTTTTTTTTCATTTTATTTATAATTTTTTCCAAAACAATAAATTTGTTTATCTTAAATATAAAAGTTATAAAAAAATGAAAACGACTTTTTCGTGCTGTAAATAAATAATAAAAAGTAACTTTATGAAAATGGACTAAACGATGAATCTCAATAGCCAACTCGTAACGATGATGAAATTCCAACAAAATCCGTTCATTGTTCAGCGACCGTTTGACGTAAGGAGACCGAATGTACAGTCGTCTCCTTTTATTCTTTTCATCGGCTATTGTACGACGCTACGATGGCTCAAGCCTGATACCTAAGAAAGAAAGTCGTTCGTCGAGATTTCGCTTTTTCTCGACTCCAACTCTCCAGAACAATCCTTTGAATCCCTTTTTTATCGGGTTTTGTGCCTCGTTTCCATTATCCACGACTTTGGGCACAAGCCCGAAATAATATTCGTATTAAGGGGATACCCCCACTTGCGATTTTGAAAAAATCGATTTTTTTTATTGCATTTTTTTCAAGTATAAGTATCTGAGAATATATCCTGAAAATTTCAAGTCGATCCGAACAAAATTGACTGAGATATGAGCGTTGAAAGAGAAGAATCCGTTCTTCGTGTAAACTGAAATTAAAACTTTAAACGCGTTTTTCTCAAAATGGCATTTCTGAAGTCGGTGACCAAGATTACTCGAACACTAATGAACCGATCTTCTTGACATTTTGCAGGCTTATTTAATACATAAAAATGTAGTCTTTAATCGTTCGATTTTTTTTTCGAAAAAAATGGCCGTTTTATAGCCAAAAAACTGCCGTTTTTTTTCGTTAAAATCGAACCATTAACTTTGACCGTCCGCTATTTTGTGAAAAATGAATATTTTTTAAAATCCTTCGATTAAAGACTAGTTTATACTTATATTTGACTAAATCCATCCGCATTTTTTTTTTCAGGTGATCCACTGCGCCGCAATGTTGGTCACCGCAAACCGTGTATATAAAAACATTATTTCATTGACGGCCATTTGCCACTAAACAATGTAATATTTTTCAATAAAAAAATTACTGAAAGTTCTTCAAGATGTGTTCTTTAAGATGGTATGTTGATCGATTAAAAATGTTTTGTAGTTTTCTTTAAAAAAATTCACGAAAAAGACCTGTTTTGCGCTACAAGTGGGGGTAGGTAAGGCCTTAATTTGCGAGTACGCAAAAACCGGGAGAGGAAAGAAAAAACGTCGAAAAATAATAAAAAAAAAAATCGTACGTATTGACGGAAAATCATCGCGAGTTCCGGTCGTAACGCAATTAAAACGTTTATCCGTTCGGGTACTCCAGTTACTTCATCTACGTACGGTCGCGTTCATTCCAGTGTTAAAGCCTTCGCCAATCTATCCTTTTTCACTCATCCATTATTCACCGGGCCCTACGGTGAGACAGAGGCACAACTTTGTGTACTCTCACCTTCGCATTTTTGCGTTTTTTTTTTTTCGTCTTTTTCTGTCAGCCTCCGGGCTACATTCGTCGAGGCAACATGATACTAGGCTGCTATCCATATAGTGTATAGGGTGAAATTTCAGTTCCGCCCTGGCTGTGAGAGGCGAAGTTGCCCCCTTTTTTCATATTCAAAGAACGTGTTCCAGTAGTTGCGACATTCTGGTCGTGTTAACCGCTTTTTCACACTTGCAAAGTTGTCCTACCACGATATATACCGGGTGTCCCATTTTAATATTACACCTGATTTATCTCGAAAAATACTGCTCCGATCAAGTATAAAGTGTAATAAAACTTTTAGGACTCAAAGTTATAAAAATATTTATAACAATATTTATAAACAAACGTTATGAAAATATTTTTTTGGTCCAAAATTCAAAATGGTGACGTTAAGACTGCCGACAAGTTGAAAAAATGGAATCATTAATTTTTTCACCAAAACATTTCGCAGGTCAAAATGAACACGTTTTGTAGGAAAAGTTTTTTTTTAAGAAAAAAACCCCTCTTGAAAAAAAAAACAAAAAAGTTGGATTTTTTTCTCCCGCTATTACTCATGATTGCGCAATTACTGTAGCTTATGAAAATTGTTTGCCAAAAGATCTCGAAACTAGAAACATCAAGCTTCAAAATGCTTTTTTTTTCATCTCGATACGACCGCTTTTCACGTAGATACAGCGCTTCAAAAAACTCTTAAAAAAAATTAAAGACACTTTCTGTTACTTTAATGTTTCGGAGTAGTGTACATATATTATATTATTAATAATAATAGTAATAATAATAATATTAAATTTTGTATTTGTGTGCACTTGTTTTCTATAAATTTCGTGAATGGATAATATATGTCGGTATATTCATAAAGTAATAATTTAAATAAGAGATCGAGCATGAATATTAGTTATTAACTATAAAAACAAATATTTATTATCATTATTCATTCATATGTATGTATGAATAATGATCAACAATCATAACAATACATTTTGGACTCTCGAGCAATTTTTAAAAGGTATTTCGTTAATATACAATGAATATAATTATATTTATCAAACAATCATTCAAATGGAAGGTAATTAATATTATTTATGAAATATCTAAATAATTATTAAACATATGTATATACATCTCATTATAATATAATATTAACATATATCTAGGAAAGAAGTATGAGTGTGTGTGTGTGTGTGTGTGTGTGTGTGTGTGTGTGTGTGTGTGTGTGTGTGTGTGTGTGTGTGTGTGTGTGTGTGCGCGTGGGTCTATACATATATGATAGTATTAATAATACATTTTGTATATCCGAGAAATTCTTCAAATAAGTTTCGTTGAAATATTATATAATATAATTACCTTATCGTTAAGGTAATTATATTATATAATATAATATAATTACCTTATGTTCATGACATTATAAAATTGCAATCACAGGTCCATCATTTAAATTATGTATTGAGTATGAACAAAATATTAGTATTTTTATATAGACACACAAATATATAATAATAATAATAATAATAATAGTAAATCTGGTATTCATGTGAATTTTTTTCTCATATATTTCGATAATGTATAGGTATGCATATGTAAAGATGATTATATTTATCGAATAATAATTCCCATAAAAGATCCTTCATAAATATTATTGATAAAATCAGAAAAAAAATAATAATAATAAATTTCCGATCTGCGCTCAATATTTCTAGCAAATTATTTTTATAGAAAATAAAAAAAATATAAATGATAATTCTTCCATTTAACGACGTTGAAGTTTTCATTGTTGGGATGCAACAAAAGTCAATTCTTTTTAGTTGCTCCCAAGTTTTTTGGTCGATTTATACTACGAAAATTACTCCGACGTTTTTACGCATTCTTGTAATATACTTATAGATTCTTATAGATCGTCGACCGTAATTTGCAAAATAAGTCATTGGATAATGCGATAAATGAAGGAATTTAAAAAACGTGAAAAAATACATCGTTGAATTCCAACGATGCAAGCGTCATTCCATTTTGATAACTTTTTAAGTAAATTGCCTTATCTTTCGATGTCGAATGTGTCTACGATTGAAAAATGAACTTTTGCATATCTTCACTTGCACTTGTCAGTTCGCAAATCGCGCAATCCGCTAAAATAAAGTGAATTCCAATACGAGGAGCGTAGAAAGTCAATATTACACGATGCACGGGAGACTCGTTTTCCGTACCCAAAATTGGCAAGTAATCCTCATTGTTATCGGCTATTCGGCTACAGGAAAGTCATCAACGTCGCCATAAACGCAACTTTCAACGAGATCGCGCAGGCGCACGCACGTGCACGGACAGTGTGGCCGTCGTATCGTCTCGATCTCGTGGCACTTTATACGCTTTCGAGGCAGAGATAAGAGCTATCTGCGGGGTTTTACGACGGAGTGTTTTCCTACGAGCTACTGCCTACTATAAACACCTCAAGGGCGAAGATGAAAATGCGATACGTGATGCGGTTTCATCTGAAGCTTATACGACGGTACTTTTTTTTTAATACGCAATAGTTAGGAGAAATAGTTCAGTAAAAGAGACAAAAAGCCAGCACTTTTCAGGGTAGAACCACAATAAAATGTTACCCCTCAACTCGCCCCAACCCTAAGAAATAGGGGTTGAAAACTTAAAAACTGCCGTATCTCGATAATTAATAGCCCGATCAAAAAAAGTTTCAAAGAAAAGTTGTTTGGAAAAATAAAATTCGTATAATGTTATTTGACGTCCAACCCCCTATCTATGAAAATAGCGGAACGAAAACGATTCGAAAATTCGGGGTTGATGCGTGTGCGAGCGGAGTAAACGTATAGCTGCGTCCTTGTTTGGGTCAGTGGTGCTCTCGTGTTTATGTAAATAAAATAAAATTACTATTAATATTAAATATTAAAATGTTAAAATAAATTTAATAAAAAATTTAAATTAATTAATAAAATATTACAATAAATAATATAAAATATTAAAATATTAAATAAAAAAATATTAAAATAAATTAAATTATTTAAATAATTATCATTTTTTTCATAAATTACGAAAATGAACTTTGCATCGTTGAAATGGAACGAAAATTGGAGTTTGTTTTATGCAATCGAATTTTTTCTGGCGGTTCTAGCCAAAGGATCTCTCACATTTTTTTGGTCCCTTGTTGATAAATCTAAAATCTATAATATGCAAAAAAATGTTGGATAATGGAAATAAGGAAATATATAAAAGAGAATTTTCGTTGCATTCAAACGATCCAAACTTCAACACCATCACGTCACAAATTGAACTTTGTATCCTCGGAATGCATCAAAAATTCTAATTTTTCGAACTGCTCAATTTTTTTCGGTGCATCTTAGCTATGAAAATCTCTGGACATTTTTTTAATCGCTTATTTATAAATATAAAATCTAATTGTGCAAAATATATTGTAGGATAATTGAAGTTAGGAGATAAAAATATAAAAGAATTTTCGGTGAATTCCAACGACGCAAACTCCAACACCATCCACGTCACAAATTGAACTTTGCATCGTTGAAACACAACGACAATTATAGTTCTTTAAATTACTCTCATTTCTTTGGCCGATCTTAGCTACCAGGATCTCTCAACAATTTTACCAAACCGCTTATTTGCCAATGTAGAATCTAAATATGCCAACAAATGTTGTAGAGTAATGAAAATAAGGAAATAAATATGTAAACGAGAATTTTCGTTGCATTTAAACGATGCACATTTCAATGGCATCTAAAACATACAAATATGAAGAACAGAGAAATGAAGGAATAAAATAATAAAGAAGAATTTCGAGTACCGAAAAAGTCAAGAAATAAACGAACAATCAGCGTTTCCCTTTCACATGGTAATTCCGAAGAATTGATTTAAAAAAATAGCCTGATATCAAGCTACCAAAAAAGCGAGTCGAGCAATTTGAAAAATAAAAAATAAAAATAAAAATCTAACCAAAGGCCTTGAAAAAAGGGTAAATTCATGAGATTGTCAAATGCAAAATGGCTCTCGACGCACAACGAGAACGATGAGTAATTTAATTTACAAACATGCGTCGAGCCGCATACATAGGGAAAGAAAAACAAAATGAAAATTTCATTGCACTGCAACGATGCAAAGACTTCATCGTCGTATAAGAAATGTTCGAATGCTTTTGTTGCACGAGGATCCACAGTTTTGAATAGCTTCGTTCCAAGTAAAGCGAAACCTCTCGAAAATAATTCTCGCCCGTAATTATAATGGCTTAATTAACACAGGTCGTGACTGGAAGGAGCGAGGAGGAGGGTGGGTTGGGGTTAGGAGTAGGTCGTAAAGGAAGGAGCCTAATAATCGACGGAGCTGCGCTAGACACGAGAATTACCAAGATTCATGAAGTAGCCAAGGTTCGTTGGCGGAAGTGAGGCCCTCTTAGTTAAGAACTTCCCTAATGAGCGAGTGCACGTTTGGGTTAGTTTGGGTTTGCAGGCTCGGGTTGTTGCTCTCCCTACGAGCGATTCTACTTGCTCTCGCTGCGAACGAACCCCGCGAGGAAAATTTCCTCGATGACGATTGAGAGAATGACAAAAGTAGCCTGATGCTCGATTTGCTCTTAAGGTCGTTATGGGGTTTAGCCGTCGGGGTCGAAGTACGTGGGGAGCGCCCTATGCTTATGCACGGAGCCAATTGACTGTTACCTACTGTTAGCTTTCAAATAATCGTCATATTAAACGTGCGTTTTCGAACTATTTTTCTACATTTATTTGTAAAAATATGCATTTTTGAACATTCGGTGATTACATTAAGTGTTTTCAATACTTTGTATAATTATTGTATATAAGTTTTTCTCGCTCAATGAACGCGAAACGAATTGGCAACGTCGTAAATCGTGGTATATAATAATGCCCAGGTTGGCAGAAGTGTCGCGAAGTTAGAGACACATGCTCCCCTTTCGTAACCTCAATATCGACCCGAGGAATTGTCAAAAATGAATATCGGTCCGAGTAAAAAAAAACTGCTGGTAAAAAGTGTCTATAATTTCGCTGTCTATAATTTCAAAGGATTAAAAAATTAAATTAAAATAGTTAAAGCGATTAAAGCGATTAAAGCGATTAAAAAAATAATATAGACAAAGCTGTCTATAATTTCGAAGAAATCAAAAACTTTAATAATTTTCCGATATGCTAAAAAAAAATGTACAAAAAAAATCCGCGTTATTTTGTGTTTGCCTACAAATGTATAATTTTTAAACATAGTTATCGAATTAATATTAAGTAACTATTACTAATTAAGAGAATAAGTACGTCAGGTGACACCCTTTGATTTTGTTGAAATTTGGATATGTTATAAAGAACCGAAAAGTAAGCGATACTTTTTATATCTATATCTTTTATATCTATAGTAAGTATATTTTTTTTATCGGCGGAAAAACGGTTTTAAGGGGTGAAACCTCCCTCGATATAGGGGTGGTTCACCCCTTATTTTTTTGCAATGTCACTATTGGTTTTTACATTGCTTCGGATTAGAAGAATTTTCGTTTTTGTTTAATTAAAATCGGTGGACTCCGTGTGCGTGAAACTGCTATGTCACGCCTAGAGATGCCATTTTTCCAGGGGTGGTTTCACCCCTTAAAACCGTTTTTCCGCCAATAAAAAAAATACGGTGCTTTATAACAAATCCAAATTTCAACAAAATCGAAGGGTGTCACCTGAGAGATATTCCTTGTTAGCAGATTATAATAATGTACTGAAAAATGATCGGGAGTTTCCCATAAGCGTAATGTAATTGGTCACGAAACACGTCGAGTTGCTGATTTTGTTTCTCTAAAAGACGGTACTGTGGATCGTATTCAAAGTGCACAGGATGACCAGCTAAGAGGTTATAGAGGTGCAGAAAAAACTTCAGCTCGGTGGTAACATGTTGACTTACCCCCTTAACAACCTTAAGGGCTCTGCTAAGCTTGAGATTCGTAGAATACAATTTTTTATCGTGGATTGTTATAACCTAGGGTTTTAACTCAAATTTGCAGGAAATATTTTGGGCACATTCCGAAAATTGACCGAGCTATGACGATTTTTGTGAAGCTGCAATTCACCCTTTTTTCTTTTGCTTTATTTTCGAAACGACGTGAGTCTTGTCAAAAAGCCTATTCATCCGATTCACTCCCAATTCGGATAGAGCATACTTTATAACATTTTTTGTCGTATGACCGGATGATTTTTTCATATGTTCATCCATTTGTCAATAACTAATTATTAAAGTTTTTTTTTTGTCGAAACTTAAGGTTTTATTTTACAGCTTCCCATTAACGTAGTTTTCAAAATTTCAAAAAAGTATTCACCGATACAAAACTTCTATTATTATACCAAAAGTGAAATTTTGTAATTTTTCGTCTCAGATGACTGTAGTTGCTGGCACCAGCTACACCAACTGGCCCTACAGCAACGGCAGCACTTTGTTTAAGTATTAATAACTCCATTGTTTATTGATATTTTTCATTTAAAAAAAAGCTCTCACTTGCCGAGGCTACGTATCGATTGTGTGTAAAATCTCGACCTCGTCATCCCGATACCCTCGTCGGAAAAAAAGATTGAAAACCGATCTGTTTTTGGGCCCAAAACTCACGCAGGCCCTTCAAAAACACTGTGTTTTTGCCAATCAATGCGCAAGGCCTCGAGCACTTATAGACAAGTATGCATACGATTAATGACGCAACTGCGATATCGAGTCTGCGCGACGGCAACGTACGCCTTCAAAGAATAAAATTACCGCAACGGTCGCGGTCACCATTTGCATTTTTATATTGCCCGAGGTATAGTCGTCGATGTTCATAAGAAAGAGGGATCGTGCGACCGAAATACGCTGCGTGTAGTATGCATATTCATGCATATGCAACAAATATATATATGTATATATATATATATGTATATATATATATATATATATATATATATATATACACATATATATATGTGTGTATATATATATATACACACTCACGCACATTATATATATATGTATATATATATATATATATATATATATATATATATATATATATATATATATATATATATATATATATATGTATATATATATATATGTGTATATATATATATATATATATATATATATATATATATGTGTATATATATATATATACATACATACATATATATAATGTGCGTGAGTGTGTGTGTACGAAGTAAACATGAAACTAGGGGAAAAAACACAAACATTGGAAAATATAATAATTAATAATAAAATAAATAAAAGAGGAAGAAAGAAAACTGACGTGTGACCTGAATAGAAAATTCTAATGAATACTCACCAACGTGAAATAAAAATCCCACGAGTGAAATGAAATAGTTCTTTCAAACGATAAAATGTTTGAGAAATAAAATTTAAAGAACGAGTTGATGCATATTTAAAAAAAAAAAGAACACGTCGATGCATATTTAGGAACGGTGCGAACTTAATTTTCCCTCGTCGAGAAATTATGAGACCGTTCTTTGAGATTAATTGGCTCGGGTGGAGACTTAAAAAGAAATTGTTATTATTATTGAATGATTATTATATAGATATTTCACTGGGAAATATCGATAAAAAAAATAGAGTAATTAATATTTAATTGAATATTATTTTTTTTTATGTATTAAAAATAAGAACACGTCGATGCATACTTGGCAACTGCGCAGACTTAATTTTCCCTCGTCGAGAAATTATGAGACCGTTCTTTGAGATTAATTGGCTCGGGTGGAGACTTAAAAAGAAATTGTTATTATTATTGAATGATTATTATATAGATATTTCACTGGGAAATATCGATAAAAAATGGAGTAATTAATATTTAATTGAATATTATTATTTTTTATTTATTAAAAATAAGAACACGTCGTTGCCATACTTGGCAACTGCGCAGACTTAATATTCCCTTGTCGAGAAATTATAAGAGGCTGCTTACGGCCTCCTCGCTCGCTTTTCTCTGCGAATGCCGGATGCATCGTCGGGGCTATAAGAAACAATGGATACGCAAGCAGCTTCAAGGGAGACAATGGTATAGGCGCGCAATGCTACAACAAAATGAAGAAATTTTCGCGTCAGCAGGAAACGCTGCCATTCCCTTTCACGCGGATATACTGAGCATAACGAGACGAGAAAATTGTGTCCGTACTTCATTCCTTTTGTTAATGGGATGACGTCTTTTATACATATATGCACAGGCAAACTTATATATGTATATATGTATACAGGTGAACGAAGACGTGACGTCCGAAGGGAAACTCGCGATGTATATCCGAATCAGCCTTATCTATGTTCTACAATCTTTTTTACTTTTCGAGCAAAAAGCCCTTTTTTATTTTTCTCTTTTGTGTATGTGCTTTCCTCACGATTTGTTATACTTGTGTTATCCTTATGAAGTACATGCCTTGTAACGTTGGTGCTTTAAATACTGATCAAAAGTTGAGTAAAAAGGTTTGAGAAGATCAATCACTTAATTTCAGATAATAAAAAACGAATAATTATGCTAGTCTAAATAACTCCCAATTGCTTTTGAAAATGTCCAAGGCGGAAGTACATCCACAAAAAAGAAAAAAAAACCCATGCTACAGAAAAACTCGAAAAAAAAATTAAATCCTTTTTTCTCGATAAGTAAAAAAGGTCGTATAACATATACTAGTGGAATTCATTCTAGAATTTTTTTTTTTTAATTTCGCATTTATTGATCATTTTACGTTATAATTTTTCATATTTTATAGTCTTATTAGAGTAGGCTTATGAAGGCAAATATTAAGTGGAAGTATTATAGATTAAAATAAAAACATTACAGTATCATCTCGGCATAGCAGAACATACATTTTTGTGTAAATATTTTTAAAAACGAATTTCTATTAAGTGTCCAGAAATAATTCCACTAGTGGACATGGGGTTCGAGTTGAAGTACGCACCGTTGGAATACAACGGAAGTTTTTGTTTTTTATTTGTTTTTACATTCCTTTATAGTTATTGTGACCCGATCTTTTTTCATAGACCGAAGTTGTAGATCTCTAATAACGATAAGAAAAATAGTTTGAGCCATTGAAGATAAGTTAACTTTCGTTGCATTCCCACGATGCAATCTTCAACATCATCATGGAGATGATTCAAATAGGTGGATTTGTCGATTTTCCTTTTGGACTTTGGGGTACACCGATATATGTTAATTTCATATATATATACACTTCCTTCACCTTATAAAAACTTACTGACTTACCTGATAGTTATTTTTTACTTTAATCCAAGCAATGGTTAATTCAATCTATTTTTAAATTAATCAAATGTAAAAAAAGTAAGACAATATTGTTTAAATCAGCCAAGCCAATTGACTAGAAATATTGTAGACAAAATTGTTACACCTTAACGATAATATTTTATTTTCATTGAAAACAAAATCATATCACTATTATGACAAAATTACTATCACCATTATATAACAGTACAACGTATGTATCACAAAAGTACACAGGAAATGCTGTGCAACGACTTGGCGTGCATGGTTAAGAAATAAAGCTCGGGAAGACATAACATTCTCCATTCTATCGCGTGCATAAATGACTTTCGCAACAGTATAGATATTATTGCAAATTTCAAGCGTCGCACCAACGGCTGCACATAAGGGTATTTTGACAATCCAGACGGTCGAAATTATTTCTTTCGATTTTTCACTTTTAATGACTCTCTAATTAACTTTAAGCTATCGGAAGTGTTTTGCGATTAATAATGTGCCCTAAAATAATGGGTCATATGAAAAAAATAATAAAACTATCATTTTAACTTGAAATTTTATTTTTCTCCAAAACTAAACTTAATATAATTTATATAACTAAGGTGATAATGAGTACCATGGCTCTTTTTTGTCCGCTTCACTCTCTGTGTCTTCAGGAACCTCCTCCGAATCTGAATCTGACAAGGAACATCACTCAAGTGGCCGCCTCCGATTTTGTTGAAACTCATATATGCGATAAAGCATTGAAAACTGTTAGACACGTATTTTTATATCTGTGGAAAAATATTTTTAAGGAGGGAAACGACCCCTCAAAGAAAGGTGTGTCAGCAATTAATTTAATTTTTTTTCAATTATTCTATAGCGGATCCTTCATCGCTTTACATTAGAAGAATTTTGGTTTTTGTTTTATTCTGATCGCCGGACTGTGGACAATTTTTTTTTTTTTTTGGAGGTGGCGCTGATGCAGAGTGAAGGGTCACCTCCACTTTTTAAAATGGAATGGTACATTTTTCTTTCAACCATCTTGTGCACCACTTCAAGCCGCATTAAAACCATTAGCGGGTCAAAGTCATTCAAGGTCATTGAAGATCAGTATCGATGATACAAATCTAAATATCTTGGACCACTACCAAATATTTGGTAGTGATCCGAGATATTTAGATTTCTATTTCATTTTAATAGATGTTCGAAATTACCTTGAACGACTTTGTACCCCTAATGTTTTTTTATGCGGCTTGACGTGCTCCACAAAATGGTTGAAAAAAATGTACCATTCCATTTAAAAAAGTGGAGGTGATCTTCACGGTGCGGACGCGTTTTTTCGGGGCGTCGATTAAAAGTCCTATAAAGTGTATAAAGAGTAAAAGTGTACAATAAAGAGTACGCGGGGTGTTCGTCAGTGGGGTAAACGTTTTTTTTTTTTTACAATAGTATAAAATTTTGGAAAATGTGATTAATTTAAATAACATATTATTTTATTTGAAAAAGCTCTTCTCTTCTCTGAATATCTACATTATCCTTCAAATAAAATGATATTCGATTGAAATCGCTCTATATACAATCCGTAGATGTATGGATTAAATAATTAAGCGGTTGGTACAACATTTTTATTTCGTACACAAATATAATTAATAGAATTAATTGTTTCTTTACTGCATCGAAACGGGTTCCATGCCATGGGACGTAAATTTTTCAATTTTTTTTAAATCTTATATAAAAAGTGAGCATCAGCATGATCATCCACTATAAAAGTGGAGAGAATATCGGATATCCAATGGCATATTCATGGAGAGAATATCAGATATTCAACCGATAAGAACAGATACTACACTTTGATCTTAGCCACAGGCCAAGAAGCGATACTTATTAGAGCTTCTGCGGCGCTTGAATAGATTTTCGGTTCGCGCTACGCTTACGAGAAACGAGCGCACGTGCGGCTTCTAGCGGTTACTCCGAGAACTACGGGTTTTCTCACACTTATAATTTCGGTGGCGCTCGACCATGATTTTGTTGAATTTTTTCAACCAAATGCGCAAGAAACAAATTTTATTTTCGCATAATCTTTTAACCAATTCAGACATTTGCTTAATATTTTTCAATCAAAATAGAATATTAATATTTTAACGGATAATGTATTTGAAAATCAATGTCGGATATGGTGAAAAAAATAACATATTTACTCAATAGAAATTTGATCTGAATCAAACGAGCGATATTCAATTTTTCTTGTGTATTCGAATCAACAATATTCATGTTATGAAGTGAAACGCTTTTTTTGTTTGTTGCAGAAATTGCATTCAGAAGTATATAATTTGTTCGCGATAATTTTTTAGATAGTTTCAATAATATATCGTTCTCGGCTAGCAATATATCTTTTGGATGAAAAAAACTTTCAACTTTGTTATATCACATCATTCAATTCATCATATTATAATGCGATCATTTACACCAGCAATTTTACAATTGTAATCATTGATCCAATATCATTGGTGTTATTGAATGAAATTTCGTTGATTTAATTGTAAAATAGTTGGTGTAAATAATCGGATTCACGAGTCCAAATAAAACGCTATTGACTTTAATAACATGAAATATATATATATATATATATATATATATATATATATATATACATATATACATACAGTAGAACCTCGATTATCCGAACTAGTCTCGGTCCCAATTAGTTCGGATAATCAAAAGTTCGGATAATCGAAACGTGGGTTTTTTGGGACGAGATCATAAACAACAATGCTGTTTATGATCTCGTCCCATAAAACCCACGTTTCGATTATCTGAACTTTTGATTATCCGAGCTAATTGGGACCGAGACTAGTTCGGATAATCGAGGTTCTACTGTATATACATATATATACAATACATTTTTACATTTTTCGTTCGTCCTCTATTCGATTTTTTAATGCCATGACGTATTGTTATTTTTTTAATATTTTTTTTAAGGGCATGACAATGTCTCGAAACTTCGATAGGAACTATTGAATTGAAATAATTAAATCGAACGGATGCGAGCAGTGAACAATATCACCAGAGCTTTGGACTGGTTAGATGGATAACCTTTTTCTTGCTCTCTCTCTCTCTCTCTCTCTCTCTCTCTCTCTCTCTCTCTCTCTCTCTCTCTTTCTCTTTCTCTAATCCTGCTTTTTTGCAATTACTCGACTTTTCTGTTCGATCATTCACGTAGGTACATCACCATGGCTCTGGATATATGTATACGTCCGTGTGGGCCCCGATAATACCTGATATTTTTCATTTTCATTTTCATTTTTCCGTACGACGCGGATATACAATATATATATATATATATATATATATATATATATATATATATATATATATATATATATATATATATATATATATATATATATATATATATATATATATATATATATATACATATATATATATATATACCGTTCCGGGTAAGCTCGCTGTTCATTTTCCGAGCTCCTACCTTTTTACTTTTTTTGTTCTTTTTCTTCCTATCGCTCTCTCTCTCTCTCTCTCTCTCTCTCTCTCGTTAACCTTCTCCCTTTTTCTCGTACCTGGTGGTCTCTCTTTTCGCGGATACGCGGTACATTCAGCTCTGATGAATCGTGGTTAAGTGCGGGAGTTCGTCGTAGCGGGTACGATACACCCCTACAAGCGCTGACACGCACAAACACACACATACACACAGGCAAGAGAGCGCTCATGGCTCCTCAATGAAACGGACCAGCGTTGTACCTTTGCCCTGCGGGATATTATATTGCTCCCGTATCGATTCCCGTTCGGCTGCGGCTGCCGCAGTGTGCGAAGGTTTCGACGTTGCGGGCACATCGCTAAATTGTATTAATACATATACATATGAAGGGTGTCTCAAAATAACCTGATATTTTTATTCATACATAAATCGTATTATTCATTCGAAAAGTACGAATATTTTTATTTTGATATAAGGTGCAAAATAACCTCCATTATGTGTGGAACACAATATCCGATAAATTGCCATCTCGTCCCTCTGTTGACGGAATTTTCAATAACATTTTGGCATAATTGCGGAATAGTTTCATTGATGGTGGGTCCAATTGCTTCCTTGAGCTCCTCAATGGGGTCCTCCTGTCTAAACAAACAAACCCAAACGAATCCAACAAACCCAAAGAATCCAATTAAGTCCACCCGAACGGCCAATGCTCAGCCGGTGACTGCTCGGCCGCGCAATCCTTTCGCACTCGTACAACCGAAAGGTCACAAAGTTTCATCGAGTTTCCCCGCGGCTAACGGAACTGTGACTCGCAAGGAACATCCCTCAGGTGACACCCTTCGATTTTGTTGAAATTTCGATATGTTATAAAGCACCGAAAAGTAAGCGACACGTATCTTTTTTATCGGCGGAAAAACGGTTTAGAGGGCTGAAACGCACCCTCAAAAATGTGGATGTTTTTCGTTTTTCGTCGATAACGTTTTAACGGTACGAGGTATTTGAAAAAATCAAATTGCAGCAATGTTTTTTTTGTGCATTCTACATTGGTAATGAGAACGATAACGTTATCAACGAAAAACACCCCCTTTTTCGAGAATTCGTTTCACCCCTTAAAACCGTTTGTTCGCCGATAAAAAAAAAATACGTATCGCTTACTTTTCGGTGCTTTATAACATATCCAAATTTCAACAAAATCGAAGGGTGTCACCTGAGGGATGTTCCTCGTCGGTGACAATAGGGCCAAACTGTACACACGTTTTCCACAGTTTCCCTGTGCCCTTGTGTGCAAGTGCGCGGTCGGTGCACTGAAAAATGTGGAACTATGGATCGACACCGGGCGATCGGGGCGAAGGGGTGGATGGAGTTCTACAAGAAACCGGAAATGGCATAATGACGAGGATGGGGTAAAAAGTGAACGGGGCGTTTCTTTTTTCGCAAGCGATGCGTTTTCTTACTCGGGAGCACGCATCGACGCGTGTGCGTATTTCCTTTGCGAAGTGGCTATTGTAGTCCTCGGGGAAATTGCGTTCCAAAGTTGGAGTAGTGCACGTGCAAAAAGTTCGGGTGAAAATTGCGCGAAAAAAAATTGCCGTTCTTATTTGAGTACATACGGAATGGACTTTGTCGCATGTACGAGTGGAAAAAAGGGAAGGGAATTGGCGTTGATTATTGGAAAAATTGAAGGGAGAGTGAAGAGAGAGGGAGAGAGAGAGAGAGAGAGAGGGGGAGAGGGGGAGAGAGAGAGAAAGAAAGTCTTCAGCAAACAATTTGTTAAAACCTTCGTCTTTCCAGAAATTGTCGTTCAACTTTTATCAATTTTTTCCGCCAGTTTGCTGCACGCTCAAGCTTCGTTTTACAAACTCGGTGCAGCCGTTTATGTGTGTGTATACCGGGTGTCCCATTTTAATCTTACACCTTATTTATCTCGAAAAAAACTTTTCCGATCAAGTATTGAGTATATTAAAACGTTTAGGCTTCATATGGGGACGTTGAAAAAATTGTTGTGGTCCAAAATTCAAAATGGTAACGTTTGTTTGATTATTTTTTTAAAGGGAACGTGCATTTTTTTAGTAAAAAAATTGTCAGGCCAAAAGTAACAATTTTTGTAGGAAAAGACTTTTTTGATGACGTTAATAATTTTCATTAACGACGTTAATAATTTTAAGATGGCCGACGTTTGTTTGATTATTTTTTTAAAGGGAACGTTCCTTTTTTCTACCAAAAAAATTGCCAGGCCAAAAGTAACAATTTTTGTAGGAAAAGATTTTTTGATGACGTTAATAATTTTCAGGTTAGAGTACGATTTTTCACTATTTTAACGCTATTTAGAATGTACCACGAGGAGGTAAAGTCTTCAACGTCCCTAGTGTGCGTGTATATGTGGGTGTGAGTTTGTTTGGGTTTGTTCGATAACCGAAATAAACCAAACGATCACGTTGGGAGTATGAACCAGAGGGAGGAGCCAGAGTGCGGTGCTCTGCTTTGGACAATGGATTTGTTTGGGTTTGTTCGATAACAGAAACAAACTCACACGCGCACTTACCGTTGTCTTTGTTTGATTTTTACTGATCTTATGAATATTCAGATTTTAATAAAATTAAATTGCATTTATTTATAATTAAAAATAATGATATGAACATAAATAATTACCGTTGATTAGATGTTGATAATAATTCTTCAGATGTAATTTGACAATATTTGATAACGGAAGTGATGAGCCGCAGAGATCCAATTCTTGTTTGGGTTTCTTCGGGCTATCGAACAAACCCAAACAAACGCAAACAAAGCTACGAAAAAGTCACACGCACACACACGCAACCTTGAACTAGGGATGTTAAAGACTCGTGGTACATTCCGGATAGCGCTAAAATAGTAAAAAACCGTATTCTAACCTAAAATTTATGAACATTATCAAAAAACTTTTCCTACAAAAGTTGTTAGTTTTGACCTGACAAATTTTTTGGTGAAAGAAATTTACGTTCTCATTTGGGAGAAGCATGTCAGCCATCTTGCCGTCGCCATGTTGAATTTTGGAGTGAAAATATGTTTTTTTAACGTCCGCCATTGAATCCTAAACGTTTTATTATACTCAATATTTGATTGGAGCAGGGAATGTGAAGTGGAATATGGTGGAGAATGTAATAAGGGGCAGGACCCTGTACAAATGGAAGTTACAATAAATACAAAATTAATACAGATTAATAAATAATAAATAAATTGAAAATTTATAAATAAAATAAAATAAATAAATAAATAAAAATTAATAATAATCGGTGCAGTCTTTTTCCGGAAAAATCAGGTATAACAGAAAAATCTGGTCTCCTAGGTCAACGGCCGATCTCTGAGTTCTAACCACATGCCATCATTGTGAACAAAAAAGTCCTCCGTCAGTTTGGTGTCCGACGAACCGTTACCAATTACAGTCCATCGTTTCGTGTTGACAGCAAGCCCGCTATAGCTAGAGCGAAGCACACGTCGTTGGACACCGAAGTGGCTTTTCAATTCAGAATGACAAAAAAAAACAAAGAGCTATATTAAAAAAAAAAATTTGACTCCCAAAATTAGTAAAAAAAATTAAACATACGATCCTTATGACCTCAGCAATAGTTTTCTTGGGATAATTAAAAAAAAGCAATGTGTTCATTTTGTCATTCTGAATTGAAAAGCCCTTAGCCACTTCGGTGTCCAACGAACTGTTGCTTCACTGTAGCGATAGCAAATGTAAAATACAATGGTGAAATTTCCGTAAATGAGGATTGGACGAGTTTGTAGCTATTCTTAAAAAAAAATTTAATATATAAAATCTAATTCGGTACAAAAGTCAAAATGGCAACGTTAAGATAGCCGACGTATGTTTAATTATTTTATCAAATGGAATCATGAATTTGTTCATCTAAAAATTTGTCAGGCCAAAAGTACCAACTTTTGTAAGAAAAGTTTTTTTATAACTTTAATAACTTTCAGGTTAGAATACGGGTTTCCATATGAAATGACCGTCATTAGATGGTGTTGGGTCCACTATTTTCTCGAATTACAAGTTGGCAATACACCCGAATACAGGTCCATAGAGTCCCACTAAAATGCCATAAGTGACATTTGTGCACAACGTTCACATGATCTATTCTAAACGTTTCAACATTGGCAAATTTTCTGCCACATGAGACACATTTGCGACTATCTCTTCTTTCGCTCAAACATGGGCGATTTCAGATGCCGTCACCTAATATATATATATATATACACACACACACACACACAGGGTGTCCCAGAACTGAATGCGTTTCCTGAAATGGGGGGTTGGGGGTGAAATTGTGAGTCGATTGATATAAGCATGTATGGGTCTCAGATCAACCACTGAATTATTATTAATTTTTAAAGGTGGGCCAATCAGGTGCGCCCGATAAGCCAGTGTACGTCGGTGAGCGATACGCGCGTGTAGTGGTGCCTACACGCGTAGGTCTGGTGCTGCCGCTAGGCCCGATGAGTCAGACGCTCAACGGGAGCACCTGATTGGCCTGCCTTTAAAAATTAATAATAATTCAGGGGTTGATCTGAGACCAACACATGCTTAAATCAATCGACTCAGAATTGCACCCCCAACCCTCCATTTTAGGGAACGCATTCAGTTCTGGGACACCCTGATATACGTGTATATATATATATATATATATATATATATATATATATATATATATATATAGACGTCAGCCTTTTACTCACATATTCTCTATGCATTGAGTTTGTTTGCGTTTGGGCTTGCGGATACCTCTTTTTTTTCCAGTCTTCAAAGTACGCGCACATATCTGCCTGGTAAGGATTATTTCTCCGGTCTAGAGATGCGGGACTATAAACGTTGGGAATATATGGGCGAGTGCGCAACGTGAAAACTTTCCTAGAGAGTCGCTCATACCGAACCAGACTGTAGTGCTCTGCTTTGTAAAACGGGTTATCGCGAGCGTTATATATGTTTGGCTCGCGTATGTAAACTGCGAGATTTTGAAGAGTATGGGGGCTTATGCACACACCTGCAATGGCCTTCGCCTGAACTAAAGAAGGGTTGGATTTCTCCATTTTCGAGCAAAGCTTCGTCTGGGCAGAAATATAATTCATCGCTTGTTTTCCCAGACACATTCAATTGTCATTAAAAATCCCTACTTCAATATTTACCCGACGTAATTTTGAGTCCCGAAAAACCCCAAGGACATTAATCAGCGGAACAATACTGATGGATAGGTTCTTAAGGGGTCTGCATAAGCTTGAAATTTTGGAGTCACGATTTTTTACAGCATAGTTTCGTAGGCCTGCATATTTCATAACATTTTCTATCATATGACCGAATTATTTTTCATATGTTTATCCATTCGCCATCAACGAATGGTTAAAGATGTTTTTGTTTGCATTTTGCCACTTTTGTAATTTAGAAAATTTAAAAACAGTCGCCGTTCATACGAACGTTTTAGTATTATGCTAAAAGTACATTTTTTTATATTTTATTTCAGTTGGCCCTACTTGCCAGAACCACCCACGACGATAAGTCGTTTTTTTTTAAGTCGAAAATCGACCTTTTTTGCCGTTTGCCATATTTAGAAAATAAAATTTAGTAATTTAGAAAATATAAATAAAAATATAAATAAATATAAATAAAATTTAGTAATTTAGAAAAAATAATATTGAGTAATTTAGAAAATAAAAAAAAGCTCCGGTCATACGAAAGTTTTACCATTATGCTAAAAGTACATTTTTTATTTTTCATTTCAGTTGGCCCAAGTTGCCAGAACCACCTACGACGAATAGCAGTTTTTTAAAGTCGAAAATAAAACTTTTTTTTCTACAAATTGCCATTACCGTAATTCATAGTATAAAAAAAATCTTTCTACTCATTTACCTTATTTACTATTCTTTCGCCGCATTAATCCATCATCGGAAGTAAGAGGCCATAATTTTGAACGTCTTTTGTAATTGTTGAAAAAAAATAGCCAAATCACGAAATTTGCCAAGTAGAGCAGACCTTCCCGAGAATTTGGCGACCACAATCAATCAAACGATTAGCCCGCTGTTCCATAAAAAAAAACTATTTGACTGTGCCATCGCGACAAAAATGCCCAACGAGATCTCCCGAGACCCCGAAATCACACAAACGAAAAACGTTCCTTTTACCCGTCCTCTGTCAAAATGTATTCGTTTACCTTCTCGTTACTTCTAGTGTCAATTGGTATACTCATCGAATGTTATTATCATTGTCATTTTTCTAATTGTCGATTCGTCTGTGGACGCCATACGATTGAACCGTGCACGGGTAAATGTGTAAGAGACCCGCCTCGAATTGCCTTCACAAATGTTCCTCGACTCATCTCTCCCGCGTTCAACTCCGCCTCGTCAACGAGCGCGACACGATACAGATACCTATTTTCACCTTCCGGTTGCGATGGTTCCCCTCGATCGCGAGGGAACATATTAAAATGTAAATTCCCAATCCGCAATAACTGGCCGTTATGTATATTCAAATTTTCTGCGATACGACCAAGCGCGAGTGTACGCTTTTAGGGTAGGGCGTTTGGGTTACGTACTCGTACCGAGTACACATAGAATTGTCTTTACCTGTGTGAACAAGGTACACCGTGGTACAGGTATGGGTCCTACCGGTCGTTAACTTTAAATGCTCGTTAAACGGTATCGTTGGTGCACGAAGATATTTCGAATTTAAGTCTGGGAAAATCAAAGCTAGTCTACCTTAAAACGCACATATACAGGGTGAGGCACGTAAAGTGTTACAGAGCAATAGCACCCAAACTATTGATCATATTCAAAAGTGTTTCAGACAAAAGTTTCAGTGTTCGAGAAGGCCGTCATACGGGACCACCCTATTTTTCATCAACTCCACTTTTTTAAATGGAATGGTACATTTATTTTCAACCATCTTGTGGAGCACCTCAAGACGCATAAAAAACATTAGCTGGTCAATGTCGTTCAAGGTCATTCAAGGTCACCCATTAAAATGAAATACGAATCTATCTCCGATCACTACCAAATATTTAGCAGTGATCCGAGATATTGATATTTGTATCATCGATACTGACCTTGAATGACCTTGAACGACTTTGACCCCCTGATGTTTTTTATTAAACATTTTTGAATGTAATCAATGGTTTGAGTGCTATTGCTCTGTAACACTTTATGTGCCTCACCCTGTATATAGACGCAGCAAAAAAATTATAGGAGCAGAAAATTAAAAAAAAAGTCAGTGATTTTCGCCAAGCCGTAACTTCGTGAAAAATTGTCGTACCGAGGGGGAAAAAAAAGCATTTTGAAGCTTGAAATCTCTAGGTTAAGAATCTTGTGGACAATTTTTTTTACTTTGAGGCTTGGCGTTATCATAAGCAATAGCGAGAGGAATTTTTTTTTCGATTTTTTTTTTCAAAAGCCTCCATGGGCTCTGTAAATGTTTTCTTGGCTTTATCAATGCTGGGGTCACGAAGCGTGGTTCTTTAGGTTCAATTTAGTTTCTTTTGCTCTCTGTACGACCATTTGTTGCTGAGATATCGCCGATTGAATGAAAACTCAGCTTTTTTCGTTGATCATCGACATCTCATGAAGCGATGATCGTACAGCGAGCGGAAGGTGGGTTTCGAAAACTCGAATGAATTCTCCGTAAGTGTCTTTTGGTATTTCAAAGGAATATTTTTTTTCTAAGCTCAATATTGATTTTAAAAAGTACAAAAAATGACTTTTGCTGCCGTTTTCGAAAATCCAGTGCCACTTTGCAAATATTGCGAAAATGACCAATGTTTCTAGGTTTTTTTAAGCTCAATGCATGCCCTAAAACCCTGCAAATTTTCAAATCGATCGGATGAACCGTTTTTTTACCCGAATCGCCGAGGTTTTGTCAAAAATTAAAGGAGCACTTTTATTGCTCTTTAAACATTAGATAATGAAGATTAAGATGAAAAAAAAAATCGGTGTTTTTCTTACAATTTCGCATTGTCTACTCATCAAGTGTTTGAAAAATCAAAATTTGGGAAGAAATCAGAATTTTAAAGGAAAAACTCAAAATTTTGATTGTTTTCTTCAAAATTCAGATTTTTCCCAAAATTCAAAATTTTGGAAAAACCTGAATTTTGATATAAAAATCAAAATGTTGAAGAAAAAATCCATTTTTTTTTTAAAATATGTATTACCTGATGTTTAAAGGGCAATAAAAGTGCTCCTTTAATTTTTGACAAAACTTTAACGATTCGAAAATCACTGAAATTTTTTATAAATGTTCTGCTCCATAATTTTTTTTGCTGAGTGTATGTATACACCCCTGGTCAAAAGTAATTTTGACCAGGGGTGTCTACATACACTCAGCAAAAAAAAATGAATGGAGCAGAACATTTATAAAAAAATTTCAGTGATTTTTTGCAGGTAACCCCTGCAATTTTTCTATGCGTTCAAAAAATCACCCCCAAGAAGTTGGCACCGCACTTTTAAGTTACAAAAATTTTGAAGGTTGTTCCAGGTTGTTCTAGGTTTGTTCTACTTTGTTCCAAAACGGCATAGGGCTGAGAATGAAATTTTCAGAGAAAATCCAAAAAAACCCGATTTTTTAGCTGGCACCGCACTTTTAAGGTATCGCGATTCTGGCGGTTGTTCTGGGTTGTTCTAGGTTTGTTCTATATTGTTCCAAAATATCGCGTTCGAAAAAAATTCATTTTTCACAAATTTCGCGAAAAATAATTGTTGAGCTAGCACCACATTTTCGAGCTACCGCGATTGTAATGGTTGTTCTGAGTTGTTCTGAGTTTGTTCTACATTGTTCCAAAATACTGCGATCGAAAAAAAATTATTCTTTAGAAATTTTGAGAAAATTGATTACCCCCAAGGAATTGGCACCGCACTTTTAAGTTACAAAAATTTTGAAGGTTCCAGGTTGTTCTAGGTTTGTTCTACTTTGTTCCAAAACGGCATAGAACTGGGAATGAAACTTGCAGAGAAAATCCAAAAAAAAAAAAACGATTATTTGAGCTGGCACCGCACTTTCAAGGTATCGCGATTCTGGCGGTTGTTCTGGGTTGTTCTAGGTTTGTTCTATATTGTTCCAAAATATCGCGTTCGAAAAAAATTCATTTTTCACAAATTTCGCGAAAAATAATTTTTGAGCTAGCATCACATTTTCGAGCTACCGCGATTGTAATGGTTGTTCTAAGTTTGTTCTACATTGTTCCAAAATATTGCGTTCGAAAAAAAATTATTTTTTAGAAAATTTGAGAAAATTGATTATTTATTTAATGTCCCACTTTAAAAAAATCGCCATTTTAGGGGTTGTTCTAAGTGGTTCTAGGCTTTTGAAGGTTGTTCCAGGTTGTTCTAGGTTTGTTCTACTTTGTTCCAAAACGGCATAGGGCTGAGAACGAAACTTTCAGAGAAAATAAAAAAAAACCCGATTTTCGAGCTGGCACCGCACTTTTAGGGTATCGCGATTCTGGCGGTTGTTCTGGGTTGTTCTAGGTTTGTTCTATATTGTTCCAAAATATCGCGTTCGAAAAAAATCATTTTTCACAAATTTCGCGAAAAATAATTTTTGAGCTAGCACCACATTTTCGAGCTACCGCGATTGTAATGGTTGTTCTGAGTTGTTCTAAGTTTGTTCTACATTGTTCCAAAATATTGCGTTTGAAAAAGAATTATTTTTTAGAAATTGTGAGAAAATTGATTACCTCCAAGAAGTTGGCACCGCACTTTTGAGTTACAAAATTTTGAAGGTTGTTCCAGGTTGTTCTAGGTATGTTCTACTTTGTTCCAAAACCGCATAGGGCTAAGAATGAAACTTTCAGAGAAAATATAAAAAAAACCCGATTTTTGAGCTGGCACCGCACTCCTAAGGTGTCGCGATTCTGGCGGTTGTTCTGGGTTGTTCTAGGTTTGTTCTATATTGTTCCAAAATATCGCGTTCGAAAAAAATTCATTTTTCACAAATTTCGCGAAAAATAATTTTTGAGCTAGCACCATATTTTCGAGCTACCGCGATTGTAATGGTTGTTCTGAGTTATTCTAAGTTTGTTCTACATTGTTCCAAAATATTGCGTTGAAAAAAAAGTATTTTTTAGAAATTTTGAGAAAATTGATTATTTAACTAATATCCCACTTTTAAAAAATCGCGATTTTATGGGTTGCTCTAAGTGGTTCTAGGCTTGTCCTAGATTGTTTCAAGTTTTTTTCACGTTATTCCAGCATATCACACTTTTGAGTCACAAAAATGTTGAAGGTTGTTCCAGGTTGTTCCAGGTTTGTTCTACTTTGTTCCAAACCGTCATAGGGCTGAGAATGAAACTTTCAAAGAAAATAAAAGAAATCCGACTTTTGAGCTGGCACTGCACTTTTAAGGTATCGCGATTCTGGCGGTTGTTCTGGGTTGTTCTAGGTTTGTTCTATATTGTTCGAAAATATCGCGTTCGAAAAAAGTTCATTTTTCACAATTGTCGCGAAAAATCATTTTTGAGCTAGCACCACATTTTCGAGCTACCGCGATTGTAATGGTTGTTCTGAGTTATTCTAAGTTTGTTCTACATTGTTCCAAAATATTGCGTTAAAAAAAAAGTATTTTTTAGAAATTTTGAGAAAATTGATTATTTAACTAATATCCCACTTTTAAAAAATCGCGATTTTATGGGTTGCTCTAAGTGGTTCTAGGCTTGTCCTAGATTGTTTCAAGTTTTTTTCACGTTATTCCAGCATATCACACTTTTGAGTCACAAAAATGTTGAAGGTTGTTCCAGGTTGTTCCAGGTTTGTTCTACTTTATTCCAAACCGTCATACGGCTGAGAATGAAACTTTCAAAGAAAATAAAAGAAATCCGACTTTTGAGCTGGCACTGCACTTTTAAGGTATCGCCATTCTGGCGGTTGTTCTGGGTTGTTCTAGGTTTGTTCTATATTGTTCGAAAATATCGCGTTCGAAAAAAGTTCATTTTTCACAATTGTCGCGAAAAATCATTTTTGAGCTAGCACCACATTTTCGAGCTACCGCGATTGTAATGGTTGTTCTGAGTTATTCTAAGTTTGTTCTACATTGTTCCAAAATATTGCGTTGGAAAAAAAGTATTTTTTAGAAATTTTGGGAAATTGATTATTTAACTAATATCCCACTTTTAAAAAATCGCGATTTTATGGGTTGCTCTAAATGGTTCTAGGCTTGTCCTAGATTGTTTCAAGTTCGTTTCACGTTGTTCTAGCATATTATACTTTAGAGTTACAAAAATGTTGAAGGTTGTTCTAGGTTTGTTCTACTTTGTTCCAAAACGGCATAGGGCTGAGAATAAAACTTTCAGAGAAAATTTAAAAAAAAACGATTTTTGAGCTGGCACCGCACTTTTGAGGTATCGCGATTCTAGCGGTTTTTCTGGGTTGTTTTAGGTTTGTTCTATATTGTTCGAAAATATTGCGTTCGAAAAAAAATCATTTTTCACAAATGTCGCGAAAAATAATTTTTGAGCTAGCATCACATTTTTTAGCTACCGCGATTGTAATAGTTGTTCCGGTTGTTCTAAGTTTGTTCTACATTGTTCCAAAACATTGCGTTTGAAAAAAATTATTTTTTAGAAATTCTGATAAAATTGATTATTTAACTAATATCCCACTCTTAAAAAATTGTGATTTTATGGGTTGTTCTAAGTGGTTCTAGGCTTGTCCTGAATTGTTTCAAGTTCGTTCACGTTGTTCCAGCATATCACACTTTTAAGTTACAAACATTTTGAAGGTTGTTCCAGGTTGTTCTAGGTTTGTTCTACTTTGTTCCAAACCGGCATAGGGCTGAGAATGAAACTTTCAAAGAAAATAAAAGAAATCCGACTTTTGAGCTGGCACTGCACTTTTAAGGTATCGCGATTCTGGTGGTTGTTCTGGGTTGTTCTAGGTTTGTTCCATATTGTTCGAAAATATCGCGTTCGGAAAAAGTTCATTTTTCACAAATGTCGCGGAAAATCATTGTTGAGCTAGCACCACATTTTCGAGCTACCGCGATTGTAATGGTTGTTCTGAGTTATTCTAAGTTTGTTCTACATTGTTCCAAAATATTGCGTTGGAAAAAAAGTATTTTTTAGAAAGTTTGGGAAATTGATTATTTAACTAATATCCCACTTTTAAAAAATCGCGATTTTATGGGTTGCTCTAAGTGGTTCTAGGCTTGTCCTAGTTTGTTTCAAGTTCGTTTCACGTTGTTCTAGCATATTATACTTTAGAGTTACAAAAATGTTGAAGGTTGCTCTAGGTATGTTCTACTTTGTTCCAAAACGGCATAGGGCTGAGAATAAAACTTTCAGAGAAAATAAAAAAAAACGATTTTTGAGCTGGCACCGCACTTTTGAGGTATCGCGATTCTAGCGGTTTTTCTGGGTTGTTCTAGGTTTGTTCTATATTGTTCGAAAATATCGCGTTCGAAAAAAAATCATTTTTCACAAATGTCGCGAAAAATAATTTTTGAGCTAGCCTCACATTTTTTAGCTACCGCGATTGTAATGGTTGTTCCGGTTGTTCTAAGTTTGTTCTACATTGTTCCAAAACATTGCGTTTGAAAAAAATTATTTTTTAGAAATTCTGAGAAAATTGATTATTTAACTAATATCCCACTCTTAAAAAATTGTGATTTTATGGGTTGTTCTAAGTGGTTCTAGGCTTGTCCTGAATTGTTTCAAGTTCGTTCACGTTGTTCCAGCATATCACACTTTTAAGTTACAAACATTTTGAAGGTTGTTCCAGGTTGTTCTAGGTTTGTTCTACTTTGTTCCAAACCGGCATAGGGCTGAGAATGCCGGAGGAGTATTGTCTCGGTTATTCCCAATATCCTCATTTGCCGTCATAATGTTATTAAATGTATAAATCTAAGAATAAGACGCATAATAGCCTAAAAAGGAACGTGCGTACGTTTCGCACGTAGATTTCAACCACCGCGATATATGCACGATAGCAGCACCGCCAGTCATCTAATTTTTACATCACTTTGGATATCAGACGCTATGCAGAGTCTTACCGCAGTAAATCTTTAGAAGTATCGAGGATAGATTGTTTAAACATAACATAGACAATACGGCTCTGACGAATTTATAACTCTGACTGAAAAATAAGACATCCGGTCGCGCAGCGTAGTCCGATATATAAACTTCTCGATATGAGAAGTCACCATAGCCTAAATCTACCTAACACAAACCATGCGTATGCTTAGGTGCCAGATATCGAGCCCTATATCCCATGCGCTTTTTCGTCTAAATACGGGACAAAGGTCGCCTTCTCTTCATATGGGACAAAGGTCCCATTATTGCGTATTATTCACACGCAGAATAATTGGAACCGATACTCTGGGATTAGGTCACGTGTGTGCCTAACTAATCTGTAACTTATCCGCACGCCACACCGGGACCAATCACGTCAATTGACCGATATATTCACGACCAATGGACCAATCCGTGAAGAATTAGATGACCAACACCACCCTCTTCCTGAGGTTCCTTCTCCCACCAGCGCATTCTCGTAATTTCCATATCAAGAAAGATTTTCTTCCTGAAGTCAGTCTTCCGCCAATCTTCTTCGAATCCAGAGTTCAGTCTCCTAACAACCGTCATTAAGTATTTTTATCAAGCCTCAATTCTGATCCGCGTACTAGCAGTCTTATTCGAAGTACCTTCGAGTTTTATACATATAACCTCGAGCCTCAGTTCGTGTAGGAAGATCAAGAATCTGTGTCTCACTCCGTGCATTTTATTTGTATAGAGTCACAAGCGCTTCTCGCCATGCACACAAAGATTGGGTTGGTAAGAAAGTCTTGCGACACACAACATGAGTAAAATATAAAAACATTTGATTTTAACAGTAAACAATTATTCAGTAATGTATGCTCCCTCTGTATCTACAACTCGTGCCCAACGCTCTGGTAGACTTTGCACGCCTGCACTCCAGAATTCTTTGGGTCGTGAATTGAAAAAGTCGACCAGTGTATTTTTGAGATCCGCGACATCATCAAATTTTTTATCCTGTAAATAATTTTTTAAAGCTCGAAACAGATGGTAGTCGGTAGGTGCTAGGTCTGGTGAATACGGTGGATGCAGTAGAACTTCCCATCCCAGCTGCGAAATAGATTGTTGTGTCATCTTAGCTACGTGGGGTCGAGCATTGTCGTGGAGAAGCCGAACTTGGAGACGTTTACGCCTTTTTTGTTTGATAATTTCAGCCAGCTTTTGCAGTTGTGCAGAGTAAGTATTTGCATTTATCATGGTGTTGGACGGCAGCAGTTCGTAATATAGCATGCCCTCAGAATCCCACCAACAAGAGAGTAAAAGTCTCTTCACTTCACGGGGCAGCTTAGGGGTCGGATCTGGTTTTTCTCCTTTCGGTATCCATTGTCGCTTACGTGTGTAGTTAACATAAAGCACCCAGCTTTCATCTCCAGTGACTATTTCTTGAAGAAAAAACTTTCTGTGTGGACGTTGCAGGAGTGAAAGACAGATGGACATGCGTGTCGCTTTGTTTGATTCGCTGAGATCGTGTGGTATCCAAGAAGAAACAACTTTTCTGTATCCGAGATTTTGTAAATGTTGGAGAATCGTGGGATGGCTACAGCCGAGTTTGTAAGCTAATTCCCGTGACGACGTATTAGGCTTTGCCTTTGTAAGTGCTCGTAGTTCTTTATCGTCAACAGTTGATTTCCTGCCGGACCTAGGTTTGTCTTCAAAAGATGTATCGCCAGAACGGAAACGCTGGTACCAACGGGATATCGTTGAATGATGAACTACGTTGGCCTTGAACACACTACACATATTAGCGGTTGCGGTTCTTGCAGAACGCCCTTGTAAAAATTCGTAATATGCAATCGATCGAAGTGCACTATGATCCATCTTCGCTCGTACTGTCTGCGCGGAACAACTGACTCGCTTATATACCCTACGGCATGGAAGGTACTAGACTAGTCTTGAATATACTACTCTCGAATGTTGTAGAACTTCGTTAGAAGAAAACATATTTTAATCGAAAGGAAAGTGTCGCAAGACTTTCTTACCAACCCAATATATACATTTCCAATGTCCAAGTGCCAAAATATCTACATTATTCCAAAGCATCTCATTCAAAAAAGGGTTTTTTCAGCAATAAAAAAAATTATTATTCAACCGACATCCCACTTTTGAATAATTTTTCCTGTACGAAATCCATGATAATGTGAATTCAATCTTCGAATTCGAAGAAATTTTTTTCATTGTCGTTACATTATACTAGGATGTTAGCACAACTCAGCACAACCCTTATTTTTGCGATAAAAAATTGCAGTCGCAAATGAGAAGGTAATAAACAATTTTTCCCGTACGAAATCCATGATGATCGAATCTTAACATTGAAATTTATAGGAATAATTTTTTTTATTGGTAGTGCGTTGTACTAGGATGCTAGCACAACTCAGCACAACCTTTATTTTTGCGATAAAAATTGCAGTCTCGCATGCGAAGGTGATAAACATTTTTCCCCCTACCCAACCCATGATTAACTGAATTGAATCTTTTAATTCAAAGAAAGAATTTTTTATTGGCATTAGATTATACTAGGATGCTAGCACAACTCAGCACAACCGTTAGTTTTGGGAAAAAAAATTGCAGTCGCAAATGAGAAGGTAATGAATATTTGGTGGTAACCTAATCATAGAGTGGTGTTACCACTTAGGTAACTACAAATAAAAAGTGCGAAATTAGGGGTTTTGCAGCTCTCTAGAGGTAGCTTCACCTTTTTTTAAACGAAATGTAAATTAGATCTGTTTCTAGTGTCCCCACAAACCCCTAGACACAAATATTAAAAAAAAAAATTATTCACATTTTCTCACTACCGTCCGCGGCCGCCCTGGCCCCGACGGAGCCACCTGATGGTTGTCACTTATCACTTGACCATTCGTGAATTTTACTATGGAAAATATCTACAAAGTACGATTTTCTAACATAGAGAAATGCCGGCCGCCTGCAAGTTAAGCAAACAATGTATTTTTCTCATCCAGCTTTATACTTTTGGAGTTACTCGTCCGTCCGTGGACGCATCGAAAAAAAGGCGTTCCTGAAGACTGGCTCTGTCACAGCTATTTTTTATGAAAAATGCAATAAAACATTATTTTTACATACTTCAATATATGATTGATAAACCGTAAAAAAAGCCACTCGATCTCTCTTCCAATATTAAAAAAAAAAAAATTACCTAATTTATGCCTTTTTTGCTGGCTCTAGAGTGGTGTTACCCTTTAAGCTAAGTAAAAAATGATTATATATCGATAAAAAACACAAATTGACAACTTCTTATCGATTGACATTGGTTACGCGAACTTGTATTCTCATGTTATAGTTACGCGCATGCAAGGAGGACCACGAGCAGGTTGTCAATACCCCACTCTTTTTTTATTTTTGTTTTTTTTTATTTTATAATTTTTTTTTAATTTTCTAAAATTGTTTTTTTTTTGTTTTTTTTATAAATTAAAAAATATATTTTTAAAAATATTTTTCGAAATAATTTTTTAAAATACTTTTTCCAATTTCCTTGTATTGCTTTTTTTCAAACTTTATGAAATACGATGCCTTCAAATTACACCAAACTGGAATTTCTTTGGATGTAAACCTTACAACTAAAAAAGCTTTTAACACTATTAAATGCTATATATCTAACTTTGAAAACGATAAAAAACTTGGAGATCTAGGAAACCTTTCAAATTATCAAATTTGATACAGATGCCGCTTTTTGAATTTTCTCGTATTATTTTTTTCCCACACTTTAGGGAATACGATGCCTGAAAATTCAAACAAACGATTTTTTTTTTATGTTAACCTTACAACTATAGAAGATTTTAAAACTATGAATTTTATATAGTCAACTTTAAAAATTATTTTAAAAAACTCGGTGATTAAAGAAAACTTTTAAATGATAAAATGGGACACACTTTTCCCATTTTGAATTTTCTCGTATTGTTTTGTTTCTCCACACTTTATGAAATACGATGCCTGAAAATTCAACCAAACTGTAATTTCTTTGGATGCAAACCTTACAACTATAAAACCTTTTTAAACTATTGAATTTTATATAGTCAACTTCAAAAACTGTTTTCAAAACTTGGAGATTTAAGAAAACTTTTAAATTATCAAATTTGATACACTTCCGACATTTTGAATTTTCTCGTATTGATTTTTTTTTGTTTTTTTTTCCAAACGTTTTAGAATACGATACTTGGAAAATTCAACCAAACTAGAATTTTTTTGGATGTAAACCTTAAAACTAAAAAGCTTTTAAAACTATTGAGTTTTATATAGCCAACTTTGAAAATTATTAAAAACTTGGAGATCTAGGAAACCTTTCAAATGATTAAATTTGATACAGTAGTCGCTTTTCGAATTCGTCATTTAAACTCGAACGTAAATGCAGAACACCGGGTTGATGGCGTCATTTGTTGAAATGTGTTTTGGCTTTGAAACCATATCATCTATACGGAACCACGTATCGCCGTATTTTACGCAGCCAGTGTAGTGCCCAACGGATCTACGGCCAGCGTGGTAATCTGCAATCCCAGCAAGCTGAAACGAAGATCCGCCTAAGCTAATCGACGTGGGAAATTGTTTTATTTCAAACCTGGCGTCAACATCTTCGATACACTCTATGAAAGCGTGAGATCGATATTCGAATTTCGTTTCAACAACGCTTTTACATGTCACACAGGTCTTTTTCGAAATGGAAATTTCGTTAGCTTTTACAGCATCACTTATTTTTTCGTACCCATGACTTATGATGGTTTCAATATCCAACGAAACGGTTACTCGTTGCCTCGTGAGGACGGTATTGCATACTTTGCATTCCCTACGTTCCGCTAGGCTAGGCTCTTCCTGAAAAACAAACTCACATAAAATAGTGATGTTTGATAAAGCGTCAATGACTGAAACTCCAGGCACGCTACCATCGTGTACGAAGCACGAAACTTGACCCAAGAAATTCGCACGTTGCTTATATACCTCTGCATTGCAACCCTTTTCTAAGAAAAGCTTCACGAATTCGAATATTTTCGATTTCGGTTTTTGAATAACATCATGAAATGTTTCATTGGTAGTTGCAGCAGCAAGAATGTGGATAATCGTATCAAAACCGCATGTATTTCTCATTATAACTCTTTGTTTGTTATTCTGGATTGACGGACAGAGATTTCCATTTTGAATAACTTCTATGCCAATCTTCCGTTTTTTATTCGATTTCGCAACTTTTAACTCAGGGCATGCATCTAAGTACACTCTTTTCGGTTTTTTTGGTTCATTTTTATTGCGCCAATTATGTTCTGTGCCCAGTTCATTGTTCTTATCAAGAACATATTGATTGTCACTGTCAGATTCAATTGTGTCCCTTCTCTGTAGTGGATTTTCGAACGTTTGCGGCATCTCTTTTGATATTGGCGGATCGTTTTGTTCAGCGGACAGCACATTGTCATTTTCCATCCGGGCTTCTGTATTAGATGGTTGTATGGTAGCCACGCTGTTTGAAAGTTCCAGTGTTCGAACCTGCTTTAGAGTATTTTTTTCCGCCACAACAAGTTTTGTGCGTCCGGAAAAAGATGTTAAGTGTGTAGTCACAAATTTATCAATACGCATAGGGCGCGTCTCATGTGCCAATGTTCGGTGCTTTAAATCATTGAACTCGCTCTCAATGGCAGATGAAGTTGCGACCATACTTCCATACCCAAAAGCGCTTTTCATCGCGCTTGAATATAGGGGAAAGTATGGAATCAGATTTTTTATTCGTTTGCCAATACTGGGTACATAGTAAGGATTCACGTCTTCGCCAATTCGAGTTGAATCGCTTGAAACCTTTTCGAGTGAACTGTTATAAAGTGATGTTCCCCATTCGAATATATTTATCCCACTTTCTTCACCCGGTTCGTCCGCTGCTGGACTATTCTCGTCCGATTGTTCTACCAATTCGGTTACTTTGTTTAGGAATGCGTCTCCTTTTACCAAACTGTGCAAGCGACTGAATTCTTCGCCGGCCAAACTAAGACGACCATTTTCATCCATTCCAAAGGTCGGACTATTAGAAATAATCAGTGTACCCTTGAAAATGTCTCTGAGCTGATGAAAATCCTCACACTTGGTTATCAACGCCATAATCATTACGTAGAATTTTCGTACGAGCGGATTTAGCGTTTTTAATTCCGTCCACCGTGAAATCATTTTCACGTAATGAGAAATATCGAGACGGAGAAAGCATGAAGGACGCGAATCAGACGAGTTTACCAGGCAGCCGAAACATTTCGACAGATAATCTTTGAGATTTTTACATTCTGCGAACGCTCGCGCGCATGCACCAAGCAGAGCTTTATCGAAATCACAAGTAATCTGTTTCGGTAATGGAAAATTAGCTTTATGAGATTGACCGATTCGGAGAATCTCATTAAGCCAAAACTGAATTGTGTTCGTGTTTTGCGAGGCGCTCAGCATCTGGAAAACTGGAATTTTCGACTCAACAGTTTCTGTCAATACTTGGTACAAGTACAGATGTGAAGACAGTTCCCCGTTGGGTTTCATCAACTTTTTTCCCAATGAACCAGTGCCATCGATGCAAATATATTGGTGATGCAACATATAAACGGCTACTTGTTCAGGTGTCCAGTAATGAACGAAAAAAGGATCCAACCCAATAGCGTGAATCTCCCCAATGTGCCGTTCATATTTCATTACTTGAATATTAACCACGGGATCTGTGCCTTTCATCCCGAAGATAATGTTCTTCTGTTCCTGCTTAGCTTTACGTAGGATCTCATTTTTTGGTAGACTTGCTGGTTCACGATCCCCAAATTTCATTCGTTTGTTTGCTTCGCCTCGTCGCCAGATCGACGGTAGTATATTACTTTCGACCATTTCCGATGAAATTTCGGTCCTTCGCTTGCCCTTCAATTGTCGCTTTTTAGAGTGCTCGAACGTTTCATCGTAATTTTCCATCAAGCAGTCCATTAAAACATCCTCACGAGGCAATGGTTTGTTTGCAACCAAACCGGAAAACTTACAGCCGCATTCTTTGCATTGACCGGAAATTTTTAAATAAATACCGGACTCGGTTATACTGTTCTTCTTAAAACATAAAGGGCATTGTATTTTATACTGGAGCCACAGTTGTTCGTACAGTTCATCGGTCCAAATTTTTCGTTTCAATACCGTATACCCCCTCTCGGTTAATTTTTGATCATGGTAATCGAGATTTTCTGGCTCCATGATGACCCATGTTTGATGAGGAATCTTTAAAGTAAATGGATACTCGGTCATCTTACTCGAATTGTTGAGCGTGTCATCTTTTTTTGAATCATCTAAAAAAGAATCTTTACTGATTTTGACATCGTGAAATTTGAGTACTTTGTCCCACGTTTCGTAACGATTTTTCTGAAGTATGGTGTAAACATACTTGGGACTGATCTTGGAATCTGAGGCAGAATTGAAATCTGTACTTATTTTCTGATAAATATCGGAACTCGGAACAACAGGTTTGCCCGAAGAGTCGATGAGATTTTTATATTTAGGGGATAAAATGATTTCTGATAATTTTGGGATCAAATACGCCATTGTGTGATGTTGATGCGCATTTTTTCATGAATCCATTGATTGACCGGAATAAAATGAACTTCTGTTGTGAATAAATTCTTCTTCTGATCTATTCGAAAAAAATTGCAAATAAAAGTATGTCGAGTAAGGCTAGCATAAACAGAAGGAATCAATATCTGATATTCGCTCGTAATGTAATGTGCGTCTATAGTGTCTAGCAGCTCGACTCGTCTATACTCGTCTCACAGTGTGCGGCTAGATCGCGCGTCTGGCCTCACTCATCGTAGCGCTCCCCACCACTTATCTTACGCAACAGCATGCGCGTGCGGCACATGGTGGGGAGCGTTTATCGCCTCTACTCCCTCTACCCTCTACTCACATATATCGCGCGTTAAGAGTATGCCCGGCACGGTCGCTACTATACAATAGAAGCGGCTTGTGTCTAGATATTTATATATGTAAATAAATAAAACGCTTTTCGTTGGTAACACCAAATTTTAGAAGTTACCAGGAAATTAAAAAAATTTGAAACAAACTAGAAGTGGTTTTTTCTATAAACTTTTATATGAATTCAAGACTTGTATATACTTATACATGCATTAGGGTGTGCCGAAAAAAGTCGATCTTTTTATTTTCGAAATACTATTAATATGCCGAAAATATAAATTTATAGAGATCGCTTATCTTCATTTTTTATTTTCAATAAGAATAACATGCGGAAAAATTAATACCAGTTTCGTAATGTAATGCTAATCAAAAATACTTTCTTTGAATTAAAAGATTTAATTCAGTCAATCATGGATTTAGTAGAGGGAAAAATGTTGATCCCTTTCGCATTGGCAAATGCAATTTTTTATCGCAAAAATAAAGGTTGTGCTGAGTTGTACTAGCATCCTAGTACAATGTGCTACCAATAAAAAAAAAATTCTTTTCAATTTAAATATTAAATTGACATTTTCATAGATTTTGTAAAGAAAAAAATGTTTATTACCGTCTCATTTGCAACGGCAATTTTTAAACGCAAAAATAAAGAATGTGCTGAGTTGTGCTAGCATCGTAGTATTAGGTAACGACAATAAAAAAATTCTTCCTTTGAATTAGAACATCAAATTGACATTATCATTGAATTTGTAAAGGAAAAAATGTTTCTTACTTTCTCATTTGTGACTGCAATTTTTTATCGCTAAAATAAAGATTGTACTAAGTTGTGCTAATATCCTAGTAAAATATAATGCGATTTCATAAATTATTTCTTTAATTTGAAAGATTTAATGAAGTTAATCATGGATTTGGTACGAAGGAAAATGTTTATTACCTTTGCACTCGCGGCTGCAATGTTTAATCTAAAAAATAAAGGTTGTACTAAGTTGTGCTAGCATTCTAGTACCATAAATTGAACAATATAAATGTTGCAGTCTCGAATGAGCAGATGGTCGACATTTTTTCTCATACGAAATCCATAATAATGTCAGCTCAATATTTAAATTCAAGAGAATAAGTTTTTTTTTATCGGCAGTACGTTGTACTAGGATGCTACCATGACTTAGCACATATATTATTTTTACAATAATATATTGGCGTCGCGAATGCGAAGGTAATAAACATTTTTCCTCATACAAAATCCATGATAAAGTCAATTTAATATTAAAGTTATAGGCAATACATTTTTTTATTGGTAGCACATTGTACTAGGATGCTAGCACAACTCAGCACAACCTTTATTTTTGCGATGAAAAATTGCAGTTTTGAATGCAAAGGCGATAAACATTTTTTGTCCCACAAATTGCATGGTTGTCTGTATTAAATCTTTAATGCGAATAATTTTTTTTTGCAATGGTAACTCCATGTACTAAGGTTCTAGCACAACTCAGCAAAATCTTTGTTTCCTTTAATTTTAAACCTCTCGGAATAAGGTCTGTCACAAAATTGATTAAATTTTTTTGATGACGTATCATTTTTCGAATTCTTTTTTTACTTAGCACAAGTAGCACAAAGCTAGCACAATTCAGCACAACTCTTGTATTTTTAGCTTTTAAAAATGATCGGGCCAACTTCTGCAAAAAATGAATTTTTTTTTTCAGTGTCTTTATTAATTTTATTAATTTTTCTCTAGCACCACAAGTAGCAGAAAGCAAGCGCAATTTAATTCTATTTTTTTTTTTTCGAAATTTAAATATGGCTGAACTAACTTTTTTTTAAATTGTCATTTAGCTCACAGAACTTTTAATATTGAAGAAAAAAAAATTATTTCGCAGCACAAGTAGCATCAACCTATCACAATTTAGCACATTTTCTATTTTTTTTTAAATTTCGAAAAAGACTGGGCCAACTTTACCCACATGATCCCACCTTACAAATCACTTTGCCCGAAATTTCTGAAAAATAATTTTTTTTTCGAACGAGATAATTCAGAAAAATGTAGAACATTACCATGACTATCTAGAACAAACTTAGAACAGTCAATAACAATTCACATAATCGTGATTTCTCGAACGTGAGGTGGCAGTTGAAGAATCAATTTTCTCGGAATTTTCGAAAATACATTTTTTCAACCAAGATATACTGAAACCACGTAGAATAAAACTAGAAACACCAAGAACAAACCTAGAACAACTTGAAACAACCCAAGAATTCGCGATTTTTTTAAAGTGGGATGTGATCTAAATGATCAATTTTCCGAAAATGTCTAAAAATAATTTTTTTTTCGAAAGCAATACTTTGGAACAATATAGAACAAACTTAGAACAACTCAGAAAAACCATTACAATCGCGATAGCTCGAAAATGTGGTGCTAGCACAAAAATTATTTTTCGCGAAATTTGTGAAAAATGAATTTTTTTCGAACGCGATATTTTGGAACAATATAGAACAAATCTAGAACAACCCAGGACAACCGCTAGAATCGCGATACCTCAAAAGTGCGGTGCCAGCTCAAAAATCGTTTTTTTTTATTTTCTCTGAAAGTTTTATTCTCAGCCCTATGCCGTTTTGGAACAAAGTAGAACATACCTAGAGCAACCTTCAACATTTTTGTAACTCTAAAGTATAATATGCTAGAACAACGTGAAACGAACTTGAAACAATCTAGGACAAGCCTAGAACCACTTAGAGCAACCCATAAAATCGCGATTTTTTAAAAGTGGGATATTAGTTAAATAATCAATTTCCCAAACTTTCTAAAAAATACTTTTTTTCCAACGCAATATTTTGGAACAATGTAGAACAAACTTAGAATAACTCAGAACAACCATTACAATCGCGGTAGCTCGAAAATGTGGTGCTAGCTCAACAATGATTTTCCGCGACATTTGTGAAGAATGAACTTTTTCCGAACGCGATATTTTCGAACAATATGGAACAAACCTAGAACAACCCAGAACAACCACCAGAATCGCGATACCTTAAAAGTGCAGTGCCAGCTCAAAAGTCGGATTTCTTTTATTTTCTTTGAAAGTTTCATTCTCAGCCCTATGCCGGTTTGGAACAAAGTAGAACAAACCTAGAACAACCTGGAACAACCTTCAAAATGTTTGTAACTTAAAAGTGTGATATGCTGGAACAACGTGAACGAACTTGAAACAATTCAGGACAAGCCTAGAACCACTTAGAACAACCCATAAAATCGCAATTTTTTAAGAGTGGGATATTAGTTAAATAATCAATTTTATCAGAATTTCTAAAAAATAATTTTTTTCAAACGCAATGTTTTGGAACAATGTAGAACAAACTTAGAACAACCGGAACAACTATTACAATCGCGGTAGCTAAAAAATGTGATGCTAGCTCAAAAATTATTTTTCGCGACATTTGTGAAAAATGATTTTTTTTCGAACGCAATATTTTCGAACAATATAGAACAAACCTAAAACAACCCAGAAAAACCGCTAGAATCGCGATACCTCAAAAGTGCGGTGCCAGCTCAAAAATCGTTTTTTTTTTAATTTTCTCTGAAAGTTTTATTCTCAGCCCTATGCCGTTTTGGAACAAAGTAGAACAAACCTAGAACAACCTTCAACATTTTTGTAACTCTAAAGTATAATATGCTAGAACAACGTGAAACGAACTTGAAACAATCTAGGACAAGCCTAGAACCATTTAGAGCAACCCATAAAATCGCGATTTTTTAAAAGTGGGATATTAGTTAAATAATCAATTTCCCAAAATTTCTAAAAAATACTTTTTTTCCAACGCAATATTTTGGAACAATGTAGAACAAACTTAGAATAACTCAGAACAACCATTACAATCGCGGTAGCTCGAAAATGTGGTGCTAGCTCAAAAATGATTTTTCGCGACAATTGTGAAAAATGAACTTTTTTCGAACGCGATATTTTCGAACAATATAGAACAAACCTAGAACAACCCAGAACAACCGCCAGAATCGCGATACCTTAAAAGTGCAGTGCCAGCTCAAAAGTCGGATTTCTTTTATTTTATTTGAAAGTTTCATTCTCAGCCGTATGACGGTTTGGAATAAAGTAGAACAAACCTGGAACAACCTGGAACAACCTTCAACATTTTTGTGACTCAAAAGTGTGATATGCTGGAATAACGTGAAAAAAACTTGAAACAATCGAGGACAAGCCTAGAACCACTTAGAGCAACCCATAAAATCGCGATTTTTTAAAAGTGGGATATTAGTTAAATAATCAATTTTCTCAAAATTTCTAAAAAATACTTTTTTTTTAACGCAATATTTTGGAACAATGTAGAACAAACTTAGAATAACTCAGAACAACCATTACAATCGCGGTAGCTCGAAAATGTGGTGCTAGCTCAAAAATGATTTTTCGCGACAATTGTGAAAAATGAACTTTTTTCGAACGCGATATTTTCGAACAATATAGAACAAACCTAGAACAACCCAGAACAACCGCCAGAATCGCGATACCTTAAAAGTGCAGTGCCAGCTCAAAAGTCGGATTTCTTTTATTTTCTTTGAAAGTTTCATTCTCAGCCCTATGACGGTTTGGAACAAAGTAGAACAAACCTGGAACAACCTGGAACAACCTTCAACATTTTTGTGACTCAAAAGTGTGATATGCTGGAATAACGTGAAAAAAACTTGAAACAATCTAGGACAAGCCTAGAACCACTTAGAGCAACCCATAAAATCGCGATTTTTTAAAAGTGGGATATTAGTTAAATAATCAATTTTCTCAAAATTTCTAAAAAACACTTTTTTTTCAACGCAATATTTTGGAACAATGTAGAACAAACTTAGAATAACTCAGAACAACCATTACAATCGCGGTAGCTCGAAAATATGGTGCTAGCTCAAAAATGATTTTTCGCGAAATTTGTGAAAAATGAATTTTTTTCGAACGCGATATTTTGGAACAATATAGAACAAACCTAGAACAACCCAGAACAACCGCCAGAATCGCGACACCTTAGAAGTGCGGTGCCAGCTCAAAAATCGGGTTTTTTAAAAATTTTCTCTGAAAGTTTCGTTCTCAGCCCTATGCCGTTTTGGAACAAAGTAGAACAAACCTAGAACAACCTGGAACAACCTTCAAAAGCCTAGAACCACTTAGAACAACCCCTAAAATGGCGATTTTTTTAAAGTGGGATATTAAATAAATAATCAATTTTCTCAAATTTTCTAAAAAATAATTTTTTTTCGAACGCAATATTTTGGAACAATGTAGAACAAACTTAGAACAACCATTACAATCGCGGTAGCTCGAAAATGTGATGCTAGCTCAAAAATTATTTTTCGCGAAATTTGTGAAAAATGAATTTTTTTCGAACGCGATATTTTGGAACAATATAGAACAAACCTAGAACAACCCAGAACAACCGCCAGAATCGCGATACCTTGAAAGTGCGGTGCCAGCTCAAATAATCGTTTTTTTTTTTTTTTTGGATTTTCTCTGCAAGTTTCATTCCCAGTTCTATGCCGTTTTGGAACAAAG
>OZ023312.1:3456856-3599356 GCA_964007375.1 Ophion obscuratus
AAAATCTGGTCGGACCTCCGTATCTATATATAAAAATGGAGAGTGTACAAAATATTTTTACATTCATCAGAGCCAGCGACGACGAAGTGGCAATATATATATATATATATATATATATATATATATATATATACATACAGGGTGCTACACAACTATAAGGATTCTCTTTGTGAGCATATAAGGTGTCATTGCAGTCAAACGTTTTTTTTTTTTATGTAGTGCAATACAAATTTGCCGAGATATTGGCATTCGAAGTCCAAGTACTAGTTGTGAGCAACTATCATAGTAGTTGCTCACGTGCGGAACGTGCAAGCCGAGTCGAGGTCTGCTTCGAATCCACCTTCAGACAAGTGCATTGTTATTTTTAAAGAAATGTTTTTCCGCCCGTGAAATAATGAACAGTCTCACTTTGCAAGTCGATAATATGATTCAATAATGTTTGTTTATTGTTTAACACTTGAAAAAAAAATCGCGCATGAGCAGCTGCTGTGCCATTGTTTACTCATTGTTATTTTTAAAGAAATGTTTTTCCGCCGAGAAATAATGAACAAAGAGTCTCACTTTGCAAGTCGATAATATGATTCAATAATGTTCGTTTATTGCTTAACACTTGAAAAAAAAAAAATCGCGCATGAGCAGCTGCTGTGCCATTGTTTGCTCAGCGTTGGACTCAGCATGCGAATATCTCAGCCAATTTGTGTCGCACGATATTGAAAAAAAAAGCGTTTCCTTCGCAATGACATTGTGCACGGTCACCAAGGGAACTTTAGTAGTTGTGAATCATCCTGTACATAGACACAAATATACCACGAGTTGTCCACTCTGAACAATATAACGAAGCAATTACCGCACGTTTACGTCGGGTCCATTGAAACGAACATCATACTCTCGTTCGTCCCATTGAATTGAACTCCCGTTCAGTTTTTCCGCCATTGTTTATTCTTTTTGGCAATTCTCTACTCGTTTTTTTTGTTCCATTTCTTTTTGTTTCATTTTTGTTTCATTTTAGCGACGCTGTCGTGGACAATGGTCAACGAAAAAAATCATAGTCGACATGCGCGCGACTATAGGTATGTTTTTTTTTTATTTAAAAAAATCTTTTGAATGGCTTGTGCCATTGAGCTACGTTAAAAGATAATGTGTTGGAGGAAGAACGGAGCCAGTGGAGGACTCTCAATTGGTTTATTTGTGAGGGAAAGGTTTATTTCTGACAAGGATGAGAGAAATGGGACAGTGGAAGTGACGCAGCGGTTTTTTGAGGCGAAGGGGGGCGGGTATTCTTTTAGCGGGATGAATGGAACCCAGTTCGGGTTCCATTTCTTTTATCATGGAACAAGTCTTGGATTATGACCCGATTTTTTTATTATTGTTTTATAAGTGTTAGTGACTCGTCGTTGGAAAGTTCTTGCTGTACGACGGACGGGAACATTTCGAATTTTCCTTCATACTACTTTTCGACGTGTTTTTTGAAACTTTTCGATTTTTTCGGGTCCCGTTTTTGGTGAAATTGCGGGTCCGAGGAAAATTTAAAAAATGGCAAAGATCTCAAGATTCGGAAAAAATTATTGTTTTCAGAATAGTATCAATTTGGCAGAACGAGAATATTCGCCTGCCAAGAAGGACTTGGCAGCCTCCGAGCATTGCGCTTCGTGCTATTTTTGAAAATGACGTCATTTACGAAATGAGACGATGGTCGGTGGAAAATCGCGATCTACTAAACCAAACAAATGCAACTTTCCTGACAAACCCAAACAAATAAACGCGATAAAAATGAGGAAATAAAAATATAAGAGAGATATTTTGTTGCAAGCCGACAATCAAAATTTGAATAGCAGCCACGTTCAAAATTGAACCTTGCATCGTTGGAATGCAACGAAAATTATTATTCTTTCAATTGGTCAATTTTTTTACGCTTCTTAGCGCCGAGAATTTTTCAACCATTTTTCAAATTGCTTATTCATAAATATAAATTGTACGTCGTCGAAAATATGTTGTAGAATAGTAAAAATACGGAAATAAAAATATAAAAGAGAATTTGAATTTGCAATAGTTACGACAAAGAAGGGAAGGGCGGTAAGAGAAGTGAATCTTAGGGGACTCTTTTTCGATGCTTTTTCAGCCTCCACAAGGACAGCAGCAATGCAACGAAAATTATAGTTTTTTAAATGTCATCGAATTTTTTTGTCCTTCCTTAGCCACGGGAATCTCTCAACAATTTTACGAATCGCTTATCTAGAAATCTTCAATCTAAATATGCAAAGAAATGTTGTAGAATAATTAACATAAGGAAATAAAGATATAAAAGCGAAGTTCCGTTGTATTCCAATAATCCAATATTCCAACGCCACCCACTTAGGAAAATGAATGCCGGATCAGCGAAAATTATCATTTTTAAATTACTAACCATTTTTTGGTAGATTTTAGATACGAGAATCTCTCAACATTTTTTAAATTCCTCATTTATACAAAGCAAATTTCAATATGTTGAAGAATTTTGTAGAATATGGAAATAAAAATATAAAAGAGAATTTTCGTTGCGTTCCAACGACGCAAACTCCCACACTATCCACGTCGGAAAATGAACTTTGCATGGTCAGAATACAACGACAAATTACAATTTTCTAAATCGCTCAAATTTTCTTTGTTCGATTTTAGCTACGCGAATCCCTCAACAATTTTTAAATCGCTTATTTACAAATAAAAAATCTCATTATGCTAATCAATGTTGTACAATATTAAAAATAAGGAAATAAAAATATGAAAAAGTATTTTCGTTACATTCCAACGTTGCAAACTCCAACACTTCGTTTGAACGCGAGCCCCAGCCGACGAGGATTCGTGAAAAATATAAAAGTGGCGTATTAAAAATGAGAAAACAAAAATACGAAACAGAATTTTCATTGCGTTTCCATGCCAGCTCAAATTTTTTTGGAGCATCTTAGCTTAGCTACGAGAATCTCTCGATAGTTTTTGCATAGCTTATTTATAATTAAAAAATCTGTATATGCCAAAGAATGTTGTAGATAATTAAAAACAAGAAAATAAAAATATAAACGATAATTTTGCGTTGCATTCCAACGTTGCAGACTCCAACACCGTTCGGTTGGATACGAGCCCCAAACGACAAATGGACCATCTCTATTTTCCAACTTTCAGAATTGGCGCGATATTTGAGAAAATACCGCTCGGTGAAATTTATCGATCGAAATATACTTCTCAGCTCCAACTGCTCCGGCAACAACGGATATCGAGTGTCGCCTGAACCGCGTGATTAAATTGAATGGGTGGCGAATGGCAAAATTGCTAAAACTTTCGTAACCCCGGGAAATTCTCTTCTCTGATCCCGTCGTCATTCTCAATCGGGGAATTCTATGCCTTTCTCGGGGCTGCATAAGAATTGGGCGTGATCTATGGAGACTCTTCCAATCGTCTTCGTCTCAGGAACTCCCTGAGCTCGTGTAATCCGAGATTTCAATAACAGATATATATCGTTGGGAAAATGACACGGATCGCGTATATATATATAATATTAATAATAATAATAGAGGATATAAAGGATAAAAACGCCGAAGAAAAGACGTATTTCGTTATTGGAGGATTTAAGACGTTTGAGGAGAATGATTAATCTGCGATCCTTAAGGGTCTGCACAAGCTCGAAAAAAAAAAGATCTTGCAGCGGGAAGTTTTATAGCCTAGGATCTTAGCTTTAATTTGCAACAAAGGTTTGGTCGAAATTTAAAAAATTAAACGAATTATGACGATTTTTATGAAGGGTAAGTGAAATGCCCCGCTGCGATTTACCCTTTTGTTTTTTGCGTCTTTTTCGAACACTATGTTTTACGGCGTAAGCCATGTTCGTCCGATTCACTTTGAATTCAGCCAGAGCATAGTTTATAACATTTTCTATATCATGACCGGATGATTTTTTTACATGTTTATCCATTCGTTAATAAACGATAAAAGCTATTTTTATGTCGAAAATCGAATTTTCCTTTGTACAGCTTGCAATTTTGGTAATTTTCAAAATTTCTATAAAGTATCCGGTCATACGAAAGTCTAATTATTATATTGAAATTACAGTTTTTCATTTCAGATGAGCCGAGTTGCCAGAAGCACCTACACCGATTGGTCGATTTGTTGAAATAATAATAACTTTATTGGTTATCGATATTTTTAAATAAAAGAAGAACTTCAACTTGGCACGGTCATGTATCAATTGTGTGTAAAATTCTGACTTCGTCATCCCAATGTTTTTAAGGCATATGCAATGTACAATCGCCTCTTTTGTTTCTTTGATTTTCGCCCATTATCAACCTTCCACTTTTTTGGAGCCACGTACTAAATTTAAAATCAATATATATGGTGATCGAAGGGGGGGGGGGGGGTGAAGAACAAATCCAACAAACAATAGCCATGTTTCCGTGGTCTAGGAGTTCACTCATTTGATTCCTACGTTTCGAGATATGGTCCAATGATTAATCATCAAATGGCATATTGGTTGAATTGTAAGGGTCCTGGACGAAAGTGTGGTCAACGATTGTTGGGAGTACAATTGATTTTGAGGCCAGTACGCTTTAAAATACAGCTCATGATTCTGGGGTCAACAAGCTTTAAAATACAGTTGTGGGGAGGAACCCACTATGGGTAGGGCGAGGTAGACCTGGAGCTGGCAGTGTCGTGGTCTGCGGTGACACAATCGATGCGATAATAATTCGATTTGCAGCCACCAGGCAGATAAGTTTGTTCCTGCAAAGGAGCAATATTCATATTTATGTGCACCCATGTTGTACTAGGCAATGGAATATTGTATTATATTAAGAAATTTATGTTGTCTATTTACGATTTATTAACATTATATATATAAAATTAATAAATAATAAGTACACAACGTAAACTTCTTAATATAATGCAATATTCGAATGCCTAGTACAACATAGGTGCACATAAATATGAATATTGCTTAAATTGATCAATTGATTAAATAATCAATCTTTACGTATAATGAATGAAAAACTAATTTGATCTAAAAAAAAATTCCCCTAGCATGCACAACCATCAGTCTTCAAATATAGTGAAACGAATAACGTGAACGAAAACAACGAATTTGAAGAAACATTTTTTCACCCTCGGATGAATGACAATTAACTTTCAAGCGTAATACACAACTAATATCAACAAATAAAAAAATTCACCCAGCATAAAGAAAGATAAATTTCTTGGTGTGTAAATGGTAGTGGTACACATACCCCTCTGTATATTATTTATAAATTTGTTAACAATATAAATATATTTTGCGTTCCGTAAGCAACAATTCATTTTCAAGTACAATAAACGAAGAACTGATATCAAAAACAAAATTCCGACTACTATGACCAACCATCAATTTTCAAATATCACAAATAAAACAACGAATTTGAACAAACATTTTTTCACTCTTGGATGAATGACAATTAACTTCCAAGCGTAATACACAACTAATATCAATAAATAAAAAAATTCACCCAGCATAAAGAAAGATAAATTTCCAAACAATAAATAAAACAATTATATATATATATATATATATATATATATATATATATATATCATGGTAGTGGTATACATACGCCTCTATATATTATTTATAAATTTGTTAACAATATAAATATATTTTGCTATATGTATTTCGCTAGCTGTACTATCTATATCGCGCCTCTTTACCATTATCGATGGTATGGATCTATATTATAATTATACAATATTTATCTACACTGCATTGTTTATCTATAGAAACGAGATTATTCTATTCACTATTGATTTATTTAAGGGTTCTTCTCACTTTAGACGCTAAAAAGGCTATTTTCATGAATTTTTTTGATAGGTTTATATTATACATATTGATATAAGAGTTGTTACACTTAATAAACACACTTTCGAAATACATTTTAAAAAAATGTTATTTATTCAAGTCACTATTCATAGACAAAAATGGTACTTAGAAAAATGTCATAAAAAAATTGCAGGTCTGCGCTGTTGATGAAATCTCGGAGATGGATCATTCGAAACAAAAAAATCGAACGGTTTTAAATTCAGTATGTTAATTTGGCGCATGTCATACGATTTTTTATATGTGCAAAAATAACAAAATGGCAGACATTTTTCGAAAAAAAAAAAAAAAAAAAAAAAACCGTGTTTTGTATCACCGTTTTTGGCAAAAAAATTGCAAATATCAAAATTTAAAAAAATCCTTCATATGCGACATAGCTATACTTATAAAGAATATGTGGTTAAAATTTTACAAGGGTCGGTTCGCTAGTTTCGAAGATTTTATCAAAAAGCCGTCGAAAAACGTTGTTTCGAGAAAAACGCGTTTAAAGTTGGTTGAGTTACGTAAATACATAAAAAAAATTTTTAATGTATTTCGAAAGTGTATTTTTTAAGTGTAACATCTTTTATATCAATATCTATAATACACTTTGCAAAAAAATTTAGGGAGCAAGAAAAAAATCCAAATTTTTGGAGGATTTTCAACAGGCTGTAACTCATACAAAAATGGTCGTACAGCAAAAAAAAAAAGCAAATTGTAGCTCTAAGTGTCTAGTTTTCGGATCTGAGTTTGAAATTTTTTTTTTGAAAATATTTTTCGAGTGATCATAAGAAAACCACCGAAAAAAAAATGATCAAATTTTTTTTGGTTTTTTTTTTAATCTACGGACGTGGAAATTTTTTTTTCGACTTAACCTCTATATGGACCGGATAGCTTGTTTATTCAGCTTTAAATTGGTTTTTTAAAAATCTCGATACGAGCATTTCTCGCTGAGATATCGGTGTTAGAATGGAAAAAGATCATTTTGTCTTTGATTACCAATATCTCAGCAACCAATGATCGCACAGAAATTTTGAGGTTGGTTTCAAAAACTTGAATAAATTCTCTACAAGGATTGGCAATTGAATTTTGAAAAAAAATTTTTTTTCAATCATTACATGAATTTGAAAAAGCGACCAAAAAAGGGCTGTTTGTGGTTTTTTGGAAAATCAAGCGCCCAATCAAAAATGTTGCGGAAACCACTAATGTTAAGTGTGCCTTTTACTGTTCAATATACCCACAAAAACCATACGAAGTTTCAATTTAATCCAGCCAACCGTTTTTTTTTCCCACTTGATCGAATTTTTGAAAAAATTGAAGGAGCAAGAATTTCGCTCTGAAAATGTCATAATTTTTATCAAAAATGAAAAAAAAAATTTTTTTTCATTTTTCTCTCAATTCTGTATTAGTGACTTGGAAAATTTAAGAAAAAAAAAAAATCGAAAATTCTTGAAAAAAAAATTCCAAAATTTTAGAAAAATTTTTTTTTATTTTTTTTTATTTTTTTTTAAATTGGCCCTAAATTAAAGAAATGTAGCGACTCACTTTCTCACCGATTTTCCTCTTCCGCACTTTAATTTTCCTAGTCACAAATTAATTGAATAAATTAAAAGTTGATACCCCCAAGGCAAGTCGAATATTCGTTCTACGAATATTGGGACAATAATTTTTTTGTGCGAATTTAAACAGTGTCTAAAAAAAACAGTTTTTCTTAAAACTTTTCTTAAAAATTTTTTTTTTCAAAAATTTTGAAATTTTTTTTTCAAAAATTTTCGATTTTTTTTTTTTCAAAAATTTTCCAAGTCACCAATACAGAATTGAGAGAAAAATGAAATTTTTTTTTTTTTCATTTTTGATAAAAATTATGACATTTTCAGAGTGAAATTCTTGCTCCTTTAATTTTTTCAAAAATTCGATCAAGTGGGAAAAAAAACGGTTGGCTGGATTAAATTGAAACTTCGTAGGGTTTTTGTGGGTATATTGAACAGTAAAAGGCACACTTAACATTAGTGGTTTCCGCAATATTTTTGATTGGGCGCTTGATTTTCCAAAAAACCACAATAAGCCCTTTTTTCGTCGCTTTTTCAAATTCATGTAATGATTGAAAAAATTTTTTTTTTCAAAATTCAATTGCCAATCCTTGTAGAGAATTTATTCAAGTTTTTGAAACCAACCTCAAAATTTCTGTGCGATCATTGGTTGCTGAGATATTGGTAATCAAAGACAAAATGATCTTTTTCCATTCTAACACCGATATCTCAGCGAGAAATGCTCGTATCGAGATTTTTAAAAAACCAATTTAAAGCTGAATAAACAAGCTATCCGGTCCATATAGAGGTTAAGCCAAAAAAAAATTTCCACGTCCGTAGATTTAAAAAAAAACCAAAAAAATTTCGAACATTTTTTTTTCGGTGGTTTTCTTATGATTACTCGAAAAATATTAAAAAAAAAAATTTGCAAACTCAGATCCGAAAACTAGACACTTAGAGCTACAATTTGCTTTTTTTTTTTGCTGTACGACCATTTTTGTATGAGTTACAGCCTGTTGAAAATCCCCCAAAAATTTGGATTTTTTTCTTGCTCCCTAAATTTTTTTGCAAAGTGTATAAACCTATCAAAACAAGATCACGAAAATAACCTTTTTAGGGTCTAAAGTGAGAGGACCCCTTAAAAAAACTTATCTGGCGTAATCGGCCGAGAGGAAGCCTATATACAAGCATATATATATCTATATATGTTTAATTTTTTTTCTTTCCCGAAATATCGGCACCTTTAACCAGTTTCGTAGGGGATGTTCGGAAACGGACACCAATGACAATTGAGACTTCCGGAGGTGACGGGAAATACGCATATCAATGCAATTCGTCGCAGGTGGCGCGTGGTGGTAGGGGCTGGGGGGGGGGGGGTGTGTCGGTGCAAAAGGAATGGGAAAATTCCATTAGCTAGAATGGACCGACAGCCGAAGCCCCCGACAGATTCGACGTGTGGAATTTGAAATTCCGCACTAACGAGGAGGGGAACGACGCTGCTCGTTGCGAGAGTCGAGGGTGAATCTGCTTTTCGGCATGCCTGGATGAAAAGTATGAAGAGCGGGATAGCCGTTGTCATGCAGGCGCTATAGAGATAGACAAGATATTTTATTCAAAGAAAATTCACGTCGTTGAAATGTTCTACGACTCGTTGTTGCGCGCAATTATGCAGATTGTTTTTCAAAACCGTGGATGTTTGGCCATTCACGTACTCAATCAAATTAAAACGCGGATAAAGAAAGAGACAATCGCATTATGCGGAAGACAAAATGCGAGAGGGGACTTGGATGAAAAAGATGTTGGAAGACACCCGAGGAGCGATGAATGGCGATAATAGCGATAATTCTAGACTCGGAGATTTTTTTCGTGATACGTAACGTTACCTAATCAAGAAGTCCAAGCGAACGAGGTCGCGGGCATAGTTGGTTCGGAATAATCACTTGTTTTGACATTGGAACGTCAAGAGCTTTCAAACGATAGGTCACTTGTCCATAGAAAAAGAAGTCGTGACTGTGAAATCATCTCGTGATGATCAAGACCCATTTCGGACCAAACTTGATCAAGATCCATTCCAAGGTCATTTTTCTTCACCATGACGAGCGGACCATCGGCAGATTATGAGCAGAAACAACACAGGAAATGTCAAGTTCCAACCTCCAACTGTGCATAAGCTACAGCGAAAGACCAGACAGATACAGAACAAAGTCCCATCATCATGATCCCTAGTGACCTCTTGAGGTAAGGGGTAAACGTAACGATACGAATCCGTGAAAGGTGGTGATATTTCAGCATCCCGGAACGGCGTATCAGAGAAAACGAGAGGCATTGAGAATACGACGGAGAAGACTGTGAAGGTCGCGCGAGGATGGGACAAGTTGAAAATACGCTCTGATGTCTGCTGATGGATCTTCTCACACCGCGTTCTACCAGCTCGCAGAGCTATGAGAAAATTTTCCGAAGGATTCGAAAACTCCGCGTTGCGGCGACGGCTCAGCTCAGCCCTGGGACGGTGAGAAAGAGACGGGTAGAGAGATAGGGCGGAAAACCCGTGGCGACGAGGTTCGATAAACTAATTTCCAAACTAATCTAAAAGACACAGAACTCCACTCACTCGTGGGACAGAGACGGTAAAACGAGGAAATTTACTTTCCTGTCTGTTCTTACACAGGGTATATCTGACGCGCGCCATTTGGTCTATACCGGCTTCCATCTTCACGCATTTACACATCACCCCCTTGTATCCACATTTCCCCTACAATCCTGAAGGCATGCCTGTAGTCGTCTTCTACAGCGCCGGTACTTTCGACGCACCCCCAAGGATTGAAGATTAAACTGGATAAATTCAGCTGGCACCGCTGGATATTCTACATCCACTGGTGGTACTTTGATCCTTTTGCTTATTCGACATTCAACCGTCATTTAATCTTCTGATTTAATCAGATCGAATGACACTGTGTTGTTTTCATTCCCGAAAATTGCCTATCCCAACAACTTGCATAATTGGATTCCACGCGCTGAGCGGACCAATGGGGTATGTAGCCATCTGCTGTCACCGGAAGCCAGAACTGATCGATCATCCGTCATGATTATTGATCACACGCCCGGACGGGCAAACCAGCAGCGAGGCTGTATGCCCAGCCGGTGCTGGTGGTTCTCCCTTGCGAAAAGACGATAAAGAGTAACGCTGGCTGTTACCATAGCAGGCGACATTATGCGTTACAAGCCTCGGAAAAATTAGATAACGATAGGCCGGACTCTTGGACTTGGGGCGGCCAAACGAGGTGACAGTTGTTTGTTTGGGACTGCTCGTAGACAACTGCCATTAGTTCCAAAGGCGATCCAAGATTGTTTGGGTTTGTGGCAATGAGCTGTCATCATTCCCAAAGTTGATCGAAGCCATTTTTGGATCTGCTTTCAGCGAACTGTTATCAATCCCAAAGGTGATGCAAAATTTTTTCAATTTGCTCATCTCTTATTGAACGGCTGATTGAGGTGGCGGTTGCTTGCTTGGGCCTCCTTTATAGCCAACTGCATCAATCCCAAAAGGAATCCAAGATTGTTTAGGTTTGCCTGTAGCGAACTGTCACCAGAAAGGCGTGCGAAGATCTGTACCACAATTTCACACGCACATTTGGCATCCGCGAGACCCCATTGGGGTTTAGGTCCCTCATTATGATCCACGTGAAGTTCCAACCGTCGGTAATGAACTTCTGACGTTACGCGGCAAGTTTAGGTGTATTCGAATGGTGTTGTGTTGACGTGCCGATACTACGATGTGCGATCGCTTGTCGTCACTTGCGCGATACTTTTTCCAAGCTTGAATTAATTCCGCCAACGGAGTTCCGACTCACCTGAGTCGCTCTTGTACCCCGAATGAACCGCACGACGTGGTTGTGCACCCTCGACCAACTTCACGGATGTGCCGCATACATATGCATGCACCCTCAGGCAAAATAGGAAGGAAACGATGTGTAGCGAAAGTAACTGTCGCAATGGATGCAGCACGCCATAGTTCCTTCTCATATGGTGTGTGTTGGCGGATGGCTGTGCGGTCTGAGGCGAAACTCAGACGAAGCGATTTTACCAGATTGTAGCTTTGCACTTTCCGAAGCTCCAGATTTCCCTCGGTTTTGCCAGCTTTGCTGAATCTCCGTGCTGGCCCCTTCACCGCTCTTGACCCCAGCGATGTTCCCGTTTCCGAGTCATCGTCATTGCAGTGGTAGTGATCTGACCCTCCACTTCTCTCAATTAGCGTACGCTCCGGTCTTCTCTTCAACCCTCGAACTGCGCAGCTGCGCTTCCCACGCTCTTTGTTCGCCTTGCCTTTTTGTCCGCACCAGGTATTATTCTTATTCAGCTTGGCTGAATTTCCATTGCTCACTTGCAGCATCACCGGAAGAAGAGCAAACCTCGTTCTTTCTCCTTCGACTCGGCTGATCTTAAATCTCCTGGCGTTTTCCGTTTCCCGCCAGCGGATCATCAGGCTGCCTACATTCGGAAGTGGGATCAGCGTCTACATTCGGAAGTGGGATCAGGAAGTGGTCATCCTTTTATTGATCCCGCATTGCATTGGTCAATGCGTTGCAGATATTTCCAAGTTTTGAGACTGGCTGCAAAGGCGAACTCAAACGGCCTTGGTCTGCTCCAAATTGGATTGAGGAACCTAACAATCGAATTCTAATGACTTGAGGTATGTCAGTGACTACCGGTGATAGTTCCAGGTGAAAAAATTACTCCCGTCAATTGGCTCGAATCAACGCTCAATGGGATCAATCAACGTGAAAATCCGAGGCAAAAGTGGCATTACCATATGTCGGTGTGCACGTTGTAACTTCACTTTCATGGCCTGCTACCATTCCGCAGTAATTGCGAGAGCTTGCCGCCGCTTTCAAATTCCTGTCGCATACGTTATACAACGTTATACAACGCGTGTACACGAATACTCACGAGCCCCGTGTTTGGTGTGCGCGTACATAGGCATATTTCGCCAAATACTCAGTTAACCTGGTTGGATATTGCGCCCTCGGTAACGAGGCAATGAGCACCACAGGATATTGTTAAATATGTGTGGGCGACGTCGCGTTCCTATCCGGAATGTTGCCGTCGTCCTATTAGCGACGAAGCTGTACTTCACCCCATCCAAAACCAGACGACTCGATAGATCGTGATATTTGCATCCACGAAATTATACATTGCCACTTCGAGGGATATAACGTTCGTGTACACCACGTACGTTAGATTCGGCAATATTCACGCTACCGCCCACCAGATTTGGAGACCTGTCGTATGAGCCCGCATATCTTGTACGCACGTGTGTACAGGGTGTCTCAGGCAAATCGTTACCGCCATATATCTCAGAAAGTACGGATTGTAATTTCACAAATGCTCGAAATAAATTTCGTTTCATTTGGGGGGGGGGGGGGAGGGAGGACAATGTCAATTTGACGTTGAGTATAAACGCCAAGGTCATGTGAAGCTCAACTTCAAATGCTTCATTTGAAGCCTTATTTTTATTGCATATTCTGATAGCGTAGCTCGATAGCTTTTCAAAATACTATGGATAAGTTATTTTGATTGAATTTTTTCCAGTTGTGCGATTTGAAACTTGCAATACTCAATGAAAAGACTTATCCACAGTCTGTTGAAAAGCTCTCAAGCGAAGTGATAAGAATGTGCAATAAAAAAAGGCTCCTACTAAAAAGATCGAAGCTGGCCTTCACATGACCTTGGTACTTATGCCCAAGGTCAAATTGACACCGCCATCTTTTATCCCTTTTGAAACGAAACATCTTTCACGGGGAACATTTTTCATTATAATTCGTAGTTTTTGAGATATACGTTTGTAACACTTTATCTGAAACACCCTGTATATAGATATGTGGAGGGGGGGGGGGGGTGTCCAACACCTGATACGAATCTTTTAGATGCCCACATACTGCAATTTGCAACCTCGCATTGTCAAATCCCCCTTGACCACGTGACATTCGATGAAACGATTAATCACTGCCTCGTTATCTGTCAGGCTACTCGTCCACTCGTATAACGATTCCTCGTGTCAATTAGAAATGTTACAAATTAGGAATACTCAACCATTACGATCGTGTTCACGGCGAGTAGCACCAACGCAACTTCCGCACGAGGCCTATCATTTTCTAAAGCCCGTGACAGTTTTTCCGTTTATTCGATGAGAGATTTTCGCTTGGGTTTATGATGGAGAAGAAACTGGGCTATGTGGAAAATTGATGTTTTGCGGAGCAACCGGTGCGAGAATTTCGGAACATCCCTTTTTGGACGCGACTCGATTTTGTTTGAGTTGCCAGATATTGCTGCCGGAAGTTCGGCGAACGTTTTGCCAAATAGTGTTTTTCCAGGTCGACGCTGTTGATCTGTACCTCCTGATGAATCAGGGCAACACGCAGCTACACGCACACGTATCTATCCATGCGAAAAAAATTGATACAAAGTTGCACAGAGACGATGAACAATGCTGCACACATTCGTTCGTCGACCGGAAAAATCGTTTGGCAGTCATATACGACGAGATGCCATGTGGAACGGGTTGAACCAAAGGGGGGAAAGTTGATGACCGGATGACATCAACTATCGATAGACTGGAACTCACACGGACATTTGGGTCTCGAAGGGTTGGTAGGACCGTAATGAATTTCAGAAATTCATTTCACGGGGTAACCCATCAAAGAGAATGCAAGCACGGAAGACCAATACGCCAAGAGAAACGATGAGGAGGATGAATATTACGAAGACTAATCGAGGAGCCTGGGCTCATTGGTGATAGCTCGGACTCGTAGCCAAAGCCAGAAAACCCGACCCTAATTATTGAAGGCCATTAAATGCAGCTCTTGAGAGTGGTAGATTAGCCTTCAAGTATGACTTGCTGGTCCCCAATGACCGAACTGTTCCATTTTGTCAGGTGCACACATCCATGAGAACGGTAAACGTTCGTGTATGGATTTGTTTGGGTTATGATCAAAAGGGATCGACGAATTAGTGTATTTTGGCTTGGCCAATGGCTAATTTGGAGAGTAAGTGATGGAGAGCAGGTCGCCATGTAGATGTACCAAAAAGTACCAAGCAATACCATCTCTCTTCATCCCTGGACGCTAGTAAGAAACGGTACGGGGCAAAATTTGCAGGCATATTGCTCATGTAACGTTTGCATTGACTTTGGCTATTTGTGCAGGTGTTTTGCACATTGGTAATGCATTGTTGGTCATATCGGGTGGGACGCTTATCTCAGAGCGATAGTACTCGCGCTGAGGAAATTGTTGCCACGTAGTTCGTTCTCTCGGGATTTGGGGTGGTCGAATGAACAGTCAGGGTTCTGATACCACCAACCAAATGGACTTTCCAGCTGAAGGCGTGACTGTATAACGAATAGCATTAATACGTGAGGGCTGGTTTGTATATTTTTGGAAAAATAAGAGCCATCGGGTTCTGGAAGCACTGGTGTATTGGGAGATAACCGAGAGGCAGGGAAATGGGGAAAGTAGTAGCACGCATGGTTGGCCCTATCGAGCAGGGTTGGCCTGCGCCAGTACTCGGATGGGTGACCACTAACGGTGGTTTACTCTCCGATCGGAAAACTGGCAGTTTTGAGGAGTTGTTGATGGTGACGGCAAGTCAGACTCAGTGAACTGATACAGCCGGCTGCACTGTTCAAAGAATTCATTTCCTTTAAGGGGTCTTCTCACTTTAGACGCTAAAAAAAGGCTATTTTCGTGATTCTTTTTGATAGGTTAATATCATATATGTTGATATAAAAGTTGTTACACTTAATAAATCCACTTTTGAAATACATAAAAAAAAAACTTTTTGAAATGTATTTATGTAACCCAAACAAACTTTAAATGCACTTTTCTCGAAAAAAAAATGTTTTTCGACGGCTTGTTGATGAAATCTTCGAAACTACTGAACCGATCCTTATGAAATTTTAACCACATATTCTTTACAACTATAGCTATAGCGCATATCAAGGATTTTTTAACATTTTGATATTTACTTTTTTCGTTTGCCAAAGACGGTGATAAAAACACGTTTATTTTCGTTTTTTTTTTCGAAAAATATTCGCCATTTTGTTATTTTTGCATATATGAAAAGTCGTACGATTTGCGCTATAACCTTTAACATACTAAATCTAAAACCGTTTGGTTTTTTGTTTCGGATAATCCATCACGAGATTTCATCAACTGCGCAGACCTACAATTTTTTAGGACATTTTTTTAACTACCAATTTCGACTATAAATAGTGTCTTAAATAAATAAATACATTTTTTAATGCATTTCGAAAGTGTATTTATCAAGGGTAATAACTTATTAATATCTATAATATGAACCTATAAAAAAAAATAATAATGAATATAGTATTTTTTTAGCGTCTAAAGTGAGAAGACCCCTTAACTAGGATCTATTTGTCGAATAATTTTTTTCTTTGCTTCATGACCTAATATGATTTTATTTGTTTCGAGTGTTTCTCGATGAAGGTAATTCAATAAAAATATAGATTTGATAAAAATGCATCATTCATTTAGGCGTATGATCGATATATGAGAATGAAAAATATCTTCATTTGAATGTAGCAAATGTGTTTTGAATTCAAACATATCGTGATTTCGAACGAACAACATTTTTTTTTGCATTACTAATATTTTTATTTGCAACCAGCAAATGTACCATGTTTTTGCATATACAGTACATATGTATCCGTGTTGTTAACAATCTTCAATAGTGAAAAATGATAAAAAATATTTTGTATTACCACCATTTTGGTATGCGATAGGATGTTCCTCCTGCGTTTATATGGGGCTGGGTTGAAATTCTGAACTTTGAATTATCAGAATGCTGAAAATTGGGAAAGAATACTAACCCGGAAGATCAAAACTCCGAAAGATTTTTACAAGAAAGACCAAAACTTCGAAAATCCGAACACCGTCAAAATAATTCGGCTATGGAAGTTTTAAAAGTTTGAAAATTTTTAATAAATTGACGAAGTATTTAAAAAAACATTTTATTAAGAAAGGATGTTACGTCAGTTTTGAAATTTGTCTAGACAATGTTATACGTTGTACATCACTTACAGTCAACTGTGTATACTTTCGCTGACATAATCTTGACGGGCTTGTAATTTCGGAACATTAAAATTAGGAATTTTAAACCGTCGGCGCATTTAAAGTTCGGAATTTTACCCCGGGCCCTCATGTCAAGATCATGCCAGCGAAAGTCTACACAGTTGACTGTAAATGATGTAGAACTTATAACATTGTGTAGACAAATTTCAAAATTGACGCAAAATCACTTTTTAATTAAAAAAAAATATCTTGAAATAATTCGTCGATTTATTGAACATTTTTAAATTTTTAAAACTTCCATAGCCGAATTATTTTGTCAGTGTTAAGATTTTGGCGTTTTGGTCTTTCGTGTGAAATTCTTTTGGAGTTTTGATCTTTCGGGGTACTATTCTTTCGGAGTTTTGAGCGTTCTGACCCTTCAAAGTTCGGAATTTCAACCCAGCCCCGTTTCTATCACGAAATGTGCAATTCCCACGTTTTTCGGAATACGCTTAGCGGACGACGACCGACAATGCGCTAAATTCGTGTTGCGTCGATACGTTTCTCGGACTCGCTTGGATGCTCGCTCAGAGTACACATAGCTTACGTGAGAAGTCTCGGGCCCTGCGCCACACTGTGGCTACAGCACTAATTTCAATTTGCGACTACGTTCAAATAAAAAATCTAGGTAGACCCTATTAGTCTATATCACTAAATATTTTTTTTTGTGTAAACGATACCAAATACCAAAATTAACACAATCATATAATTTTCTTATTACTCAACGTCCTTAAGTACATCTTTGACTAGATAAATATATTTTAAGTCTATTTCAATTACGTAAATTGAAATCCAAAATCTAAAACTCAAATTAAGTGAATTAAAACAAAAGAGGATCAGCTAAGCGTGTTTATTTAATTTCAATAAATGGTTTCCATGAGGGTGAGAATCCGGAGTTTTGGTCCTCCGAATCGAAACGTCTGAAAATGCAAAAACATCTCGCAACACCAAATCAATTTTTTTCCGATCCAAGCCTCGCGTCTTCGTCTACGTGGAGGTTCGGAAATGCATTTGCAGCGTGACTGAGGACTCAAATTACACTAAAGGGCAAAGACGAGAGAGGGATTCGAAAAAATGGAAGGAAACAAAAGAGAGAACCCTCCGGAGATAACGTCTGCACTGTTATATATATATATATAAATGCGCGAATCCTGGAAGCCGGATATTTTCACTGAGCGGGGAATTTAGCCAGGAAACTAGTATAATTTGCTGATTTCTTCCGGGTCGGTGGACCGAAATTTCGACCCAATTTTCTGGCGTGCCAGGAGAGCAGTGGCGCTTCGTTCCCGACCACGAGCACAATGCCTCCTACCTAGTTTCGTACCATATAAACACGCCATTTTCACCTTTCACATTTTGACATTCTCTCATTTTTCGTTTGCCTTTTTTCGTCACAATAACGCGAATACGATGGAAAAAATTTAAAAAAAGCGCCGCTTCTGGAGCATGATTGGCTCGTGTTTTGGAAATACTGGTGTGCCCTTTATTCGAACTCCTTTGTACATTTGTTGGCGACCGACTTATAAAGCTCCATTCGCTTATTGCTCAAGTTAAGCGGTAGCGTAAGAAATGAAAGAAAAAACGTGCTTGGATGTTACCCTCGCTTTTTGTAACCACGTTGAGGTTGGAGAGAGAGAAAGAGAGAGAGAGAGAGAGAGAGGGGAGTGAGATGGCTAGGATCCTTAATGGATTGGATCTTTAATGAATATATATGAATCGTTCTTGTGCTTGCGATCGCTCCGCTGTTGGGAAGCTAATCAGTGTAAGTTACTTGCCTTGCAAATTGGAGATTGCCATGTGGTTACCATATAAAACGTATATATATATATATATATATATATACACAATCGGTACAATAAGCGTAAATGTTATTCCCGAGTGCTCAGAATGTATTGGCTCATCGCGAGCTAACATTGATAGGCGCTTCTCCTTAGGTGAATTTACTATAAGATATGTAGTGTGTCTTCATGATTAAGTTAGGTTAGGTTACGTATCTCAACCAAAATCGCAAAATAAAATCTCCGGGTCCAGAGTAATCGCAAACTCTTCAATATTCTTGATACAACTCGACCGTACGATAGAAAGATCAGTTACGAAAGAATACAAGTGCCAGCATGTAGACGCTATTTTTGAAGTTTTGGATAAAACGAAAGAATAGCGCGATGTAAAATACATGTGCGCCATATATCGTCAAATTACTGTACTATACGATGAGACGTCTAAATAAAACGTCAAATACATGTTGAGCTAAAATTTCCTAACGGATCGGGACAAAAAGTATCATGTACGTTAGTCGGGGCCATGAGCTATATCTATGCCAAGTTTGAATTAAATTCGTTGTGTAATTAGTGCGTGATGCGTGCGTATACGAGCGGAGAGTGAAACATCAAAAATGTCTCGGCTCGTGTATCGTTAGTGTACAGCACAAAAATTACTCGTATTAGAAAGTATTTCATGTGCAGACATGACTTTGTTACAATTTTAATATATGTATAGTCTCGATATATATAGCTCGATCTACCATTTTGGATGCATTTAACGTTAGTGCAAGAAAATATTACGTTTCATCCTCCCGTCGATTCTGAAAAACACGATGATTAAGGTTTAAAAAAAATTAAGAACCGAACCTGTTGTGAAAAAAGTATTGAAGATTGATTGACGATGAGATTGAAGTTAGCATCGTTTTAATGCAATACAAATTCATTTCTTTTTCAATTGATTAATTGTATTTGCAGGCTTGAGATTTGAAAAGTTCTCACTCATTCCCAAGATACCTATTCAAAGATCCACAACTCAAATCTGTCAAAAAATATTTGTTATAACTCGGAAAATGGGGACATAAAAATGAAACGAAGAATTTTCATGGTATTCCGACGATGCAAACTTCAAGCCCATCATTTAGGTGCGACTGAATCGGCGATGGGAATACTTGAGTATTGCCTTCGTACCGACTATCATCACCTTGGACTCAAATGATCTTCAATGACCTTCTGTCGTAGATCATTTTGTTTGTCTAAGCAGCCGCTATCAGTGATGGACCCAAAAACGTAGCGTTCCATAAAAATAAAAAAAACAAAGGTGACCTTTGTATATTGGAAGTGGGTATGGCCGTATCTTGGAATTGATATGACCATATCTTAGAAGAGATATGACCGTATCTTGGGAGTGGTATGACCGTATCTTGAAATTGGTATGACCGTATATAGGAAGTGGTATCTTGAAAGTGGTATCTTGAAAGTAGTATCTTGAAAGTAGTATGACCATATCTTCGAAGTGGTATGATAATATCTTGAAAGTGGTATGGCCGTATCTCAGAAGTGGTATGACCTTATCTTGAAAGTGGAATGACCGTATCTTGGAACTGGTATGACCGTATCTTGAAAATGGACTGACCGCATCTTGGAAGCGGTACGACCGTATCTTGGAACTGGTATGACCGTATCTTGGAAGTGTTATGACCGTATCTTGGAAGTGGTATGACCGTATCTTGGTAGCGATATGACCGAATCTTAAAAGTGTTATGACCGTATCTTGAAAGTGGAATGACCGTATCTTGGAAATGGTACGACCGTATCTTGGAACTGGTATGACCGTATTTTGGAAGTGTTATGACCGTATCTTGGAAGTTTTATGACCGTATCTTGGAAGGGGTATGACCGTATCTTGGGAGCGGTATGACCGAATCTTGGAAGTGTTATGACCGTATTTTGGAAGTGGTATGACCTTACGTTGGGAGTGGTATGACCATATCTTGAAAGTGGTATGACCGTATATTCGAAGTGGTATCACCATATCTTGGAAGTAGTATGACCGTATCTCGGAAGTAGCATGACCATGTCTTGGAAGTGGTATGACCGTATCGTGGAAGTGTTATGACCGTATCTTGGAAGTGGTATGACCGTATCTTGGTAGCGGTATGACCGAATCTTAAAAGTGTTATGACCGTATCTTGGAAGTGGTATGAACGTATCTTGGAAGTAGTATGACCTTATGTTGGGAGTGGTATGACCATATCTTAAAAGTGGTATGACCGTACATTCGAAATGGTATGACCGTATCTTGAAAGTGGAATGACCGTATCTTGGGAATGGTACGACCGTATCTTGGAACTGGTATGACCGTATATTGGAAGTGTTATGACCGCATCTTGGAAGATTTATAACCGTATCTTGGAAGTGGTATGACCGTATCTTGGGCGCGGTACGACCGAATGTTGGAAGTGTTATGACCATATCTTGAAAGTGGTATGACCGTATATTTTAAGTGGTATCACCCTACTTGGAAGTAGTATGACCGTATCTAGGAAGTGGTATGACCATGTCTTGAAAGTGGTATAGCCGTATCTTGGACGCGGTATGACCGTATCTTGGAAGTGGTATGACCACATCTTGGACGTGGTATGACCGTATCTTGGAAGTGGCATGACTGCAGCCTGGAAGTAGTATGACCGTACCTTGGAAGTGCTATGACCGTATCTTAGAAGCAACTCAATCTACAAAAAAAATCATTATCCCCATCCGATGCCCCCTACCGTATAATGGAACTGTCGTCGGCCAAAGTTTATTCTGACACCCATAGTTTTGAAGATATTGAAGGTGCTAATAGTTACCGGGCCACTCGGTATATCCACGTACATGTACACACCTTATGACGATACCGAGCTCGCTACTTTGCTCCTTGAATTTTACGGACAGTGTGTGGCAAGCTTCCAAAATTCTATCCAACGCCGTTGGCAAGCTCGGCAACATTTCCATTAGAGCAGCCGAAATACGCGAACGTTGTGGAACGTCGATGTGAGTGGTGCTTACGAGCTTCAATCGTGGTTACGGCATTTTCTTATATCACGTACGATATACAAAACGGCGATGGTACCGCATCATCCAGGCGTGTAAATGCGCTTCATCCGTTTCGACGTCTGCGCGGCAAACGTACCCATAATATTCGGGAATCGCATTTCTAGCCTATGCTCGAGGGTGCGGATGATGTAGAGATGGAATTTCATTGGAATCCGTGCGATTCCGTGGCGCCGAATAATACACAATCTGTTTGGAACTTTTTGGGCTCCTTGTGAAATATTGAAATTAAAGTTTGCAGTATCGAAATGCAACGGAGAAGGTACGAGGATCTTTAAATAAAAAATTGCGTCGCTTATATCGAAATCTTTAATATTAATATAATATTAATTAATTAATATTAATTAATCCAACACAACTTTGTAGAATAATAAAAAAAATAAAATAAAAATACAAGAAAGCGTTTCCGTTACATTCCATCGATGCAGACCCCAACGCCATTCACGTCACAAATTGCACTTAGCACCGGTGGAATGCGAGGAAAATTAGAATTTTTTTAATTGCTCGGATTTTTTTGGCGGATGTTAGCGACGAGTATGTCTAAAAAATCTTTGGAATCACAGATTTAGAAATTTAAAATCTATGTATGCCAAAATATTGTATTAGAATAAAAATGAGGAAATAAAAATATGAAAGAGAATTTTGAAAGCGTTTTGCTTGGAAAGAGAAACCCTATATGCTCACGAACGGAAAACTAGTAGTTAAGATACAGCTTACCTAAAAATCTCAAATTCAAAGATGCAAAGAAATGTTGTAACATAATAAAAATACAAAAAATAATTTTCTTTGCATTCCAACAAATCAAATTTCAGGACCTTCCAAAATAAACTCATCAAAAAAATTAAAGGAGCAGACAAATTTCAACATTTTTTCAGAGTTTTTTGAAAGGCCGTAACTTCGTGAAAAATGCTCGTATCGTGAAAAAAAAGCATTTTGAAGCTCGAAATCTTTAATTAAAGAATCTCTCGGATGATTTTTTTTGAGCATCACTTCGGCGCTGTCATAAGAAATAGCACGAGTAAAAAATGTACAATTTTTTTCTTTAATCGTCCATAGGCTCAAAAAAGATTTTCCCGGCTCAATCAATGCTAGGAGCTTTTAGCCTGATTCTTTAGCTTCAATTTGGTATTTATTGCTCTCTGTACGACCATTTGTCACAGAGATATCGCCGATTGAATGAAAAGTCAGCTTTTTTCTTTGATCATCGATATCTCATGATCGTACAGCAAATGGAACGTGTGTTTCGAAAACTTGAATAAATCCTCTATAAGTACGTTTTGGTATTTTGAAGACATTTTTTTAAGCACAATATTCATTTGAATAAGGACAAAACATGACTTTTTCTGCCATATTGGAAAATCCACCACAACGTTGCAAATTTTGGGAGAATGGCCAATGTTTCCAGGTTTGTTAGCCCAATACATGCCCAAAGACCCTGTAAATCTTTTTATCGATCGGTTAAACCGTTTATCTACCGAATCGTCAACGTTTGATTAAAAATTAAAGGAGAACTTTTATTGCTCCTTAAGCGTAAATGAATGATAATTGAGATGAATTTTTTTCTTCAAAACTTTGCATTTATTACGTTTGATGAATTGTAAAAAAATTATGGAATTTTGTGTTGTTTTGCAAAATTAATTTTTTTTTTTGAGATTTGCTGCGTAGTTAATGCAAAATTGTGAGAAAAATAACGAATTTTTTTTTCAATCTTAACCATCATTGACGTTTAGGGTGCAATAAAATTGCTGCGTTAATTTTTAATAAAACATTGACGATTCGGGTAAAAAACGGTTTAACCGATAGATTAAAAAATGTACAGGGCATGTATTGAGCTCGAAAATGAACCCGGAAACATTGATCATTTTCGCAATGTTTGCAAAGTTGTAGTGGATTTTCCAAAACGGCAGAAGTAATTTTTTGTAGTTTTTCAAATCAATATTGTGCTTGAAAAAAATGTCTCTAAAATACAAGAAGGATCTTATAGAGGATTCATTTGTTTCCGAAATCCACTTTCCGTTCGCTGTACGATTAGTTCGTGAGACATCGATGATCAAAGAAAAAAGCTGACTTTTCATTCAATCAGCGAAATTTCAGCGATAAAGGGTCGTATATAGAGCAAAAAAAACAATTTGAATCTAAAGAATCAGGCTAAAAGACCCCAGCATTGATTCAGCCAGGAATTGTTATTGAGCGTAGGGACGATTAACAAAAAAATCGAAATTTTTTTACTCGCGCCAATTCTCAAGACAGCGCCGACGTGAGCACAAAAAAAATTTCTCCGAGCGATCATTAAACTAGAGGTTTCAAGCGTCAAAATGCGTTTTTTTTCACGAAGTTACGGCCTGTCAAAAATCACTGAAAAAAAGTTGAAATTTTTCTGCACCTTTAATTTTTTGCTGAGTCTATACAAATATTTTTAAAAACCGAGAAGTAAGAAAATACAAGAAGAAACGAAGAAATTTACGTACAAAAAAAGCGAAGAACTAAATAAACAAACAGCCTTCCCCTTTCACATGGTCATTGGACATTTCAAAAGATCGATATAAAAAAAGAGCCTCATCTTAACAGTACACCTAAAAAAGCGAGTCAAACCATTCTAAAAAAAAAAAAAAACTTAGCAAGACAGCTTGAAAAAAAGCCAATACACGGAATTGTCAAATGCAAAACGGCTCTCTCTGCACAACGTGAACGAGAAGTAACAAAAAAAAAGCACATTCATCATCGGTCATAGATGGACGCAATCCCATCGGAGACAGTTATATTACACTTCTGAACACCGAACACTTTTTTTTTCTCTATCGTTCGTTCGGTGCCTTGCAAAATGAACGTGCGTCGAACCGCGTATACATCCCCATCGCGAAGTTATTCCGGTTCGTATTTGTATTCGTTCATTGCTACACGCAGTACAGTATATAACCTTCCTACCCCCCCCCCCCCTATTTCTGGCTCGTTTTATCTCGGTGTTTTATCATTCGTTGTGCCGTACACTCTATGAGCGGTGGTCATACGACCCGCGTGCCCTCTGTTACATCGTCACTATTCGATTTGAGGGAGGCTGCTCACAGCCGGGGCTGATGAGAAAAACTCGGATGCGGCAACACAAACTTCGGGTTCCCATATCGAACGAGTCAGTTACGGTACTGCTCGCTCTGACAAGCTTTCGTTCTCCCACTCGGGTGTTCTAAAATACAGCTAGCTACATTTTTGCGGATAGATTGGAAGCTCCAACCATCGGCAAGTTCCGCATGTTGTTCAGAATTCCCTCAACTGACACATGTGTACAACGCGACGAGTTCATTGGCCATGCCGCTCCAAAAGCGAGTAGCGATTTTTGTTTTTCAACACCGAACATCTTTTACAAAGGAAAACGACTCGAATGACCTTGAACGACCTTTCGTTGTAGATCAATATATTCGCCTTGAGGCGGGCGACCACCACAAATCAATTTTTTAAACTTCATAAATCGTTAGCGAAATATCTTAAGAATACATCCTGAAAATTTCAAAACGATATTCGGATTCCTTCTAACGGTATGTATATAAATGACAAAGACTCGCTCGCTCGACTCCCAACCAACGGGTTGCGTGACGGGTCAAACATTCGATTTTATTCTGCTTTTTCTCAGAGTGTACATATTGGGGAACATGTGAAAAAAATTTCAATTAAAATATTGCAAAGTGACCAAGTGACAGGCGATTTGGTGAGAACAGGTAGCAAAACGATTTCCATATACTAAAACTTTTAATCACGTTTTTTTCGAAACGAGTTTTTTTTTAATTTGCGCGAATTATAACTCAAAAAGTAATTGATGGAACATCTTCAAATTTGGAACCCATTTACATAATATAATGTATTAAAATATGAACCGGAAGTTGGAAAGATTAGATTGCTTAAAACATATTTATTATTGCAAAATGCCGGGGGAAAAATGCTATAAATCGATCATTTTTTTCAAACACATTCCATCATTCGATTCTCGATATTTTTTCTTCAAAATTTCGGTTCATGTTCTTAAAAAATATCCCAAGAATGTATAAAAATTTGTTGGACTATTTCAGATGCGAATTGCGAGCTGCACAATGCCCGCAAATTGACCACGACTATGAGGACACGCCAAGGGACACCGCGGATTACACCTCAATTAATGCATGAAATAACTTGAAAAAATTACCAGAGATGTATGAAAATATGAACAAATTATTGTCAGATTTTCAGAAATTTTCGTTTTTTTTCACAATTAAAAAAAAAGAACAAAATATCATCCGATTTTCGGTATCCTAAAGTGGTTGCCTGCCTAAACAGCCGCTATCAGATGGTAGATACAATAACATAACATTCCATTTGAAGAAACGAAGGTGACCTATGTTTGCTGGAAGCAACTCCTCTTACGGAAAAAATGTCATCACCCGATGACCCCTTTTGTACAATGCAACTTCTGTTGAACCAATTTTTTCCTGACATCTATAGTTTCGATATAAAATGTGATGATAGATAGTTAAAAGGTGATGATATTTATTGCACCACCTGGTATAATAATTAAATTTGTAATGCATTTTTATTTATGTTCATCTTAAATTTTATTCGTTCAAATATTGCAGTTCCTTCATTTTGCATTTGACTGTACATCATGTTGCATTGACTGTACTGATTGTGCTCAGGAGGGCACAGGGAAACTGAGAAATGCCTGTGTAGATACGGACGCCAGATTGCACTGAGTCGCAGTTGCATCTATCATTGGAAACTCGATAAGTGCCTTCCACGCTCGGCAGTCCGCCTGCTAGTGAGCCGACACCCATCCAAGTATTGGCCCGGACTAAGGCAACTGGATCTATCAGATCGCCTCGATGGGCAGTCATCTTCTATATTTTAAGTGATTTATTTTTAATGTTTTGACAGATTTATTCGAGATTGATTATTTATATTTTACATATGTATCATTGGACAATTCAGGTTTTCCAAACCAAGTATAACCGTTCGAGAAAACAATGGAAACCATAGGAAGCCGTGAACAACGTTGGGCATTTATGCATATGTAAAACGACCAACGACTGCGGGTGCACGCTGCCGCTCTGTATTGGAATACCAGCCGGGTGTTTCATTATGGGCTGCAATATGGTCAACCAGATGGGCATATTTGTATGTATGGGGCACTACGTGTACCGGAACTTCGAAAATACAACTGTTGTTTATATTCTTGCGGTCACTGATCCCTGCCCGTATCTACAACTTAAGAAGACACATGTATTTTGCGTGTGACATCTTTCCCACATGGTCATCGAGAACGTCCTGATCCTATTGGTGGAATTCATTTTTCGGGAAGTGCTCACCAGCTTACTCTTAATAAATAGTGAAAATGTCTGACACCCTCAAAGTACGAGAACAGAGGGTCGCTAGGGGCTCACTCTGCTGTGATGCTATTGGCGGACATGATGAGATTGTGATGATCCGTTGTCGTTAAGTAACCTCAAGAGTCATCTCTCAGATACTACCAAACTTAGCTGGTTTTCAAATGACCTACTATGAGTTATATATTAGTTGCCAAAATAAGTTCAACCGATACGAACTCAAAATAACACTTGCAAATCTCAAATATTCTAGCCCCAGTACCATTTAAGCTGTCAAGATGACTCCAAGTACGAGAAGCATTTAGTCTCGAATGAGTTCTCAATTTACCTAGTGTAGTTCTCAATTTTCCAAGCCTTAGGATCATAGAACCTATCAAAATGACTCCAAGTATGAGAAGCATTTAGGCCTGAATGAGTTCTCAATATCCCTAGCCTCATGACCATAGAAGCTGTCAAATGATTCCAAGTTAAAGAACCACTCTGACCTGAATGAGTTCTTCATTTACGTAGTATAGTTCTCAATTTCCCTATCCTCAGGACCATAGAAGCTGTCAAGATCACTCCAAGTGAGAGAAGCATTTAGACCCGAATGCGTTCTCAATTTCTCTATCCTCAGGACCATAAAAGCTATGAAGATGAATCAACGAGAAGAATTTAGTCCGGAATGAAAATGTTGAAGGAAGTATTTGGCGTTGAAGGCCTCGTACACTTATGTATAACAGACAGACATTTGGCTGGCAGGCTCTGAACGAGGAAACGATTTTTCGAGGCCGTTGGATCCTGGGTGCCGTCAGTGAGCTGCTTTTTGCCAGTTTCCATACCGCGCTCAGTGGAAGAACACACCTCACAGCCGGGGCACCCCTGGAAACGACAAGGCCGAGCGAATCCCGCGAGAATCGAGTGCCACTTTGTTCACCGATGGAATATTTAAATTTCGCTCACTCCGCAGCGTCAGGCAGGATATGCGAAAAGCTTAAAAAATGCTGCATTTTTCATGCTCTATACTTTCAAGTTATATGTATATACTTAGGTATGCTCGCTATATAATGATAAGGGTGTACAGGGTATACGAATGCCAGAGGATTCCGGCCGGTAGACGAGCGTTCCTTTCCGACTGATCTCGTCGCCCCTGCACGTTGAGCTGTCGCGAGTCATACCAATCCCCCCGCGCCCTTTTTCCACTTCCCTTTCACCCCGTACATTCTCCCGTCGCAAAAATATTTCCATTCCCGAGCCAGGCAAGTCCTTGAGGAATGCCATGCCGCTTTATAGAAGCGTTTGGTCGTTGGCGGAAGAGGTTGCGATGTCCTTGAAAGACTGGAGGAAGAGACGAAGATTAACGTGGAAGTAGTCGATTCATCGGGATGCCAAATGGAAGCGTGATGGCAGGTGGTGGAATTACATTTATGGGTGAGTCTCAGCGATGTAAATGGAAACGGACATGATTGAAGCTCATATCTGGATAACATACAAGGAACATCCCTCAGGTGACAGCCTTCGATTTTGTTGAAATTTGGATATGTTATGAAGCACCGAAAAGTGAGCGATACGTATTTTTTTTTATCTGTGGAAAAACGGTTTTAAGGGGTGAAACCAACCCTCGAAAAAAGGCATCTCTAGGGGTAATATAGCAGTTTCACGCACAAGGAGTCCACCGATTTTAATGAAACAAAAACGAAAATTCTTCCAATCCGAAGCAATGAAAAATCCACTATAGTGACATTGCAAAAAAATTAAGGGGTGAACTGTATTCCTTGTTAGACAAGATTGCTGAGCTTGAAAGAGCTTGTAATTAAATGAAGAGAAAGTCTTTTCGTTGGAAGTCGTTTTAAGGTTTGGGTTTCCGACTATGTGGAGCCCTAGCTTAAATGTACCTACGTACTACAACAGCTAGGTTTCCTCGCATCTAGTCAGTTTGGGGCTTCGTTGTGATCCTGTCATCAGAGGCTGACGTAAGCTAAGACTGTATCGTTAAACGATCCAGACTCCTGTTGATAGTTGGATGGTATTTCCAGGTGACATCGGAGAAACTTTGCTGATAGGTGAGCGGGATTGCATTTAATCCGACTAGACAACTGCAGTCATTGCGCCAACAATGCTCTCTTTAGCGGAGGCCTGTGCGTACCGGGATTATGTCGTTGTATGCATACACGGGTGGGCACCCATTCGTACAGATTCACCCGTGTGTTTACCAAGTACAGCTGTACATGCGCTGACACACACGTGGAATGAGCTTACAACGAGAATTTCGCGGCGTCCACAAGAGCTCTATAACGTTGAACGACTGGGGCGGAGCACCAACAACCACGTCGTTAGCGCACCTCGTAACGCGGAAACGCCCGTACGGACACGGTAATCGGGGCTGAAGTGTTTAGCACCCTTGAAGCTGAAATATTTCAGCATTATCACACGACGGTATTTTTTCTACGGTGCCAAGGCTCTTGCCCTCGCAACTGCTATATATTTATTTGGAAACTCGGGTCGATAGGTCGACGAAAAGGTCGCGCGACACTGTGATCATGATTTCTGTGGTCATTTGCTTGTGCAATTATCTGAAGAACGAACGTTCGCGTAGCAAATAATTTATTGCATACTCATTATTTCATTTATTAAGGGGTTAGGCCATACTCAAATTTTCCAAAAATCGATTTTTCTTTTATGGCCCCCTAGGACCTCAAAAGTGATGTCCCAAAAGATTATGGCCGGGAAAAATCTCTAAGTACTGGGTTTTCGAATTTTAGTACAAGGCCGCCTGGTCCGCAGCGAGCTCCTTTTGTGGGCTCTAGGGGGAAGGTACTTTAGGGGTCTAGAGCAGGTATACGGCAAATGTTATTGAAATCATTTGTTTCCTGACTAGTCTAGACAAGTTTAGACTTGTCGAACGTCTGTTTCAGTCAGTTAGGCACAGCCAAGCATTTGAGAAGGACGCTTGTCGACAAACACTCGTTTTTCTCGATACTTCTGTGAATTTTCATTTCTTTTTTCCTGTGTAATTATTGATTTGTTTTTACAATCAGTGACAAAGTGGTGTACAGTAGAAAAAAAGGAGGAAAAACGGCATGTGACAACAGCAAGAGACCAAAAACATCTCGAAGAAGATCATTGAATCGCCATGAGTTAGAAGCAACAGATGACTTGAATGCGAGTACATCGGCAAAAAACAAGCAATCGGAAGATCTGCATGATATCGTAGTGAATCCAGCGTTTGGTTATCGTATCATAAACTTTATTGCGGTATTTTCGGCTATTTCGAACGTTGTCGTTTGTAAGGTATGCCAATCGGAAGTGAAATTTACCCAAAGTGGCGAGCGCGGTTTGGGATTCAAACTAGTAGTGTCCTGTGAAAATTCTGGAAAGACTGAGATACCGAGTTGTCCATTTGTTGACAAAAGCCTACGATCAACCGTAGAATCGTAATTGCCATGCGATTGCTTGGAGTTGATTGGCACGGAATAAGAAAATTTTGTGCATTCATGGAATTATGTCGGTCTACCTTTCACTCATTCTACGATAAGATTGTCAAAAGCATGTCCATTGCAACCAATCTAGTTTGCAAGAACAGTATGATGAGAGCTGCGGAAGAAGAGAAAACCACTTCTATTGAAAATCGAGAAAATGGAATTCTAGTATCAAACGATGGTTCGTGGAGAAAACGTGGATTTACGTCTTTCTATGGGTTAGTGACTCTTAATGGCAATAACTGTGGAAAGGAAGAGTGTATAGATTACGTGCAAAAGCGAATGGGCACTCGGCTACGTAATTTGAAAAAGAAGGCAAAAGGTCTCGGTGGAAGGGGCAAATTGACTGGAAAACTTATAGACGAGCTATCTATTTATTATGGATTAGCGATTCGTAGAAACAATGAATTGGTTGAGAACATGAGAAGCAGATATGGGCTACACTGGATCATAAATTATCTACTGATGCCCAACCGCAACGAGACAAATGTCCCATTGGAGAGGATTCATGGTGCTCATGGCAACTCACTAAAGCTACAAACACTTTGGCTGAGTACAAACATAAGCAAGCTCTTCCAATTGAAGTCTATGAAGCTATCAAACCAAACTACGAAGAACTGACCAGTGAAGATCTTCTAACTCGATGCATCGGCGGTTATACACAAAACAGTAACGAAAGCTTCAACTCGACTGTGTGGGCATTGGCCCCGAACTCCATTTCAAATGGAGTCTTGGATATTGTTATGTCCTTGTCTTATATCCAACAGTCTTGGATATTGCGTTTTGTGTGTACAATGACGGGTTTTCTTCAATTTTGCACATAATGGAGGCAATGGACTTGGAAATCGGCCCGAACAGCTACGAAATATGCCTGGAGATCGACAAACAGCGCATAAAGCTTGCAGAGAGATCTCTGTCTGAACGGGTGAAAAGACAAGGATCGCTTCAAGATCAAGCAAAAAAGAAATGCAAGAGCAGGACTTTAATTTGGAAGGCCAATTGTATGGTGCAGGCATCGCAGATTAAAGGTATTGCAAGACTATTCATGATTTTCTACTACTCAAAATTTTAAACGCGTTTATCTGAAAACTGCATTTTTTAAGTTGGCCGGAAACAACTGAAACAGTTTTCAACCGATTCACTTTAAACGTGAATGTATCTTGGAAACTACGTTGTCTATGAAAGTACGTAGGATTTTTTTTTATATTGCATAGTTAATTTGTTATTAACAATTATCTGCCGATTTTTAGGCAAATTTTTCAGTTTCCACTTTAGAAGTGCGGCATTTGGCCAAAAACCAATATATCGAAAACATCCTACGTACTTCTATCGCAGTTTTTATATTAGGTGTACAACTTAGTTCGTTCCGTTTTCAAAAGATAGCTTTAGATGCTATAAATGGTTGACGGCAACAGCTGACTTTTGCTGTATCGTGAAGTATCAACATCTCTTAACCAAATATCGTTTACAGACCTTTGAGTTTTGCGCATCAAGTCTAATTTTTACTGCGGTGAAAATGTCGAATTTCGTCCCAAATAAGCATCATTTGCGGGAAGTGTTGATTTTCTGTTTCAATTGGAAGAAAAGTGCAGCTGAAGCCCACCAAATGCTGGTCAAACGATCACGGGAGACTTCTACAGGCAACAATTGATCCGTTTAAAGCGAGCTATAGCCGAAAAATGTCCAGGATATGCGACCAGACACATAATCGTTCAACATGACAACGCTCGGCCTCATGTTGCTATTGGGGTTAAAAACTATTCGGTAAATAGCGGGTGGGAAATTCTGGCTCACTCGCCTTATAGCCCGGACCTTGCCCCTTCCGACTATCATTTGTTTCGATCAATGCAGAACGCTTTGACTGGAATACGCTTCACGTCACAACAGGGTATCAAAAATTGGCTCCATTCATTCTTGGCTTCAAAAGATAAACGCTTCTTCCGCGAGGAAATTCATAAATTACCAGAAAGATGGACAATATTTTGATTAATGTATTAATTCATTTTATCATTCAAATAAGTGCGTATTTTAAGCAAAAAATGGAACAAATTGAGTTGTACACCCAATATATAATGGAAAAAAATTCATTGCTCATATAGGGTCGCCTGTCGTAACAAAAATGCCAGCATTTAGCCATTAAACAATTTGCTGATAATCGATCAATAATTCGTCAACCAGCATTGGGGTACTGTAGGCGGATGCACGGCTTGCCAGATCTATGCCAGCCATTGGTGGGCCAATACCATCGCACCGATTATATGGCGATCAGCATTGGGGTATCGTAGGCGGATGAACGGCTTGCCAGATCTATTCCAGCCATTGATGGTTTGTTCTTGGGCGTTTTGCAAATGCAGGTCGTTAAACTGTGATACACAAAAACAAGGGATAAGGTTTCGACAAGCATATCCCACTGATGAAGCTGAAATTTTGCACGAACCTTCTTTTCAATATTTTAAGAGAACCTTTAAAAGGATATTGGCGACTAGCATTAGTTTACGATATATCGTATATTGAAAGTTATTTATTGTACTGCGCTTCTACTATATTAAATAAACCCCAACAAACCCATCCCACATGGCAAGTGATATGCACGTACGGGCGCGCTCGGTTTGCCAGGAAGCAGCGAGGCCGGAGAAGTGGGGGGTGTTTATCGGATATATACTCGTATGGCGTGAAATAATAAACTTTACAAAGCGATATATCGAAAACTATTGCTAGTCGTCAAAAATCCGTTAAGGGTTTCTCTTAGGATAATGATAGGAAGTTCGGTGTAAAAATACAGCTCGATCAGAGGAGTGTACTTTTCGGAACTTCAACCAAAATGAGCGAGTTATTTTCACAGCCTAAATGGACCAAAAAACTTGTTGGTAAACTTTAATGTCGCGAATAAAATTATCGACATAAAAGTAGGGAACGAACAAACAGTGCATTCTGTAAGTGTCAGGATGGCTAAGGGCGCTCAACTCGAACCCTGAACCCAGAGCGTCAGAGCTGGGAACCTTGCTTACTGGGCCACGCCCGCTGGTTCGACAAAGGTGCAACCGTACCGGTATAGTGGCTACTAGTAGCTACGAGCTAAACTTTTGAACGTTTTTTTCTCGAAAACTAAAGAGCGTTGTATAAAATCCCTTTACTGAGGTACTCAGGGTAGGTCCCTCTACAAAGTATCTGAGACTTATCAAAATCCGTGAGTGGCAGCCTGTAAGGTCCCATTTTTAGCAGCCATTCATGTTTTATCATTAACAACCATGCATGGTGCGGATCTGGCCCGTTTACATAGCCATTACCGCGCCATCGTTTTTTCTCTGGCAACCAGTCGTGGGCCATTACTGAGCCGATTGTAAAACCTTATTTGGGCTCATTAAAATGAAAAAAAAATACAGGAGCTGTTTGTCCGACCGTGGACCCTGGAAAAACAGAGACGTCATCGCAAAAACGCTACACAGCCCCCTGTTGAAATTAATCGCTTCAAAAAAATTATTGTATACAGTACATATGTATGGTAAACACCCTTTTTTGTAATCTCGATTTATTTTGTAGTTTTTCTGAAAAAAAAAATCCCCAGAAAGCCTATTTTTTCGGTTTCTAGAGTGGCCTGAGGCCTTAATCCGCAATAGTAATACTCTAATGGTACGGGGGGGGGGGGGGGGGGGGAGAAGAGGGCCCTTTTTGATGCTTGTTATTTGATCAATGAGGCACCAAACAACTCGCGACAAAGTTATTCATGCAGTCCTTTTATGGAGTTTCCCTAAAGTCATTTTAAGAACTTCAGTCTATTTTGAAATACCTGTCCAATGAAAGCCCACTCAATGGGATGCGCAGAAAAAGTTCATCCCCATCTTACACATGGGGACATGGGAGAGAAGCTCTTTCGAAATGTTTTATTTTTCTAATTTGCCCAACACACTAATTGAGATCCTAAAGCATCTAGCTGCAGAATTTCAAGCGTGTAGGTTTAAAGCTGTAAAAACCGCGAGGCTGTGCCAGCCGGATGCACATGAAGTTACCAAGGAACCCTTTAAAAAAAATGAAATAGTTGTAGGGAAGATATTATTATTTCGACTCTGGCTGTGTTCCAGATGAAAAATATTCCTCAGCCCTTTTATATGGCGGCGGGGGGGGGGGGGGGGGGGGTGGACCTTTCGAGTGCCACGGAGAGAATCGATGATGATCGGGTCATTGCTCGAATCGGTATACATATCGAGAGATCGGTATTTTGATACCGAGCCAAGATTTCTATTCCACTTTGTTTAGCCGCAGGGTTGGAAGCCCTGTGGCACGCCAGCTCCTGCGTTGGACGCACTGCCTCCATTTCTCGCTCGTGTTACACGTAACTTCGTCGATCATCAACGGCATGGAACAACCCTGCTGCATCTCTTTCGCCCCGGGCTGCTTTTCATGGAGTATCGGAAAGGCGTCTGGCACCACCAACATGATCTTCTGTAATTGAGGAAGCAGCAGACAGGTGAGTGGGTTTAGGAGAGGAAAGAGAGAGAGTTATCCCCGTACGGCAGGTCAAAGCTCATTACGGACTTGTTTAAGTTCCTCGAAAAGCTCCACCCATCCATAAGGGAACTCTCTCAGCTTCGTAAGATGCAGAGCTGAAGAACCCGCAGAGTGAGAGAACGGTAGCTAGACGTATGCCGAGCATCCACTGTACTATGCATATGCCGGGATAACTTGCAAGCGTAGTTGGAAAGAGGGAGAAAGGGAGAGAGAGCAAGAAGCAAAATCAGGGAAAATAGGGAGGGTGGACCACTCCAGCCGTTCTCCGCATGGTGCCCACTCCCTATTCCCTTTTGCCCGCTCTAATCTGCATGGCAGGAACAAGTTCCGAACCCCGTGATGGTGGTGAGAGGGTACCGGGAGGATAGCGTCATTTCAGACTTTTTAAAGAGCTTACTTAGCCGGGGATTTTCCGGTTGGTCGGGTGTTCACGTTACCAGCAGCTCCCCAGGTTCCTTCTCGACCCTCCGGCCCCTCTCGTTCGCTGCGCTTCGCCCTCCTCATTGCGGAATTGGTAATACGGTAGACCCGCTACGTGCTCTTGCGTGTAAGACACGGGAGAGGTAACCGTCGGAATTGGGATCGGGTATCACCGCTTCAGGAGCGGATGATTCGAAGCTCGATCGCAAGCAAGAGGGTGAGGCTCCGCCCCGTTTTGTTTCAATCCATTTCCTCTTCCTGACTCCCAAGCTAGCAGTCCGTTTGTCACCAGGTGGTAGTTTTCTCCTATTTTCAATCGTGCGCAGCCAATGGCTGGACAGCTTTCCGCGTCTCGTCCTCCGCATCCACAGATGAACTTATTTGGGTGAGGACTTCTGTGATGATCATATTTCCAGCTGTACGTTAACAGCGATCCAATTTTAGTGGGATACGTGTACGGACATTCGCATGTAGATGAAGCGATTATACCCTCCATTGCTCATTACTTTGTACATCCCAACTTCAAATTGATACACATCAGCAGCGTTGTCATCAGCGATACAACGGAAGCGTCGGACCATAGCGGTTATTTTCATAATTGCGCTTCAAACCTGCACTGTGCAACGGACATGGGCGAGTTTCCCCTATTTGAGTGTTGGAGTGATATAAGAGTTAATCCGGCAGAGTGGCTTTTCCACGACTCAATTCATAATACATACAGGCACAGACATATATGTAAATGCCACGTTTCCGGTACGTGGACCGGAGGCAGCTTCAAGTTCCTCGATTAGATGGGTTGGCCACGTAGCTCTCCCCTATTGGCTTGGCTACATTCACCTATCCTTCCGGCAGCAGCGGTCATTTCTCCCTGCCGTCACCACGCCAACTGTCGCCTTGATGTACGGAGTCCTTGTTGGTATACGTGCATATACAGGTCACTAGGAAGTAATGTTGTGAACCTACTGGTCAATTATATTTACTATTATTACGGTCAAATTACCCATCGATTTGATGGTTACTTTAGTAGAGAACGTTATGCCGAGTATTTTAAGACATTTTACAAAATAAAAACGAGAAAGAGACATCTTTCGGTTGATGTTATTTAGCTGGATGAATGTCCAGGTTTTTCACCGGTTATTTATCATCTCACGACAGTAGTAGAAAGATAGCTTTGGATCTCTCCGCATATACAGATCGGAAGAATATGACCGGGATATATTCGGAACACTGAGTCGCAAATGCGGGCCCATCTAGCGCAGTATTCCATATCTGGGAGGGCATGCGACTGAAGTACGAAAGCTTTCGGTGCGCGGAGCTTCGGAAGCTACGATTGCAGCTCCGGGTGAGTACGTGAGGCATAGAAGGCTCGGAGATTGCGAGGGTAACTTTTGACCAAGGGCTTGCCATCAGGCTCGCAAGGTTCTCTCTCTCTCTCTCTCTCTCTCTCTCTCTCTCTCGCTCTAGTGAAACGAGGGTATATTCGGTAACTGAACAATGTGAGCAGCCATCGTTCTGTCACTTTGCTCGCCGACCTCTCGAGGAATGCGAAAAGTTAAAATTCCCCCAAGAGACGGTGAAAGCGAGAGGCACGGGAGGGGGCGGGGGGTATGGACAGTCAACGAGTACTTGCCAGGCTGTAGGACCTTCAATTTACATTAATAATGCAGTCTGTCATTCTCAGTGCTTTGTTCACTTTTGTGACGCCTAGCAGGACAGGAGATGACAACGACAAAGATGAGAGGTTTGAGCTTCCCTCGCCGCCCGAGTTAATTAATTGCGTACACGAGATAAAGTGCGGTCTGAACTGGAAACGATGGAAGAATTTCAATGACACGTACCGGCAATGCTGTGCTTTCCCGCTTCTCGCCACCACTAAATTTTCGCGTCTTCATTAGTTCCTCCTTGTTTTTTGTTTCGCAACCAGGCTCGTTCACCATATTTTTTTTTAACTGACTCTCATTTTAGCCTGTCTTCGTTAAATCGGAAGCCCTCAGTATGTCGAATTTATTAGGATAGTCCGATGTCAAAACGAGTTTCTTGAAAACTTGGATGTCGGGGAATGGACGAATGTCATAGTTGGGGCGAAGCTGTGTCCAAATAGCTGCGGTTGGGATATTTTTTGACAAACAAATCCCAATTTTTGTCGTTGAAAGTTATAAGGTGGTTGCATAAACTGTTAAACTTGACTGCTGGCAATAAATGGCGTTAGGTACACTGTTTTCTCGAATTAAAAGTTGGCAATACACATGATGATGGGTCCATAGAATCTCGCTAAACGCCATAGGTGACGTTTGTGCGACGCATTAACGTAATCTGTTTTAGTTGTCTTTGCAATAGCAAACTTTCTTCCAAATAAGTCACGTTTGCGGCATGTTATGCTCCAGTATTTCCTGGCAAAGAAGTCGGCCGCGGAAACGCATCGTTTGCTAGAGAGGGCAACGTGCAAAGAGTGCTTTCGCCACTTTGTGATTTCACTATGGACAAGTTGTGATTTCTCGACGGACACCAAAGACGGCGAAACACCACCTAAAAAAGGGTAGTCTTATATGACGAGTTGCTGAAAGCATCGGAAAGCATCACTGCGGATCGTTATCGAGTGCAACTGATGCGTTTGAGACGAGCTCTGCACGAGAAGAGGCCGTAATGCGAGAACCGCCATGACAAGTGGATTTTGCAGCACTACAACGTCTAGGCAGCATGTTGCTAAACCGGTTAAGAAGTACTTAGGAGAAGTGAACTGGGAAATCCTATCCTGCCTGCCGTATGCCTCCGACATCGCTTCTTCCGATTATCATTTGTTCCAGTCGATGAAGTCAGCGCTTATGGGGTTTTCTCACTTTAGACGCAAAAAGGTTATTTTCATTAATTTTTTTAATAGGTTTATATTATAGATATTGATATAAAAGTTGTTACACTTAATAAATACAATTCCGAAATACATTTTTTCATATGTGTTTAATTAAGTCACAATTTATAGACAAAAATGGTAGTTAAAAAGAGTCCTAAAAAATTGTAGGTCTGCGCTTTTGATGAAATGTCGGAAAGAGATCATCCGAAACAAAAACATCAAACGGGTTTAGATTCAATAAGTTAATGGCTATAGCGCATATCATACGATTTTTTATGTATGCAAAAATAACAAAATGGCTGACATTTTTCTAAAAGAAACGTGTTTTTCACCATCTTTGGCAAAAAGTAAATATCAAAATAAAAAAATCCTTGATATGCGCTATAGCTACAGTTGTAAAGACTATGTGGTTAAAATTTCATAAGGTTCGATTCAGTAGTTTCGAAGACTTTATCAACAAGCCGTCGAAAAACGTTAATTGTTTCGAGAAAAACGCGTTTAAAGTTTGTTTGGGTTACATAAATACATACATTTTTTTAAAATGTATTTATTAAGTGTAACAACTTTTATATCGATATCTATAATATAAACCGATCAAACAAATTCATGAAAATAGCCTTCTTTTAGCGTCTAAAGTGAGAAGACCCAAGGCTCACAACTTCACCTCCTGCGAAGAAGTCAAAAAATGGCTAGATCGCTGCATTGCCTCTGAAGAACCTGAATTCTCCGTGCGTGGAATCCAAATCGTTGGCCAAGCCTGTCTGCCTCGATACGGAAAACTTCGAATCAACCTATTCCTTGATTTGGTACCGAACGACTATCTTTTCTTTCGTTCAAGAAATGGGCGGTTTCATATGCAAGCACCTAACATGTTTGACAAATTTATTTTATCGAATTTATCCAGACGTCATATAGTTTTATCCTCAGAATTCGGCTTGGCTTGATTTGTATCAAGTGTCACGAAGGATACGATACGAGCGAAATTCGCCGCCCATTGGTAAGACTATTATCAATCGCAAGTCGACACTCGCGGTTCGCGAAACTCGGTAAAAACAGCACGTGCAGCAATTATTTCTCGAAATTAAAGGGCCGGTGAACCGGAGCACGTGAAAATGGCTTTCGCATTACATCAGGTTGCGTGCATTCAGCATGTGCGCGTTTCCATCTCTTTTGATAACATCTCCGTTCCACTCCTATAAATTGAACGACACTATCAGCTGTATAATGTATTTTGGCAATTTATCAGGTGTATAAAAGTACGTTAACGGTCTCGCCGTTCACCCCGTCGAGGCTACTAATTTGCGAAATTGACCACCTGCCGAAATGAACCTTTTGTACAATGGGCTCTATCCCGATATTCCATGCGGCACTATAATTTCGGCACGTACGCCCGTAAACTTGTTCGTGAAATTTGAATAAAGCGAAAGGGCGACCGAGGAATGGGGAGCTGGTTGCGCATATTCACCATAGAATATAATTGTGTCAATGGTCTGAATATCCGGTGAAACCAACATCGTATTGCAGAAAACGAATGAAAAATAAATAACCGCAAGACCAGAAAGAAGATCCACTGAAATATTCTGCATATTTCCTATTCTCGAGGAATAATTACCAGGCCACAAATGGAGGGAGGGTTCTTAACAGTCTCGTAGGAAGGATGACGTTTTTCGTTCGCATCTGGAATGGAATGTGGATTTCGGGAGAATGGGAAAAACGACTTTGGACCTTTCTGCTCGGGTAAGCAGATTTCTCTCTCTCTCTCTCTCTCTCTCTCTCTCTCTCTCTCTCTCTCTCTCTCTAATCAAAGCAAACCATGCCTTGTTCCTTTCTCATTTTCGCGATAGGAAGGTAGAGGGAGTGAAAGAGAGAGAGAGAGAGAGAGAGAGAGAGAGAGAGAGAGAGAGAGAGAGAGAGAGAGAGAGAGAGAGCGAGAGGGGAGGGGGGAAACGACTGCGACTCCTGAAAGGGCAGCACGTTGAATTTTACACGGATAGGTTAGTTGATGTATAGCAAGGAAACTTGCACAGCAGCAAACAAGAAGATGAAGAATATACAAAGAAGAAAGGCTAAGAAGGAACAGAGCTTGGCCATGGCGCAGGACATCCGGCGATGTGATGCATCGTTTCTCAGCGGCACGGGGAAAAGGCAGCATCACCATTACCAATAGCGAGCTGTAGAGTCATTCACGGGAAAATCCACGGAGAAGCGTTTGCCAGCGACGAAAAATGCGATCACGGAAGTTTCATTGTACGGATGAGATTATTCGAAATTTATGCGAGCCAAAGCAGAAAATAGTCAGCAGCGATATTCGCCATCCTACCTACTTCCACTTCTGTTCGTTCGTCCGTTGGCTCGTCTATATTTGATTCAAAAACCTGCCAAGTGTATGCTGAATCACGCGTAAAAGTGAATTAGTTATTTGTTTTACAATCACCTGGAGCAGCAATTTTGAACTGATATTCATTTATTGTTACTGTGTATGTTGGACCACAAATATTGATTGCATACTAATTCCGAATTAATTTAATAATCCGCGATCGTAGTACTCTAATGGCACAGGCGAGGGGAAAAGGAAGGATGTTCCCTTTCTTTGATGTTTGATGAACTAGTCTTTTTTGGATTTTTCACATGGAAGGTCGTAAAATTACGGAGGACCACATTGTTGGTCACTTTAAACCTTGATATTTCGCAACCGGGGTTTGAAAATGAAAAACGGTAAGTGGAACGTCAATTTTATACTGGAAGACTTGTCCATTGACACCCCACTTGATGCGGAACAACGTACAACGTCATCGAAAACTCAAAAAAGCGAGAGATCATGTGCAGTTTGGTGCAAACCATTATATTATAACCCCAACAGATAAAAACCACCCTGCAAGATATTGAAGTGTATCAGCAAGTAACGCCAAACAATTTGTTGCAACGACAAGAGCTAGCCAGGCTGTAGCCCTGTAGTGTCATTCAGCAAGAGTTTAATTTAAATTAAGTGGCGTGTCTGTATCATGATACGTACACGGTTCAATTATATTATCATTCGCGCAACGCGATTAAGTAGTAAAGGCGGGGTGAGGGGAGCTCGTGACAGAAATTGCAATCCGGTGGCGTGCCTCGGGACGAAGGTTTGGAAGAGGACAAAGCTCGGGCGCCTTGGGCGGGTGTATTATTTTACGTGGACGGAAGCACGTACGTGCTCGGTGTGCAGATTACGTCCGAGTGTGAAAGCTCGCGAGACGTTGGTGTGTCTAGAGGACTTCATGATGGCGTTCGATGAAATCGGGTACATGCTGAATGGTGGTAGCAAGGATGAATTTTTCTACTCGGTTAAACATCGTACCTGTACCGAGTGTACACCTAGCGCAATGCGGCTGACAATAGCCGGTGAGAGTCGAATAGTATTGGTTCCACAGTAGCCTGCTGTTGTTATCTTGTTCAGGAGCTAAGGGCCGTAACCCAGCTATATCCAGGGCAATATTGCCACAACGCGTGCTGAGTCAATAGCGGTGAAACTTGTTTCGCCTATTAGTCCAGAATACATGTAGGCGGGTGCCAACTAGGTATACATACCTCAAGTTAGCAAGCAATTTGGGTTTGACAAAGAGACAATAAATGTCATATGGTAAGTCTACGTTGCAAACGGATTTGGTAAGACCACTGTATGCGTGTATGGGAAACCCAAATAAGCTCGAACACTCGCGGGAATATGCTTGAGGTAAATATATCTCAATATAGTAGTTTAGTTAGGGGGAGGGGGCGTGACAATAAATGACATTGGCTATGACTACTATAGAAACAAATACGGGAATGCTGCCATATGAATATGTGACGAAGGAAAACAAATCCAAAGACCTGCAGGAATATCTCTGACTAGGCACATCCATGGCAAGTTAGGAATACGTTTGGATTTGACAAAGAAATAATGAATGTCATTTGGTAATCCTGCTGTGCAAACAAATTTGGTAAGTGTGCTGCATAAATATAAGAGGAACCAAAGAAACTTGAATGCCGGTTGGAAACTTCTCATCAGTCTCTTATAACTTATTAGGTGAGGACAAACCCAGGCATATGTTGAAATATGCTTGCGAGGTATACCTGTCACGAGTTTGGAATTCGTTTGGATTTGACAAAGAGGCAGTAAATGTCATTTGGTAATCCTGCTGTGCAAACAGATTTGGTAAGTGTACGATATAAATATACGGGGAGCAGAAGCAACTTGAATGCCGGTTGGAAACTTCTCATCAGCCTTTCACAGCTTACTAGGTGAGGAAATAGTAGTTTTACTATTTACGACGTGCATCAGCGAAGCATTCGTGACTACGTTCATCTCTCACACGCCAAGCTCGCGGAATGAAGATCCCCGTGAATGCTGTTGTAAAAAGTATATGTGTTCAGGAAATGTACGGCGGAAGGTCTTGTATTGTCAGTGAAGACGCGGGTGGTGATGAGTCTCCGGAATAGTTTTCGACATAAAACGGTGGAGGTTTCAGGGGGAGTCTCGGGCGTTTCCAGGGCGACGTATATATCTGAAAACGTACATTGCATTCTACAGGCTGTGAGGGTAGCGCAGTCTAGTCGTTCGCTCATCCCATCTCACTGTCGCGCACTCTGCACAGAAGGAGACACCACAGCAATATCTTGGTAATACCGAGAAGACCGCATAATTAACACGGTTCCGTAGTGGTTGCAAGGGCAGGGGGGGGGCAAGGGGAAGAGCCTCCACTGAACATAAGCATTTACTAGCCTGCTTGCCTTATCCGGTACAGCGTTGGTTCTCATGGATCCACGGGATGTGTGCATCTAGCAGCAATAATCATTGGGGAAGTCAAGGAATAGCGGCAGCCGTGGCAGACGTGCCTGGGGGGGACGCGCGGTGGTGGAGGGATATTACAATCCAGCCATTGAGTGCAGCTCCATGCATACGTGCATCTAGCCCAGCTTACCTTAGACGCTACTTGTGTTGAAGAGGTTGATATTCTTGGCTAAGGCAAATCGGGCACCCCACGAGATGCTTTATACGACTAAAAGTCACTTCTGCTCTGACGAGAGTGCATTAGTAACCCTATGCATACGAATGCATTTTCACATTCGTAGTACATTTCGTAATGCATTTTCACTATTGCGTAGACTCTTTGCTCAGCAGGATCAAACGGCGTACATTGCAATTGCCGTCGTCATTGTGGAATGGCAGAGTGTATCAATAAAGCTCGAGCTGCATACACGGCCTACACGTCGACAGGGCCAAGCTTCAAAGCAATTATCCACCCGGCAGAGGGATGTACACAGTTCGAACAATCCGCCCTTCAAAACCTCGAGGAGCCAACCGAGTGGACTTCCGCAATGGACGCCGCTTGGCAAACGTACAGTGTCGCAACATCGGGGAAACCCCACGGGGATTGACTCCGACACGGAGGCAAAGTACCTTTTCCCTTGTTTCGCACAGTCCGGTAGGTACTCCCCAGCAGTAGAAGGGGAGAAAAGGCAAGATGGTTGGAATGTACACGAGGAAGTTGCAGGAGCACACGCACGTGGGGGGGATTACAACGAGTCCCTAAACTGGCACCACCTAATACTGACCTCGTAATACTAACAATAAATGACCCGTGGTAAAAAAAAGGAGATATGACATCGTTAGGACTCCAAGTTCACTTCACAAGTGTTCCAAAGAGAATACGGATAATGACACTATCAACGGAACTACCAATAAGGAACCGCGGAAAGAATTTGCTTCGTCTCATCTCCTCAAGCAACATGAATTGTGCATGAATGGGAGAGACACTTGACATTCGGGTTTATTTGAGGTCGTGTAGTTTCTTAAGACTTCGGTAGTCAAAGGAGGAACCCTTGTAACTTTGTCTGCCTCGTCCATCTGTCACAGCCCCATAGTTTCTTCATTTTCAGACCTATGAACATGAAATTTTGCAAGTAGATATTTAATATGAGAATCTCCACTCCTACGTGGAAAAATTATGAAAAATAAATGTCGTCGGAGAATTCTTTACGTAAAATAGCATTTTTTCGCGCTCCCTATCGAGTGGGGTGTCTTTGGACAAGCCTTTCAAAACTGGTTACATTTACCATTTTTCATTGTTCATATTTCTTTGCGAACTATCAAGATTTGAAGGGATGTGCAATGTGCAGTTTATCGCACAAACAAATAACTACAGGTCCTTATTTTACGCGCATTCCGACATGCCAGGTTATTATCATAAAAGTTATTTCGACCAAACTTATTGCCTTGAAGTTACAGACACGGTGTGCCGTTGTAAAAGAATGCCAACTATTGCTAATCAACATTCATCTTGATTCACATCACCTGTACGTTTTCTGCCGCTTGTGTCACGTGGATTCCATCCAGTCAACAAGACGAGGGGAGCCGTTTACTCCAGCATCTCGAAAAGCCGACTGTGAGCGCGTACACGCCGACCGGAGTGTCATAGTCGGAATTCCCAATCCACCACTCGAATAACGAGGCAGTAGCGAATAGCCGTGGAGAGGGTAGAGGGTATGGAGCTACCCTGACGCCGGTGTCATCAATCCTTCACGTATAATCCGCGAGGGCTGCGTGCGAGCAGAAACGTAACGACTCCCGGCGAAAGCGAGAGAAATACAAGTTGGATAGGAGCTCTGGATGAGTGTCAGACGTGTAGTTCGTGTTAATTAATTTTCTCTCTCAGAGGTACGGACTTTCTTTACAATTCTCCGGCCCTATGTGTCGTTATCATCGCCAGGCCTCGGGACGGCCTTGCGATACGGGGGATACGTACATAAATTACATTGGTAGCAAGGGTGTCTTTTCGGTGGCGAGCAGGGTTGGAGGCACGATGTCGTCGCCAGTTTCATTGCAATTCGCATCTATACCTTGAATGTCCGTGATGCCACGTAACGCGAATCTTTCATTGTACGCAGCATGTTGCGCGTCTATGTTGCGCAGCACATTGCAATCATGGCGATATACCTAGGTCTTTATACGTCTGATGGAATGTTACGTCTGTACGCGTCGTTGCAACGTGCAATATGGTTACAAAGTACTGATTTCTTTCTCCCTTGTCACTCTGGCTCTCAGGCTAGGATGGTTGAGTACTGCTAAGCGACGTGAGCTTCAACTCGCGGCGTCTATTCGCGCAATGTGCGAGTGAGAAAAACCCTACTACTCCCTTCAACGTTTTGCGCCACCTTTGCAAGTACCCTCACTTAGTCTTCGACAGCCACTAAGGAGTAGCGATTTTATTATACCCAACTGCTGGAACAACTGTTCAAGTCTTTCTGTACTACCTCAAGCGATCTATGGAACCCGTTAGACCCTCGTGTAGGGGACTGCAAAAAACCGCTCTACTTTCAAACGCACTTTAACCCGGAAACTGCTGAAACTATTTAACCAAACGTATCTGCGAGGAAATTCTGACTAAGGTTTAATTTATTCCTTAACCTTTTTATATTATAACAGACTTTGCTGTTCCGAACAACACATTTCCTCAGTTTGCACTGAGAAACATTCACCAACCCTCGGCGGTTAGGCTTGGTCTTAATCTACACCGGAAGAATAATGCTGGGTGATACTCGAGGGTTCCGACACACAAATCAGAATTTTTGAATTAATCAAATTTAGAATCAATTTTATTTGAATCCTTTACTATTTTTATATTTACTCCTTTACTATTATTATTATCATTATTATTATTATTATTACTATTATTATGGGAATCCTTTGCTGTTATTATTATTACTATTATTAGTATTGTTATTATTATATAGTTTAGGTAGTTAATAGTTCGTAATCACTCACGGTTAGTTTTACTATTCTTAGGGACCAGTTGCTCCAGAGAAAGAAATAGATCTCTCTCTCTCTCTCTCTTTCTACCTAGTTAGGGATGCATTAATCACGAACATGATGATACGTAACCAATCAGGTGAAGAGCAAAAAGAGTCTTCTTTCTGTTTCCATCCGTATTCTCTCTGTCCCTCGCTCCGTTTACCTTTCTCGGTCTCTCTGTGCGCCTCGTTAATTACCTCGGTAAATATTCTGGCCAAGAGCTTCACCGAGCGAGTGACATCAATCTATCGCAGAGAGCTCTATCTTGCACTATGCAGGACGTCATTGGTGAAGGGCAAGCGGGAAAGCGAAGGTACAGGAGTGAGCGACAGTGTATGTACCAGGGATCCTCCAAGCGGCTCATGTTTATCAGCAGGCAGAGAGAGAGAGAGAGAGAGAGAGAGAGAGAGAGAGAGAGAGAGCCAGATCCGGTATTGGAGACAACGCATAGGGCTGTGGTGGCCTTACTATACCACCGCAGATCGATAGTGTGGTGAAACCAATGTCCACGACAGGGATAGGTAACATCATATCCCGTTAATAGATTACTAGACAATTGCTTAACTATTGCTTGTAATACCAATAAAGGTACGTTCTTTATTCGCTCGGGATTGGATGTTGAGCTATCTGGCTTTGATCAAGCCTGGTTGGTAGACTCTTCCATCCAATTAAGAATTACTGGGGCTTAGTTTTCTGGTGACCAGGAAGGTGAACGAAAGAGCCCAAACGAGCTACGTCACGTTGACTCATCACAGAGGGTGATATCCTCTCATCCTGACGCCTCACCATTTGCCAATGATGGCGTATATAGCGGACAATGTCCTCGGATAAAGTGCTTTGTGGTCAAAGGAAAGGCGTCATACGCCACGCAGTTCCAGAGATAAAGCAACACAGCGAAACCAGCCAGTGACTCTGCTTCACCCAATGGCCAGGCAGGATCCGAGATAGGTCGACCAGTCGTAGTCACTTATCCTTTTTTTTCACTTCCTCCACACGACAGCGGGAAAGGTGTCTCCAAGACATTTGAGAGAGAGAGAGAGAGAGAGAGAGAGAGATTCGTGCGGTGAAGTGACGATAGAAAGAGGCCACTCAGCTGGATCAGAATGGTCAGACAAGTCTCAAGATCTGTTCTTTTTGCAAAACGGATCCTGACTGTTGGGCCCTTGGGGTAAGAAACGACGGTTGGCAATTATCAGATTCTCGTACAAGTGACAATGGGTTGAAGTTCGGCTCGAAACTGTGACGAGTTTCTCTTGGAGAGCACACGACGATAGGCCTATCATCAATCCACCCTTATCACGTTATTACCCCAGGACGAATAGCACGTCCTTCGAATGGGTCTATAGCAGTGCAAGATTTAGATCCATTCACTAAGCCCTGTGGATCGTGCCTACCACGCTGGGCCACGCCGAGTTTACTGCGAGTCGGTGTACACGTCAATCTATCTAGTATCGAAAACCTTCCGGAAGCAAATATCGGGTATGATTTATTCGGAACTGAATTTATGGTCGTTGATGAAAATGGACAAACTTTTCCCCTTTCTATTTTTTTTTTTCGTATTCCATTAGAGATGACAGAAACCAAAGGTTATTTCCTGTGTGCAGCTGTTCTCTTATCGATTCGTACCTCCGCGGATGGTTTTCATTTCCTGGGATAAAGTTTGTCAATCACCGGGTGTACATGGGCAACCGCTATATTTCAGCATATGTACATACACAGTGAGTAGATGTCAAGCGAGAGTAAAACAAGCCTGACTGTTTCAATCTTATTGATGTGCCTGACTACACAAAAGCTTGGGCTTCCGTACGTCCTCAAAGGTTGTCTCCGTATCAATCTTGAAACACCTAAACAAACTGTGTTTCTTTGTCGATCGTGCGACCACTCCTTCTTCGCTTCTGGACATCGAGGAGGTTGCATATACCAGAAGTTTCGAAAATACGATTTTTTTGTGCTCTATTATAGCCTAGGATGTCAACTTTGATTTGCAACAAAGATTCCGTAAAGCTTCGAAAATTTGAGAATCAGATTGAGTCTGTTTTTATTGCGAAAATCGAAAGTTTTTTTTTTCTACAGCTTGCCATTCTTGTAATTTTGAAAATTTCAAGAAAGTATCCGGTCACATGCAAGTTTTATTATTATACTATACGTGCATTTCTTTATTTTTCATTTCAGATGACTGAAGTTGCCAGAAGCACCTACACCGCTTGACCAAGCAGCAAGAGCGGCACTTTGTTTAAGTGCTTGAGCGTAATAACTTCATTGTTTATCACCATTTATCAATGTAAAAACGAATTCAATCTCGTCAGTATTAAGTATTGATTATGTGTAAAATCCCGACCTCATACTCGCAATCTTCCCATCACAAAAAAAAATTGAAAATCGACCTGTTCTGCATAATGCAGATCTATTAAGCTCATTCCCTCCGGAATCAAATTGCTTAGATCCACAGTGACGTCTTTTTCGTCCACATCAACTGGAAGAACGTGCGTGGCAACCAAGCGCGGAGGCGAGTCAACATGCAGCTGAAGCGAGAAATTGCAAGGAGCCTGCCGCAGGAACTCAACGAAAACAGTAGCGCTAGAGCCAGCAGTAAGATTGCCGGGACGATAACCGCTTCGGTCTACATCAGTCCGCTTTAGACTGTAGAACAATACACGGTGTTCCACACTGATTCGGTGGTGTGCGGGCATACTGCATTTGTGTAATTTCGACTGAACCGACCCAAAGTGAACCTGGTAAACCTTCCGTCACTACCTTAAATGCTCTCTTGCGGCACTACTCCGGCATGTACACTTGGCGCAACCCCTGCTGGTGTTAACTTGGTACTTATCGCCACCGGGTTTTCAAAGTTTCTGCACTTGTCCATTAGCCGGGCGAGTAACCGCGCCAGCTTAGAGCCACCCGACGACTCTGTGTTGAACGAATTCCCTTTGAGGGAAGTCCCTCAAGGGCTCGAAATCATTGCCTCGCGCTAAGATGGTTATTTCATATTCGCAACAGGATTGAGCTATTTTCGGATCAATCGGAACATGGTACTGGCGGTTGAATGATCGGCGATCATTCTGTTCCTCACATTGACTGTCCTGCAGTGTGCTTGATTGGTTTTCCAAGTGTGTCGAAGACCCTTGGAGACTTTCCAATCACGCATCCTTTTTATTAAATCATCTTAATGTCGCCAGTAAAGCCCGTTATGGAAGCACGAATGGAGAGACATTGATGAAAAAATGGGAGGGAACAAAGCAATAAAAGTAAAGTACGCGACAACATGTTTCGCGAAATGATCAAATATTGTGTCGGAAACTTTCGAGACTCTCGTTCACTTGGAACTTTTCTCGTTGCCGTACGAGCTTTTTGTTTCGCACATTTTCACAGAGTTTACGGTGCACGGTATACACATAGACATATGAAGAGTTTGTATATACTAGCAGTGCCCGCGATTTCGTTCGCGTGGACTTCATGAGTAGGTTAGGTTATGTTACGTATCACAACAAAAATGGCAAAGCAACATCTCCAAGTCCAAAATAACGGCAGAGTCTTCAATGTTCTTGGCACAACTAGAAGGATAAGAGTCTAATCAGTTGCGAAAGAATACAAGTGTTACCATATAGACACTTCTTTTATAGTTTCGGATAAAGCAAAAGCATATCGCGAATTGAAATACAAGTGCGCCATCTATTGCCGAATTATTGTACCATACAATAAGACGCCTCAATAAAACGTTAAGAAGTGGATGTTGAGCTACAATTTCGTAACGGATCAGGATTAAAAGTACCCTATATGTTGGTCCAGGCTATGAGAATTCGTTGGATAGTGTTCACGTGATGCGTGCACATACAGGCAAACAAAAAATCCAACAATTGCTATCTCGACCTCTATATTGAAAGCAACACAAAAATCACTGTTATTAAAAGATATTTTCAGATGTGAAGATAGATATAGAAGTTCGCGGGGAAACGCCCAGCAGTGTTATAAAAAGTAGCGAGTGCAGAGAATTGGAAATATCGTATTCCGACAGAGTCCTCCAGCAGTGAATTCTCGTTCTTCCGTGGTCGTGAAAATGATGCGAAACGACTTGGCGTTTCCCTTTGGCCACAGGGGTCTATCTGCATACGTACGAGACCCGGAGGATGAAGAACGCGGAAGAGTCACGCGCCAAAAGAAACGACCAAGTATAAACAGAAAAGTGAAGAAATCGGCGAAGAATGAGGGGAGCAAACAGAGGATAGTGGGAAAGATTCGTCGTACGAAATAAACGAATGTTGAAAGTATGATCCAGCGACGTAGCCGTATATCAAGGACCGTTAGCTTGCATATGGATGCTTACGTGTACGAGGGTAGGCAGGAAGACTTGCTGGTTCGCCGATTTCGGTGAGGTACGAGCGACGATGCCTTCCATGTGGCGAGACATCTCGCTTCACCCCTCCTCCGATCGATAAAGCATATATGCATAAAACCAGTTGATAAAGTGGTGTGTACGTGCATGTGCATCGGCCAAGCGCAAAACGAACAGGAAGGCGCGGGAAAGCCTCGAGTACATGCCGCACGAAGCTGTGATACATGGGTAGGCCAGATGTGGCTGGTATACGTACCACATGTACGTACGAAGGTGGCAGATGGAAAAAAGAACCTGCAGGTAAGATTGGGATGAAGTGGAGAACCGGTGAGGTCGGAGAATCAACATCAATTCGCCCCTTTGCGCACATGTGCCATCACAGCGGTACACTTTCCGTTGATTGCCGAGGGATCAGCTTTGAATGGCAAAGGGCTGTGCAAATGGAACAGAGACGATGACACGTACAGGGGGATTATTACAAAGGATGAAAACGGGGGTGATCTGAAGAATGGGATCTTTCGGTTGATCTTGTGGAGGCAGCAACCTCTGATGTTGCATTAATCTCTGCCGATGGGGAATCATGGATGGCGTGTGTAAATTGAGCTTGGCCTGCATCAAGGAATGGAAGACTCACGATCCCCCATAATACAGCTGCAGACAAATGCGCGATTCGCCTCGGGATGTTTCGCATCGCGAATGGTTTTGTGCACATGTGCATACCACAGCGAATATCTCGATCGTTGCACTCGGGAAATTGGGTCGGGCTACGGAAAGCGTACGAAGTACCTGGTATCCCAAACAAACCTGGGCGAATCCGTCGTGCGAATTACCTCGGACTCCAGGATAATCCTGCAAGCCGCTGCAATTTCGCGTCGTCTCTGCACATCGGTGTAATTCAAGTTGAGAATGGATGACGGAGGTAGTGCTGCGGGGGCGGTAGTTTTATCAGTTGTTTTACCGTGCAATGCTGCAATGCCGCGTTCAACGAAATTTGACGAAGAATCTCGGTCAACCGGAAAAGGGATGACGCGTAGCGTGGGCAGAAAATACACGTGGATGGATATCTCACGTCTTTCGCCTTCGTCGCATCCGACCGATTTTCTCCAAATGTCGTTAGAACCGAAGTCGTTTGATGGAACGCGATTCCGGGGGAAACAGAAGCTATGGATTTTGGCAACGTACCGAGATGGACGAAAAGGACTTTGAAGAATAACAATTGACCTGGATATCTCTGTGGTCCCACATTAAACTCTGATGGCTACTTCGATAGCTAACTACACGGTTGGGTCGAATTATTGTTTGGGTATCTTGAGGTTTATAGGGTCCTTAGGTATCTTGAGTTTGTTTCGGGTTTTATTCCTTGAATTGCTGGGTTTCTCGAGTTTGGGATCAAATTGCTGGTTGCATCGGATGAAATATTGAAAACAACGTTGGTTTAGTGACAGGCTTTAAACCAGAACGAAAGACTGGATACGCATTGGAAGATATCCTCTGGATGTTAAATACGCTTGGAAAGTGCCCCTTGTTATACGAACAAGCACACACAAGTTCCGATTGAATTTCCCAAGTTTCCGAAGTCTAGCTAGCCTTGTAAATTCAAATCCTGATTAGGCGCGGCACGATTTACGATCGCTGTTGGTGTAGATCTCTCGTACGTTGGTTTCGAGCTTTTATAAAAGTTCTCATCATCAATTGAACATGAGGGTGGACTGTTCGGAACGCCGGTTAATGCGGATATATAGGGGTTCGCGATTGGCAGAGAGTGTGTGTGTGTGAGAGAGAGAGAATGAGAGAGAGAGAGAGAGAGAGAGAGAGAACGGGAGCAGATAATCCAAGCACTGATTATTCGGGCTTTCAGTAGCTATCTCAATGACATTTATCCGCCAGTTTGGCCAGTAATTCGAGCCCGCGAAATCTAGTGTGCGTAAAATGTAGCCGAAAATATGGCAAAATAAATATGATCAAGAACTATGGCCAGAGGTCGCGCAATGGCCATATTTTAGCATGTTGGCTGGGTATACTAGAGTTGCCAATCACGAGGCAACGTGTACACTCGAACCCTCCTTCAGTCTAGTGAACCTATGCGTAATCGTGTATATAGCTGTTTAGGTTCGTAGTGTAGCGAATAAACACGAGTAGCGCGATATTCCAGCGAGTATTATTGGCTAATTGATTTTTCACGTAGGCTGTGGACATCGAGGGAGGTGACATCAGCCTGGCTTTACAATTATTTGCTCTTTTCCCATTTGGCATGCACGAATTACAGTAGTGTTTGCAAAATCATTTAGGCATGATAACCTCGCCAAAGCAACTTCTGCAATTGTCTCCATGAGGGAAAACGAATTTGGAAAAATGCAGCTGGCCGATACGAGCCGGTTGAATTTTCGTACACATTCGTTTGTTCGAGCAATGTTGACATTCCAGGAGAGTGTACGAAAAGAGACAAGTGAAGTGTTTTTACTGACTTTTAAATGTTCATGCTCTATTGCAGTTTTTGTGCTCTCTCTCTCTCTCTCTCTCTCTCTCTCTCTCTCTCTCTCTCTCTCTCTCTCTCTCTCACTCTCTCACACACACACTCACACACGCACACACACACATACACACTATTCTACAGCCAAATCGACACTGTATGGGAACAACGTTTATTTGTCCATTTTTTTTCTTCCTACTGCATTAGACTGTGTGCCACTCAGACGTCATTGAAGTGTCGCTTCGGACTTAGGTTAGGTAATTAAGCAAATCACGGTTAGGTTAGGTTATGAACCAAATTAAAATGTCCGTCAACTCCTTGATAAAACCGATTGTGGTAAACTGTTATCTGTCGATCCTACATCAACAGCCAAATCACAAAACACCCCTCCAAGGAGAGAATTATCGGAAAGTCTTCAATATTCGTTACACAACTCGAATGCAAATGCCAGATCAGTTACAAAAGAATACAAGTGCCAGCAGGTAGACGCTCCTTTTATAGTTTTGGATAAAACGAAAGGGATCGGGATAAAAAGTACCCTATATGTTGTTCTGGGTATGAGCTATATCGACGCCAAGTTTTGATGATACACGTTGAGTAGTTTTTGCATAATACGTGCACATACAAACGGACGAGCAGACAGAGAAAAATTGCAAAAAATGCTGTTTTGCCCTCCGTATCGTTAGTAGACAAATACAATAATTTATTTTATAAAAAAATATGCTCTTTACAAACACGACTTTGTTACGATTTCGACCCGTTATAACTCAAAAACGTAAACATTAAAAAATAATTGACATTGTGGTGGGTTTTAATAAATAAGAAAAACGTATTATTCAGTTTTCGAAACATTTAATCGAGAGGGTAGTTTTGAAGCAATGCAGGGAGTGTGACAGACATGTTACATTGCGTCGTAAAATTCCTTTATGATGTATGGGATGCTTCGAAGCAGTTGTTTTGCTTGTCAAAGCCAGGCCACATTTTTCACACACCTTATGTCGTTTTGACATTTTTTAAAGATTTTTGCAAAGTTTACGCACACTCGAATCTTGCAATCTCGCGATAAGTGAACTTCGAACAAAGTTTCATCCAACTAACGGTATCTCGTTGTCATAAATTGCACTAAAAAACCATAGAACGTTTTAAAGCTGTCGTGTGACATTGATTTCAAAAATGATCGAATATAAATATGGGATTTTGTGAGGACTTGGATGGTTTGTTACAGAGCTGTCACATGATGAGGTAAAGGGTTAATTTGTGTATAGATATAGAGATCTTGTCTGCAATTCCTCATTTTCATTCAATACAGTAACCATTGCGCTCTTATTTCCATATTTTTATTGATTTTCCAATGGTCTGATATTCTCATCGTTCTTCGACCACTTTGCATAATTTCTGACATAGTCTATATTCTGTACTTCATTTATTGTCTCACCGTTTACTAGATCAAATTTATGTGTATATATATATATATATATATATATTGTGTGTGTGTGTGTGTGTGTGTGTGTGTGTGTGTGTGTGTGTGTGTGTGTGTGTGTGTGTGTGTGTGTGTGTGTGTGTGTGTGTTAAATGTATCGCAGCTACGATACATTTACCATTTGTGTTTATTATAAATAATTAGAGTTTTTTTCTCTTAGAGTAGAAAGAACCGGAGGACCGTCGTAAAACTGAGGCCGTACCTGAGGTTATGCGCAGCGTGAACTTCGTACTAGAATTTCACCTCGGATACCCGAGACCCGTTGTATTTTTATTTATTTTCTGTCCCTACTTTTTATTTCGTTTCTACGTTTTTCGCTTTTACACATACATATATGTATATGCAACGCCGTTATACATTGTACGTCGCTCGTTAAGTTTCCGCAGTCTCTTCCTTGTGCTTTTCCCGTCGTCTTTTGTGCGATTCCCGTCGGCAAATGGCGTTCAAGAATTGTGTGTGTGTGTGTGTGTGTGTGTGTGTGTGTGTGTGTGTGTGTGTGTGTGTGTGAGAGAGAGAGAGAGAGAGAGAGAGAGAGGAAGAGAGAGATCGCTTGATTGACAAATTATCGTGCCCTGGAGATCTATCGGGCAAATAAAATCATCCAGGTGAACAAAAAATAATATAATTTTTTTTTAAACCACCAAGAAAATAAAGAGATGCTATAAAAAAAAAACAAAAAAAAAACAAAAAAAAACAAAAAAACAAAACGATAAAGATGAAAGTGTAAAAAGAGTGAAAGTAAAAATAAAATTAAAAGAAAGCGTAACCATGTTGTAACCCAAAACATAACTTGAAAATCACGCAAGGTAAGACTCGATATAAGAAAAAGAAATAATAATATAAAATTGCATACAAGAGTTTGAAGTAGCAATTCTAGCCACTTAACAAGCAAAATAAAAACAACCTAATGCCTAAAAATTGAATCTAACATAAAAATTAAATAACAAAAAAGAGGGAGAGTGAGAGAGAGTGAGAGAGAGAGAGAGAGAGAGAGAGAGAGAGAGAGAGAGAGAGAGAGAGAGAGAGAGAGAGAGAAGAAATAAATAAAACATAAAGAGACAGAAAGAAAGAGGTGCTCTGAGACAACCAGCCCTATACGCGAAACTAAACATCGCTGCATGCAATTTCATATGCGTATATGTGTGTGTATGCTCCTTCACAAATGTACACGAAATGATAACGGTGAAAAGTTGTTGAGTGCGGAACCACTGCTTATAATTTTTTGGGTAAAGGGGAGAATACCGCGCTTTTCCTTCAACCCTCGGCATCCTGGGATGTGTACAGTCTGGATGGAACTCTGAGTACAAGTCCTGTTGTTCGTGTACATCTCGACGGCGTACGTAGCGAAGTTTCTTTAATTCCTTAGACCCTAGTGCGCGTATACGTAAATTTACTTCGCTAAAGGAAGCAAGAACGAAGAGATCAGCGTAAGGGTGAGAAAGAGAAAGATATATGTATATATATATATATATATATATATATATATATATATATATATATATATATATATATATATAGAGAGAGAGAGAGAAACAGCGTGGCAAACGCTGAAAGGAAGTGGAATGAGAGAAAAGAAAGTCTCATGGCTGATAAAGAAGGCTGAAGTTTCGCAAAGGATACAAAGAAAGGGAAAAATAAAAATAGAAAATCTCTTTGATCTTTGCTGTTTAGCGCACCGGAATTGAGAAAGAAAAGCACAAGAAGAAGGAGAATGATACACTGCACATTTTTCATCACTGGCATTTTCCCCTTTATCCAGGAAATCCAGGAAAAAGGATTCAAATGATCCGAGAAAAAGGGACGAAAATACGTGGTCACGTGACTTGGATACTTTTATCGAAATACGTCTGCAATTCGTGGATGTCCAAACGCTGAATACTCTTCCGTTTTTCTCGTTCGTCGTACCTTTGAATTTAATTCTCTCGTTGCTGGGCTTTTCTTCGCAAAGAAAAGAAAAGTAGCGCCTCGATAAGAAAATCATAATAAAAATCTGGGCAATAAAAATGAATCTCATTTAACGCTGGTGAAGTTTGCATCGCTCGAATGAGGCGGAAATTCTCTTCTACATTTTTATTTCGTTTTTCTTTGGTATTGGAAAAAAAGTGTTATTGCAAATTTGGATTTTGAATCTCTCAACGGGCAGTTGAAGAAATGATTGAGGCTTTTTCGTGGCTAAGACGGGTCGAAAGAAAGTTGAGCAATTGAAGAGTAATATTTCTCTTTGCATCCGAACGATGCAAAGTTCAAATTAATTTCACTTGTTGGTGTGGAATTCGAGTTGATTGCAGATTGGGTAAATTGGGACGGTATTATTATGTATTATAGCATACAAGATATAGTATACAGTATATACTATATGATATATAATTTATATTAATTTGCCTACCTATAGGTTACCGACCTATAGCCTACCTATAGGCTCATTATAGCATGTATAATTGATGTATATTATACTGTGCAATAATGCACAATATTATATGTTCCATGTTAAGGGGTCCGCGTAACGTGAAATTCGAAAAATAGGATTTTTTTATCGCTCGCAAGGAAATGTTGCGAGGTCGATCTCTCCAATTTCGATTAAATTTCGCATGCTTGTAGAATAGGCAAAAATAGGCGACACGTATTTTCTTTATATCTGCGGAACCCGATTTTCAAGGGGTGAAACGCACCCTCGAAAATAGGGGTGTTTTTCGTCAATAGCGTTATCGTTCTCTTTTACAATGCACAGTACGCGAAAAAAATGAACATTGTTGTAATTTGAATTTTTTCATATCTCGTACCGTTAAAACGTTGTCGACGAAAAACGAAAAGCACCCCAATTTTCGAGGGTGCGTTTCAACCCTTAAGAATCGGGTTCCGCGGACATGAAAAATTAAGTGTTGCCAATTTTTACGCATTCAATAAGTATGCCAAATTTCATGAAAATCGGAGACATCGACCTCGTAACTTTTCCTTGTTAGAAGCCTAGGGTCGTAAACTGTAATGTGCAAGAAAGATTTTGTGGAAATTAAAAAAATTGATCGGGTTATAACGATTCTTGTGGAGGGCCAGATCGCCCTACAACGAACCACCCAGCTGCGAATAACTTTTTTTTACGTTTCCGTTTTTATCGAGCACTATGTTTTTCAAAACGGCGTGAGTGTTTTTTTTTAATAGATTTTTTTACATACAATGATTTTTTATATAGCAGTATAGCGGAGGATGTTAAATTTAATCTGCAACAAAGATTTTGTAAATATCGCAAAAATTGATCGAGTGATGGGGTTTCGTGTGAGTGTTCAGACCAACTACTGCGCTATGGCGAATAGCCCCCCGGCAATTTGCCCTTTTTTTTCTTCTGCCTTTTTCTCGAACACTATGTTTGATGAAACTACGATACGGTCGAAATTTGCATCGTTGGAACACAACGAATTATTTTCACTTTCTTATTTTCATTATTATCCAAAATCATATTTGCCAGATTTGTCGTAGATCGCTAAATAAGGATCCTCGAAAATGTTGTCGTGATTTTCGTGGCTCGAATCTGCTAAAGGAGAGTAGGAAAACAAGAACAAAAATCATTTTCGCTGCATTCCAACGCTGCACATTTCAACGTCATAAAGTGTGTACGTCGTGTCTTAAAATCGATTCGTCTGATTCACTTTAAATTGGGACAGAGCATAGTTTACAACATTTTCGATCGTATGAACGGATGATTTTTTTTCATATGTTTATCCATTTGTCAATAAAAAAATGTTTTGTCAATAAAAAAAAAAAATTCTGCAGCTTGCCATTTGCGTAATTTTCAAAATTTTGAAAAATGATCCAGTCGTAGTTTTATTATGAGACTGAAAGTACATTTTTTAATAATTATCTCGAAAAATAATGATAGCGGGAAACACGGCCTCGAACCTTTTCCCGAATTTTCGTAGTCCGAATAGATGCGAAAAATGCATCATCCCTCAATCAAGGTATAATAATTTCCTTGCTGTTTCAACGAAGTTTCGACATCGTCCTATCGGACCCACGGGCGAGTACATCGCGAAATTCAAAGTTACATCCAAAACTCTCCTCGCGAGCGGTCTTCCCAATAATAATTCGTCCCACCGCGACTGTTTTTTTCCCCCTCTCCCTCGAATACTCATTCGATCGCCCGATCGAGGTCCTCGACCGTCCTCGTAAAAAAACACAAAGTTGGAATTGGCCTCTGACGATGGTAAAAAGAATCTCCATTATTTTGCAACGTATACATTACCTATGAGGCAAGGCACTCGAGGTAACCCCAATCACATGTCGTTTCGCTCACGCCGATACGTGCACACATTGTGGAACGAAAAAAAAAAAAAAAACATCGCTATAACAATTCCACACACCTAAAAAAATATATTCACATAAATACGATCTTCCGCAGGCGACTCTCGACCGCCCCGAAAATTTCACTTCCGCCGACAGCTCCCTTAAATTCCACGCGCCAGTTTTGCACACACACGCACGCCAAAACTATTTCCACTTCGTTCTCCTCAGCTTTGCCGAATCCTCGAGGCATCCAACATTGCACTTTCACACACCCACGCCGTCACATATACGTTTTCTCGTGTATGTGCTGTTTTCGCAAATTTGATTATTTCATTTTATTATATTTTATTATATTAATATAATATTGTAATTGAATTAATTATTATTTTTCTTTATTACGACGAATTCGTTGCCACCGACACTTCTGATCGTTGACGATGACACTTGACGTTCTCCGTCTTCATGCACCACAAGATCATTATGACGTTTTGCTATTCATTCACAAAAATAATTATAATTAAATGTTTACATATGTATATAAATATAAATATATATAAATATACATACATATATATATATATATATATATATATATATATATATATATATATATATATTTATATTTATATATATATATATAACGTGATCTTACGAAAAATCCGCGAAGGAAAAAAAAAACACGTGAAGCAGTTCACGAGGAAAGGATCGGAGATCCCCCGGTAAGAGAGAACATAAGAGAGAGAGTGATATCAAAAGAACGCTGCAGAAAAAGTGCAGTAGCGAGATCCGGGGCAGTCGTTGTGGCGCGCTGCGAGCCACTGACTGCGCTCGCCGAATGCTCTACGCCTTTTCCCTCGCAACACCCTCCCCGAGAATACTACCACTACCACCAGCTCTTCCGCTACCACCACAGAGGCGATCTCGCTTCGACACCCCCGCGTTACCAGCCGCGCGACGCCACACGCAGGCAACCGAGCCTCTGCCCCCCCCCCAGCCCTGGCGCCGGTACTTTCCTCATCTCGACGCAAACGCAGGGCGACTCTTTCTCTCTTGCCGAGGGGTGCGAACCCTTTCGCGCTCGGCGAGGTCCTCGGTGGCTCTGTTTCTCGCAGTCCCCCCCCCCCTCTCTGCCCCTCGCTCTATTAAAGTTAGCGATTTTATCGATATACATTTACCATAGATACATGCTCTCATTATCAATATGCTTTACTAATTGTATTGGAAGACCAAAAATTAAATTTTTTTTTCTTAAGTGTGGATCCGCATTTATTAAAATTGTTGTTGCTATTATTGACATTATGTGTTGGCGCATATTTATATCTATTATATTTTAGTTCTCTCTCTCTCTCTCTCTCTCTCCCCCCCCTCTCCATTAAAGTTAGCAATTTTATCGATATACATTTACCATAGATACATGCTCTCATTATCAATATCCATTACTAATTTTATTGCAAGACCAAAAATTAAATTTTTATTTCTTAAGTGTGGATCCGCATTTATTAAAATTGTTGTTGCTATTATTGACATTATCTGTTGGCGCATATTTATATCTATTATATTTTATTTCTCTCTCTCTCTCTCTCTCGCTCTCTCTCCCTCCCCCTCTCCATTAAAGTTAGGAACTTTATCGATATACATTCATCATAGGTAGTACATACTCTCATTATCAATATGCTTTACTAATTGTATTGCGAGACCAAAAATGAAATTTAATTTTTTACGTGTGGATCCGCATTTGTAAAAATAATTGTTGCTACATTATCTGTTGGAGCATCTTTATATTCATTGTATTTTCATATTATGATATCATTATATTTTATTTATTTCTTATAAATCGCAACGATTATTATGAATTAATTATGAAGATTTTATATTGCTGCATTATCATTTTATTTTTGTATTATTATGAATTAATTATAATAATTTATATTGTAGTATTACTGTCATTGCATTATTTTATTATTATCTTATTATTATGAAAATTCTATCTTGCTATTATTATCTTGTTATTATGAAAATTAGATTTCGATTTGTACATTCGTTTCTTTTTAGGCAAGAATTGAGAAGTCTGCGAAAGCTTGAAATTTGAAGAACGCGATTTTCGCTTGCATAATTTTCGAGCCTCCAGTCTTATCTTTAATGTGCAAAAAAAAAGATTTTGTGAAAATTCCAAAATTTGACCGAGCTTTGAGGATTTTTGTGGAGGGTCAGACAGTTTCTTTTTTCTTGTGCATTTTTTTCGCACACTTTAAAAGGTTTTCTATCGTACGACTGATCGCGTTACTATAGGTGGAACGTTTATATATTTGTTTTTTTTCTTGCATGGTTTCCCGAAGCGTAATAAATATTTTCCGTCGACCGAACACTTGCTCTCTATCTGTCTTCCCATCTTGTCCTTTCCGCACAGCCGCATTTCTTACTTTCCGCGTCTGCAGTGACGCGAAGAGGCGGCAAACGGAAATGACAGGAGAAAACTCAAGAACGTGGCACGTGGTGTTTATTCACTCGTGCAGCGTTCCAAGATTCACCGGAGCACTTGTGTCGCATCGTCTCAATTGCTTTTATCGCAGCCACACGTAATTGTTTCGAGCACATACATACATATACACACGCGGACGGACTCACGTGAAACGAAAATATATACAGGGTGTCTCCGGATAAAGTGTTACCAGCTTGTATCTCAGAAAGCACGTATTGTTCTGAAAAATGTTTGAAACAAAAGTTGCTTTGCTCGAAGCGGGGAAAAATATGACAATGCCAATTTGACCTTAGACATAAATGCCAAGGTCGTATGAAGGTCAAATTGAAGATCCATAGTGATTTGTAAAGCCCCCGATCTAGGCTATGAAAATATACAATAAAAAATAGGGCTTACCGTGAAAAATTTCAAGGTTGACCTTCACGTGACCTTGGCATTTGGTATCCGAGGTCAAATTGACATAGCCACATTCTTTCTCCCTTGAAACGAAACAAGTTTTGCTTAAAACATTTTTCATTACAATCCGTACTTTCCTAGATATGAGCTTGCAACACTTCACCCGAGACACCCTGTATATGGATATTTTTCACGATTACAGGTTTTGCGGCATTTCCTTCCGGCTCTCTTTTCCTCGAGCGAACTCGCGCCACGCGTCTACTTCACTCACTCCTTCACGTCTTTCTGCTCCTCGTTAAAGTCTTGATCATTCGCGTCCGCTTGATTTTCATCTAACCAGAACATCATGAGAGGGACGTTGAGGCTCGCACGCTCGCACAAATGGATTACACCATCCTTTCGCGAAAAGCACGTGGGCTATGAATATTTAATCCCGCTCGGGCTATGAATAACCGCGGTAGACTAGAGGCCTCTTGCTCCCAATGGAGAAAAGATAGTAGGAGGGGGGGAGGGGGTCGAGCGCGTTGAACAATGAGTGCTACCCCTAATTTTATCGGAGAGCAACGTGCGGATAAGGAATTTCGGTTTTTCACTGTACCCAGGTCGCTGAATCGTGTTATTGTATCTCCATATAATGGCTCCTGCCATTTTATTAATGTGTTATTACGCCATTTTATTATTGTGTTAGTTATTATTATATTTGTAGGTTGTCATTATATTACTCCATTATTATTATATAAGGTATTCTATTATATTTATATTGGGGTTATATAAATATAATATTATTCTATTATTATTTTTCTATTATTATTTTAATAGAAAATATTATTTTACAAGATTGTCTATTATTATTTTACAAGATTGTATACATATGAGGCATTCCACGTCACTTCAGCCATAAAAAAAAATCCACAAATAATTTTGAAAAATCGAGTTACTTTATTGAAAAATATTCACCGAGTGTCGAAATTTTCAAAAAAATTTCTGACGTTTTTTTTCGTCGATTACCATTTGTTAACATTTTTCCATTCAAGTGGCTGTATCTTTGGCAGAATTTGACGTATTGACATTCGTAAAAAACAAAAATGTCCGTCTTTTTCTAGCCTCCTAGAAAAAAATTAATTTAGATTTTATTGAGCAAGTCGAACGTCCGTTTCAGGGCAAAATATGCAAAAACATTTTTTTTTTCTCACGGAAAGGAACTCGTTATTTTTTTTTAATTTCCCCGAATTTTGAATACGAAAAACTGATTTTTGGAATTTTTTAATGGGATTCCTAAACACCGTGATTCCTAAACACCTAAAATCGCAAACTGTGATCCAGCATACATATGTTTTAGAACATCGTTTACAATTATTATTTTTATTAAAACTACTTGAAATGAAAACGACCTGTTTATGTTAACTTAGAAATTACTACAGAGCATAACAAGTTTTGAGAAAATTATATTATTATGATGTCTATTGGAGGGGAAAAAAAATTGACGAATAATCGAGAAAAAAAATTAAAAGTCGTTTGAGCACACCTAAAAAAATGTTTAGACCTCTCAAATTTTATATGAATTACTTTTTCATAACGTAGTAACATTTTCTGTTGAGTACCGTGAATTTTTATTTAAAATTTTTTTTTTTATTTATTTTTTTTACCACCCTAAATATGATAATTTCAATAATAATCATAACAATAACAACAATAACAATACTGAAGACTACAACAATCTGAACAATGATAATAAAATTAATAAGAAGGATACAATTATTATTAGCTACGGTGATTTTCGTTAAATTCTCGAAATTTTAACGGAAATTTTAACACCAACATTTATAACTTAAAATCTCAAAAGTACGATTTTTTATAATACCTAGTTTCATAGCCTACTTTTATACTAAATTCAGATAATTATAAATTATTTTATATTAAAAAAAGAAGATAGCCGAACTAAAGAAGTTTATTTGAAAACGAGACGAGTCTTGTCTGTAAATCTGAAAATCTTTATCGCTGCATACAATACAAGTGTAGGGGGTCATCTGTCTGCAATTTTCGACTTTGTAGAAACTTTCTTTTTAGATCGGTAATATTAGCTACATCGATTGAAAGTGTGGGGGGGGGGGGGCTTGGAAGAGAAAGAGGAGGGAGAGGAGATGGTGGTGAGTAAGAATCCTACACAGTGGGGTATCGCAGACCCTTCTCAGTATCTTATGTAAGATAATCGACAATTCCACCAAAACGTAAAAAAACAAATAGGGTTTGAATGGGTAGTTTTGCTATCGATAGGATTTCAAGGCAAGCGAAGCCGACGGGATAGATTTCAAATAAATACATCAATAAATGAATCAAACGATAACCAACAAAATCAATAAATAACAAATATATATATATATAGCACATGTAGGAAAAATTCTATTACGGTTTATAGTTCATGTCTACTATTCTGTTATCATAAATTCTCTACTACTTATTATCATTATTGTTATTGTTAGTACGATATATAATTGTTATTATTCAATAATTATTATAATTATAACAAATTGACATTTATTTTTATCGACAATTTGATTGATAATTGACAATTATCATTATTATTATTATCAGTATCGCCATGATTAATAATACATTATAATAAATAATTATTTCATATTATTATTATTTTTTTCCATCGTTACACGCAATATAATGATAATAAAAAATGCCCGCGACAGAGTTAGGAGGGGGGGGAGTAATTTATTCTCAATTATCGTACTTTGATATTTTTAAATCCTGTACAAACAATTGAGCTTTTCCCGTTCACTCGAGTTCGCCGATCCTTCGTGAGAGTTGCGGGCAAATTTTTGGAGAGACCAAGGCAAAGTGGCCATCGGCGTTTCGGAAAGCGGCGGCGCCACTTATTACTGTGTCTCCTTCATCTTAAGACTTCTTATATTACTCGTTAGCCCCGAGGGGCGTTTCAGAAGGGCCACTTCCTGTCGCCGATAAACTTCTGCAACGAGTACAGCAGGTACGGGTTCGGGTAAAAGTCAAAGAAAAGTTGTGTCGGTACGCCGTAATAATTGAAAAGCCCGGTGGCGGTGGCGAGCCAGCCGTTTCTACTTATTGCCGGCGCACGCGCCTGCTCCGCGTTGGATCGAGCGCGGGGGCCTCGACTGAATCTCACGCTCCGCTGTATTATTTTACCTGGCGAGATATTTCACGCTGATTGTCACCGTCAAGGGATGCCTTTAGGCGTGGAAAACATTTACTGATTTTCATGATTTTTTTAAAAGATTTTTTCACGAATTTCAAGACTTAGGGTATTTTTTGTTACTACTTTTCGTTGTTACGTGGTATTTTTTCTTTAATTAACATTTGAAAATGGCGGAAGTGTGGAGCGGTTTTCTAAACTGCACTTTCAAGACTGGCGTGACGGATAGCTGACAAAGTAATTAGCTGAAAAACTAATTCCTCTCTTTTTTTTGGTTCATATTCTGCGTATGAGTGTTAAGGGGTTACGTGGGTTTCGAAGCTAAAAGAAGCATATTTGCTCTATTCAAAAAAATATATAATATATAAATTATTTTATTTAAAATGTTAAACACATAAAAGAGTAACATTTCAACAATACAGTAGAACCTCGATTACCCGAACCAATTGGGACCGAGACTAGTTCGGATAATCAAAAGTTCGGATAATCGAAACGTGGGTTATTTGGGACGGGATCATAAACAACACCTTTTTACATAAAAACAGTACAGTACATGTCAAATTTTAATATATATGTATGTACTGTTTTTATGTACATACATATATCAGGTGTTTAATATATATATATATATATATATATATATATATATATATATATATATATATATATATATATATTAAAATTTGACATGTACTGTACTGTTTTTATGTAAAAAGTTGTTGTTTATGATCTCGTCGTGAACGCGTTACGGCCGTTCGTCAATTAAAAATGGACGATTTTATAAAAAAAAATATCAAAAAAGGCATTCAACTTTTTTCAGGTGTTTATTTAATATATATATATATATATATATATATATATATATATATATATATATATATATATATATATTAAACACCAAAAAAAAGTTGAATGCCTTTTTTGATATTTTTTTTATAAAATCGTCCATTTTTAATTGACGAACGGCCGTAACGCGTTTTTGAGCGGCTAAGTCTCGCAGCCGTGTGAGAAGGAGAAGTTGCGTTGGGTTGCTCATTGTTGCTCACGGCAGTGGCAGCGAGCAACTGAGCGTTCGGATAAACTAAGCCATCGTTCGGATAATTGAGGGTTCGGATGATCGAGGATCGGATAATCGAGGTTGTACTATATTAAAAAAAAAAAAATTTCCGAAAATTTGGGAAATGCAGTCGGTAGGATCTGGTTTCCGGAGACCCTTAAAAAACGTGTCCCCGTGGTGGTCAGGATAACTCATGATAGCTTTATCCGAAATTTAAAAAACCAAATTTTTTCTTTCAGATTTTTTTTCAATTGAAATTTGAATCTTTGCAGAGTTGTATGCAAAATAGTTCAACTTTTGGTACAATTTACACTCGAATAGCCTTGTAAGATTCGTTTTAATGGAAAAAAAAACCTTCGTGCAATCACTGGTCAATGCCATTTTAAAGAAGTGTGCAAAATTTTTAATACGATCGGTGCATTAGTTTTTGAGAAATCGTGTCCACCGACTTCAACAATAGTGTTTTGAGAAAAATGCGATATACCTGCGTCGGTCCCGGCCGGTCTTTCCCCACGGGGGGAATTCCCAAAGGCTCTCTGTCCTAGACTTTTACTCCGATTGAATTGAAACTTTGGGAGAATATTCTAGACAAATTGTACTATTAGATAATAAAATTTTGAAAAATTCGATTTTTTTAATTTTCAAACCCACGTAACCCCTTGAAGACAGAATGATCTTCGTTGATGTTTTTCAGATTGGTCCCGCTGACGCTACGTGTCCCACCGTCCGACAACATCAGCCGTAACTCGTTGGGAAGAGTGTGCCATACTTCCGCTATTTTTAAAGATTAATAAAAAATGTACCATTCAACCAGCCGTTGAAGGAAATTTTGTATACCGAGGCTCTATGATACCCCATTAACGTTGTAATCTTTTAATTTTTTGAATTGAAAATTTACACGAAATAAGTTCAATATATGCTTAATAACATACCTTTTTTTCAAGTCCTAAATAAATAATCTAGTATACAAAAAAAATCGGAAAAACAACCTTTTCGGCCCGTCACAGTGTTGTCCTCCCTTAAGGGGTTACGTGGGTTTGGAAATTTCCAAAAATCCATTTTTTAATTTTATTATCTAATAGTACAATATGTCTAGAATATTCTTCCAAAGTTTTAAGCCAATCGGAGTAAAAGTCTAGGATAGAGAGCCTCTGTGAATTCCCCCCGTTGGGAACGACCGGCCGGGAGCGGAGCAGGTAATCGAATTTTTCTCAAAACACTACTTTTGGAGTCGGTGGACACGACTTCTCAAACACTAATGCACCGATCTTATTGAAATTTTGCACTCTTCTTCAAAATAGCATTGCCTAGTGATTGAACGCAGGTTTGTTTTTTTTATTTCAACTAACTTTGCGAGACTATACGTAGTGTAAATTGTACCAAAACTTGAACTATTTTGCATACAACTCTGCCAAAAAATCAAAATTCTATTTTTTTAAAATCCTTCGTTCAATCACGAGCTATACTACTGTGTCCAAAAAATAAGGTGACATTGTATTTATTTCGAAAATTCTTTATTTATTTTTCCAAATCAATTTCATCCCCTTCAAAGTAATCCCCTCCCGATGCAATGCACTTATGCCAACGGATTTTCCAATCTTCGAAACACTGATTGTAGTCACTTTCCGGGATGGCCTTCAGTTCCGTCTTCGCTGCGGCTTGAATCTCCTCTATCGTATCAAAACGGTGTCCCCGGAGCGATCTTTTGAGCTTGCTGATCAGCCAGAAGTCGTACGGCGGCCAGATCAGGTGAATACGGTGGTTGCGGAACGATATGGGTTGAGTTTTTGGCGCCGTGCGTCTTCTGGCTGTTCAGCAAGCTCAAAAGATCGCTCCGGGGACACCGTTTTGATACGATAGAGGAGATTATCTACTAAAAGAAAAGAAATCATTTTTTCATTTCAGATAGAGCTATCGTGAGTTATCCTGACCAACAACGAGGACCCTTTTTTTTAGGGGTCGCCGTAAACCAGGACCGACCGGCTCAATTTCCCAAATTCTTGGATGAATTTTTTTTTTAATATTGTTGAAATGTTGCTCTCTTATGTGCTTAACATTTTGAATAAAATTGATTATATATTATATTTTTTTTCAATACAGAAAATATGCTTTTTTTGGCTGCGAAACCCACATAAGCCCTTAATTGTAACACATATACACGGTGATTCACAACGTAGGGTTTGCTTGGTAAGCATGTCGAGTGGGTCATTGCGAGCACAATTTGAATAAAACATGTCTCTTGTAACCTGACATTGGGTATTACGATGCCCGTTACACGCGCTCCTATTTTCGAGACCTGCCTCCCTTCTCTCTCTCTCTCTCTCTCTCTCTCTCTCTCTCTCTCTCTCTCCCTTTGGTATATTGTGTTCTTGGGTACCCAGATAGACAGTCGTGATCATCACGCCGTGCATACAAAAAATAAATAATTAATCTAATTCACAGGAAAGCATATTTGAAGATATATATCTTCAAATATGCTTTCCTGATAGAATTTATAAGGTTAAATATGGTTGCGGTGATATTACGTTCATTTTATGTTCGTGGTGTCGTAAGCCTTTGTGCTTCCCTTGCTTTTACGATGGTTTCCACCCTCCAATTTGTCAACATACTGATCTGATAGAAGAAGAATCAGAATAATTACCTAGCGCGAAATTGTCAAGTGTGAATTTGATTAATTATTTATTTTTTATACCATATTATTTTGCTTTCTCATTGTGACGTGATTAATAGATTAATTATTTGTTATACAATATTATTTTGCTTTGTAATTGTGACTATATTATTAGATTAATTATTTTATTATAATAGACGAATTAAACTAGTAATACATATTTTCGAATTGACTTCTTTGCCTGCACATGCCTAAGTCTTATGAGAGATTATAAAATGAAAATAAAAATTAAATTAAAAAAAAAAAAGCATGGGGACGCGAACCGTGAACTTTCAGAGTGCCAGTCCGTCGTCTTACCGTATTAGCTACGGCCGCTCTTGTCTCAAGCGTCAACGCTTAACGTACTCTACGCGCGAGCCGAAACTCTCAAATTTTCAAATCGCGATATCTCAGCAGCTAAGGCCTATTGGAACAAAAATCAAAAACGACATTAATTCGGAGGTCTTCAGCTTTCATCACGCGAAAGGAGAACCCGATTGGCGACATCGAGGCTCTGCCTTCTCCTTGTTAGAAATATGCATATCGCCGTCATAGGACGTATCACAGAAACACGCATATCGTCGTCATATTGCGCTCATGGGATGTATCACTGAGAAATATGCATATCGCCGTCATAGGATGTATCACTGAGAAACACGCATATCGCCGTCATGTTGCGCCCATCGAATGTATCACTGACAAACATGCATATCGCCGTCATATTGCTTGCATGGCATGTCTACTACCAGTGCTAACCCAGTGAATTCATCAACACAGTCATTGGATGACTTCCATATGACGTAAAATTTGCAGATATTAATTGTGGACACTTGAACACAGCGATATGAGTTCAACGTGCTTCAAACGTACGATGCATTTGTAAACGACATACTGAGATCAAAATGCTTTGTACATTCACTATACTAAATGAGTTCACGGCGTTGCGTCATGATATGTAGTCAATATGCTGTAAAATTTGCTTCATCAATTGTATGCACGGCGTGATGATCACGTCTGTCTATCTGGGTAGATATTCGTGAGCCAAATTTGCTAATCTGATGAATTCACTGCATGCGTATTCGCGTGAGAACAACTTTGCTTCATTTGGATGTATTATTGTGAATCATCATGTGATGCAAATATGACTTCAACGGGAGCACTCATAAGGGATACACAGCTGTGAGACTTTCTATGCCGAAGTGATGATGTACATATGATGCCAATATGAGGTACATCCGTCTATCTGGGTAATATAGGGTTCCTTTTATTTTGATTTCGCGTTTTTGTTTTTGTTTTCTATACAGTCGTTTTTTGCGCTTCGTATCGAGTCATTTTTGGAAAGGTTTTTCTCGGGTTTTTTCCTCTGCTTTTTTAGTCACTTCGTGTTTTAAAAAAATATATTTTTCTTTGTCTCTCTCTGTCTCTTTCTGTCCTACGAAAAGCTTCGTTCGAAAACTTTCTCGCCCTCGCCATGCATGTTTCGCTCGCGTATGACTCGAAATTACAAGCCAAAGGAGAAATAAAGAGAAACAAGGGGGGGGGCGAGAGTGTATTTAGCGTACACGTTTAATCGACTGCCGCGATAAAATACTCCGTCGTCGGACAATTTCCGTGGCCGCGCAGTGCGGAAAACGCGGCGGACATTGCATTCGAGCGTTCGAGAGAGCACTCGGCCACAAGTCTCGCGTTGTTTTCCCATACGGCGGCGAAAGGGGAGAATTACCGTCGTCGCGGCTTTCGCCGCGTATAAACTCGCCGCGTTAACGCAACATTGAATAAAACGCTTAAGCACGAGTACCGGCTTAAACGAGCTTACCCCCGAAGCGGCCATTTTCGATACCCCCAGCCTCTCTTGCAACTCACGCCGAATACCTTCGAAATAAGTTTTATACATATACAGGGTGTCTCAAAAAAGCGTTACGAGCTTGTATTTAAAAAAAATACGAATTATAATTTAAAAAAACGTCTCAAATGAAAGTTGTTTTGTTTCAAGACAGGAATTTTCAATTAGAAGCCTCAGTTTTATTATATTTTCTAAAAGCTTACCTCCGAAGCTTTTGAAAACGCGATGGATAAGTCTTTTTTTATGAAGTATTTTTCTACTTAGGAAACGTGAGAGTTACAATATCACCGGTATCGGCATTGCCCAAAGCGAACCCCTATAATGCTGATGGGTTTAAAAAATCATAATCCGTACTTTCTTAGATATAAGCTTAAAATACTTTATCCGAGACACCCCGTATATGTATGTGTGTGTATCTATCTATCTGTGTGTGTGTGTGTATATATATGGGTGTGTGTTGTCATAAATACATATCCATATATGCATGTGTATATGTACGTATGTATGTGTGTATAGCGATTGTACCGGGCCTGGTCGAATGCAGCGGCCGAAAGTATATAATGAAATAAATTGCAGCACTCTCAGCGAAATGCTACGCGGCATGGATTTACGTAGCTATGCAGAAACTCCAGGCTAGCAGAGAACTGTCACAGGCGACACTCCGAAATCCACAGAGCGAAAGCGCATTCGCTGTGTCCAATCGTCACAGCAGTATATATACCTATACACACTCTCTCTCTCTCTCTCTCTCTCTCTCTCTCTCTCTCTCTCTCTCTCAAATGGGAAACCTTCAATTTTAATTCGCGACCTCGAAATATTTTTTGACAACACCCCCCTTTCACGAAACTTCGTTTTTGGGTACCAACTAAAGGTTTTCGGGCACGATGAGTCAAAAAAAAGTTGCCCTGAAAACCTTTAGTTGGTACCCAAAAACGAAGTTTCGTGAAAGGGGGGTTTTGTCAAAAAATATTTAGAGGTAGCGAATTAAAATTGAAGGTTTCCCATGTGATTAACATTGAAAAAAATGTTTTTCTCATTATTAGTGTTACCACTCCGTGAATTTTGATATCGCGATATTTTCCAAGTGGGTTTTCGTAGGAAATATGATTTTCCACAATAAAGTTCATTGAGCCATGGCCGCAAATTCAACCGTTTCAGCCGCATCATTATCTCAAGTGAATATGGTGCAAAATATCTATTCAAACGATTGTAACGCCTAAGCTATTAGATATATCGAAAAAAATTCAAATGAGAACTTTGTAGAGAAAGTAATTTTCTACAAAAAAGTCTTATAAGCCGAGCCCGAAAATTCAACTCTTTCTCAGCTATAGGTGGATGAAGTAAAATAAATAGATTTTTGTTAAACAAAAAATGAACATGTTCCATCGAAAGTGCAAAGAGCCGCTTTCAAAGTCGTGATTTCTCTATGGACAACAAGGACTGCGGAAAACCACCCAAAGGAAGGCTTTCATTGGGAGTTGCTGAAAGCGTCGGAAAGCATCACCAAATTCTTCCTCGTGGAATCCGATTGTTGGCCGAACCTGGAACCAAAATGGACCAGGATCTCTTCCAATGGGCCACTCCACCGGTCTCTTCCAATGAACTTTCTTTCGCTCAAAAATGGGCGTTTTCTTATGGGATATTCCACGTCATTTTACCTAGCCCGTAACCCTAACCATGTCTTGTTTTCCTGATTTTTTCTGTAAAATTGTCATGAAAGATCATTTCGTCATGGAAGAAATTTTTTTTAATCCAAAACATTTTTTTTTATTCAGCACAAATAAAAAATAAACCGTTTTAGACCTATCAAAGTTGAATTGGAAATCACAAAATCATTTAATAGCATTATTGGAGATTAAAATGTAATTTTTTTTATATGATTGATTGGAAAAAAATATAAGGAAAAATGAGCCCACGATGAGACTAGGCTTAAAAATCATAGAATGGGTCATTTTATTTTAGAAAATTTTTTGAAAAAATAAAAAATGTGAAATATCTTTAAAAAAAATAGTTTTCAATTTAGAAGCAAAAAAAATCGTTGACATTGATAACTGATAATTTTTTCATATTTTGCAACGAAAGTATGCTTCAAAATGTTAGGAAGTTATATATCGACATTTGTCGATATCTCAATTACTTCCGGAGTTATCAGCCTTCCGAAATCGACATTATTTGGAAAGTTATAATTCCTAAAAGAGAAAAGATAAAAATCTAAATATTGGTATTGATGTTCTTTTCATGGGGTACAATTTTACAACAACAAAAAATCAGGAAAATAAAAAATGGTCGGGCTTACGGAGTAGGTGAAATGGCGTGGAATGTCCCATTTGCAACTACTTATTATTATTCTTTTCTCATGCAGCAATTATCACTTATTGTATATTCGAAGTTACGTTCGTTCTATTTATACGTGTTTATTATATATTGTGCCGTGTCAAAACGCGGATGTTTTTTTAGCTTGTATTTATTTATTATTTTATCGCTCTATTTATTGAGCGCTCGATTGGAGGGATTGTAAAGCGGATTTGCGTGAAATGCGAGGATTGGGTTGGACGCGATGTTAAAATATGAACCGCGCATAAAAATTAAGGCCATTGAAAAGTGGCATTTAAAATGGTGAATTGGCCCATTCCGTGTCGCGTTCGGGTTTTTCGCGGGCAACGGACTTCATCCCCTGAAAGTATATGAAGTATGTAGTGCGTATTTACTGCGTCTGTAATCCGCTCGAACGCAGAGCCGTTCTCTCGTTGATTTATTCATTTTTTAAATGCAAGTGCCGCTTTTAGCATCAGTTTTCACTCGAACTTATTCTCTGCCCGTTGCATAATCGATGGAAGCGTTTTTCAAAAAATGAATAAAAGATTGCCCGCCTCCCTTGAAATGTACGGCAAACGAATTTTATGATTCACCTCGAGTATATTTATCTATAATTTATGGGATAATTCCTAGTCGTCTATTAATATATTTATAATATTTATTTCTTATTTCTGAGTATATTTGGGACCTATAGCTGTCGTTTATAATAAATAAGCTCGACCATGGTAGAATTGATTAACATATTTATGTTTATTTTTTTTTAGTGAGTAAACATAATTTAAATATGTAGTGTATTTGATTTGCGTGAACAATACTTAATGAATTGATACAAAACTTTTTTTTTCATGTTTAGATATAAATGTATCTTATTTATTATTTATAAGTATATTTGTAATATTCAATTACTGTTTATAAAGAATAAATATGATGGTTGTATAATGTTTATTCATTATAGATTAATGTAAGTATAATGTTTATATATTGTTTATCCATTGAGTGAACATAGTTGGAAGAAGTTTTGTATTCAATTTAAATAAATAATACTCACACGACTGTGACGGTAAATCGATGAATTTTTCATTTTCTCTAAGTATACATATTCAAGAATACGTGAAAAAATATTCAAGTTGAAATATTGAAAATTGACCAAGTTACAGACGATTTCGTGAGAGCAGGTAGCGTAACGATCCACGTGTACTAAAACTTTCAATCGCCTTTTTCCCGAAACAACACTTTTTGCCCATGCCGGAATCATAACTCTATCTATAATTGTCCGGTTTTCAATTTTGTTTAACCCACATGTTCGTAATTGTAGTAGCTGTCGTTGTAGCCTTATTTTTAATTGAGTATTTTTTGAGCCACCGAATAAAAGTAAAAAAATTCGCCAGAATTACACTTTTTTTCAACACCCACGATTTTGTGAATTTTCTCTCGGAAAACGAAAAATAAAAATTTATTTTTATTTTCCAGACCAACCATTATTAAGTTATCGATCCGGCAGTTGAACGACATTTTTTATACCGAGGTTCCATTATACCTCAATACCGTTATTAGTTTTTTTTTTTCTAAATAAAAAATCACACAAAATACGCTCAATGTATGCGTAACAACGTACTTTTTTTTCAATTCCTAAATGAATAATCTAATGGACAAAGAAAATTCGGAAAATACGACCCTTTTTCAGCGCGTCACAGTGGTGTCGTCCCTTCATTAATCGACACTGAAGTAAACTTTTTTCTTCGCCTATGAATGTCTGTTATGTTTATTTATGGTTTATGAGTATACATATACGTAATATTTAATAATTGTATACTCATCGAGTAAATACTAGTCAATGAATTGATAATAAATTGAAATTTTATATTTTTATTTGAAATTATATATTTGATTATTAAATTGGTTTATATTTTTATCTAAACATATATTTTTCTATTTAGATCTGAAATTATATATTTATAAATTTGGCGCTCTCGTAAGTATTAATATTTCCTCGTTTTTCTCACAATGTAAGTAAGGATTTTTAAAATAATTCGAACACCGGAACGTTTCCGGAAAAAAATTGCGTTCTCGCGAAAGCAAAAAGAGTTACAAAAAATCCGGAAAACGAAGGGTGTCATACGGATCGTTTTTTTCTGCTCCCATCTTGAATTCCGATTTCCATTGCTGTGGTCGACCTGCATACACTCATACCCCGTTATTTAACACCCCCCGCATTCTACTTCCGGCACATCTAGTCAAAATCCAAAGTTTCTTCCGGACGATTTGCCGTGTACTACGAAACTCTCGTTCTCCCGCTAACTTTTTCTGCCCATCCACCATATTCGTCCAACCATGCACGAGAAAGTGTTTAAAAAAAATCCAGACGGACGCATAAACATTCCATAAATTCTCCAAATTTTCGTGAAAAATAAACTTCCCGCCAGTTTTATAGAAGATTACGAGTTCGTAAACGGTTAAAAGTATTGAAGAGATTCTTCATATTTGTAACAAAAGACTTAGGCAAATCGCCAAGACATGTATCCGTTTTTCATCGGTAAATGTATATACAAGTTTTTTCGGTTTAAACTGCGTATCCACAATTTTCCTCAATTTGTATAGAAAATTTGCAGTTGCGCAAAAAAAGTCACTTGGATTAACAAAATTGTACATCGACACATGCCCAACGATGTAAATACCGACGAAACGATAAAACCTTATATTAAATATTATTGATATTAAATGATGGAATATTATCAATATTGAGTATTATTTTGAGTAAGTAAATAATATTTCATGAACAATGAAATAAGATGAAATAAGATGAACCTCGATATAACGAAGATTTGTCCATTCCCATCAGATAGACACCCGAAACATTGATACAACAACATAATAATATATATTGGGCTCTAATTCCTTGTCAAAGTTGCTCTAATTTAAACCTTTATTTCTTTAAAAAATGTCCCTATATTTTTATAGTAGTAATATACATATATATTTTTTAAAGAACATTAAAAAAAAAACATGATCTCGATATAACGAAAACTCGATGTAACGAACTTTCCTGGAGATTCGTTATATCGAGGTTCGACTGCAGAACAAAATAATATTCAATTAATAATTAAATATTATTCCGAGTATTCGTTCGTTCGATGCAATAAATAATTATTGAAATAACTCCACTTTCCGTTTGGTTCAATAAATAATTTGTCGACACCCCCACTACGTGTATATATGTATATTCGGGTGGCACAATTTTGAACTCTATTTTTTTTCCTTTTTGTCATAATTAAATTAGCTGCTTAAAAACAAACAAAAAAAATGTCGGGGAAGCTGCGATCGGCCAAAAAATGTTGAGGTCACCCAAGCTTCCCAAAAATTCAAATTTTTATTGAAAAGACGATGTCTTTTTTCATCCACTTCTCACCTATGAATTTTACGTTTTATAATTTTTAAATCAACCTCGCGACAGCTCCTGCTGGCCGATGAATATTAAGTGTTCGCTCAAAAGCTTCGAAATTTCCAATTTTCGCGATTTTTTTTACTCTTCTCACTCACAAATACGACGCTTTGTAAAATTTTCGAAACAATTAATCCTTTTTTTCTTTAGAAACAGATTTTTCAAATTTACCTCACACTTTTAACTCAAGCATTATAATCTCTGTTCTCATAAAATAATTCTTCAAAGCTCTTGTCCGTAAACAAAATTATAGGTCGTTTTATTCGTAAAACTGAAATGGCAGCTGTTTCCCACCCATCGTAATGCGTCCCACAGTTGGTCTCGTTAGTCAAACTGCGGACCAATCGTAGCTATACTCTATGACGAGCGACGCCGTTATACAATAATACATAATAATACATATCGTCTAATCGGACTTGCTACAAATTACAATAATAAATTATTCACGAAATACAACAATCTGCTGGTTATTTTGTTTTTATGCTACAAAAATCATAGTACTTGCGAGATTTTTTGTTGGCCGAAATTCTGAATTTCGAAAACTTCGAGCGACCACTAAATATACATGGGCCGGCTAGAGCTTTCGTGGCGTTCATTTAAAAATTGTAAAGTGTATTGCCGCCTCCGCGACAATTGTTTTTTTCTTTGACAAAGATAATTGGTTGTTGCGGAAAAGGAAAAAAAATTTGACCTCAAAACCGTGCCGACCTAAATAATATATATCGATCGGTTAATCAATTGGGCTAATTAAATCATATTACTTGATTGTGTTCTATTATTAGTTAAATATAATCAACTTACTTGGAATATTATTTAATTATTCTTTAAATATATAATATTAATAATATTTAATCATATATATATATATATATATATATATATATATATATATATATATATATATATATATATATATATATATATATGGCGTCCTGTTATGAATAGATAATCCTGCAACTGTCGATAGGTCAGATCATGTCCTACTATACGTTGAAATTTCAGTTTAGTAAAAGCCCCACAGTTTTCGAGATTTTGGGCTTTGTGTTATTTAAAAAAAAATCGTATACTTTTGATTCTTCGCTGCCTTTTCTACAAATTATACAAACGATTTCTACAAATGATGATGCGTAGTACATTTTTTTACACCGCAGGCTATCAATGTCAGATGTTCAACTTGGTTTGTATGAAAATTCTGCATAAGATCTTTTTTCATAAAGTTTTCTTAACATTTAAGGTCAAAAAGACGACTTTCATATCTAAAGCAAATAACCAAGAGTACTTTTTTTTAAACATCGTGTCAAAAAAGGTTATCATTTGTAAAAATTACATGCGAAATGGGAAAAGCAGATGTTTTTGTTTCATAAAAAGAACAAAACCCGAAAACACCAAAACTGTGGAATTTTTAATAAACTGAAATTCCAGGATACAGTAGGGCATGATCTGACCTATCCACAGTTGCAGGACTATCTATTCATAACAGGAGACTCTGTATGTGAGTATAAATCGATACGTACTATTCAAAACGTGATGCACTGAGAAAAAAAACCAATTAAATAAAAAAAAAATATCCAAATGGTTGATCCAAATAAACGTGCTGCTGCGGAGTGCTATCGATATATGAGATTGTTACAATACTACAAAATATTGGAAAATGTGATTGATTTAAATAACATATTGTTTATTTGAAAAAGCGCTTTTCTTCTCTGAATATCTGCATTATCCTTCAAATAAAATTATATTCTATTGAAACCATTCTATATACAATCCGTAGATGTATGAATGGAATAATTAAGCGGTTGCTACATTTTTTATTTCGTACAAAAATATAATCAATAGAATGAATTATTTCTTTATTACATCGAAACGAATATGCCATGAGACGTAAGTTTTTCAATTTGTTTTAAATATTAAATAAAAAGTGAGCATTAGAATGATCATCCACGATAATAGTGGAGAGAATATCAAATATCCAATGGAATATCCATGGAGAGAATATCAGATATTCAACTGATGAGAACAGATTGACTTAGCACTTTGATCTTAGCCACAGGCCAAGAAGCGATAGTCTTGAGAGTTTCTCCGGCGTTAAAGTAGATTTTCGTTTCACGCTACGCTTACGAGAAACAAGCGCGCGTGCGGCTTCTAGCGGTTACTTCGAGAACTACGGGTTTCCTCACACCTATAATTTTGGTGCCTCCCGGCCATGATTTGGTTGAATTTTTTCAACCAAATGCGCAACAAACAAATTTTATTTTCGCATAATTTTCTAACCAATTCAGACATTTGCTTAATATTTTTCAATCAAAATAAAATATTAATATTTTAGCGAATAATGTACTTGGAAATTAATATCGGATATGGTGAAAAAAATAAAATAACATATTTACTCGATATAAATTTTATCTGAATCAAACGAGCAAAATTTAATTTTTCTTCTGTACTCGAATAAACAATATTCATGTTATGAATGAAACGCTTTTTTTGTTCGTTGCAGAACATGCATTCAAAACTATATAATTTGTTCGCGATAATTTTTTAGATAGTTTCAATGATATGTTGTTCTCGGCTAACACTATATCTTTTGAATTAAAAAGAAAACTTTTAATTTTATCATGTTATTAAAGTCAATAGGGTTTTGTTTGGACTAATAAATCTGATTATTTATACCAACAATTTTACAATTGATTTAACGAAATTTCATCAAATATACCTGTGAGCATAAATAATAAAAAAAAAATTGATAATGACATGAACATAAAAAAGACAGCAAAATATATTATAATACATCACCGACTGTTTTCGCCAATACATTCGTATTATTATTTCATTGGAACGATTGTCTGTCAAGTCGGATGACTTACCGAGCTATACATCGTGGATTTGCGATAGACCCCGTACGTGGAGGCGAAACTTTTCGTCTACGCGCGTGCTTGTGCACATACGTTATTTCATCGATATACATATGTATGCGTGTCCCATGGGAGATTTTGTTCTCGGCGACGACGCGGCAGAAGCGAATCTGTCAGCGAGACGATATAGCTAAAAACGACGCTCGATTCGAGAATCATATAATTCAAAAATCGTCGAGGAACCTGGAGACAGAGAGAGAGGGAGGGAGGGAGAGAGAGGGAGACAGAGAGTGAAAAAGGAAGTGAAGTAGAAAGAAGGAGGGAGAGAGAGAGAGCGAGAGAGAGAGAGAGAGAGAGGGAGACAGAGAGAGAGATACGATTCCTTCGGAATAGAATGTCGCAAAGTTTCGCGACTTATCGCGCGACACTTCCGGGGACGGATGTGTACGAGGCGCAGTGTGTGGCAGCCATCCACCGCACTACTCTCTCTCTCTCTCTCTCTCCCTCTCCCTCCCTCTCTCTCCCTCTCCCTCTCTCTCTCTCTCTCTCTCTCTCTCTCTCTCCCCCTCCCTCCCCCCTCTCCCCCTCCCTCCCTCCATCCCTCCGTCCCTCTCTCTCTCTCTCTCTCTCTCTCTCTCTCTCTCTCTCTCTCTCTCTCTCTCTCTCTCTCTCTCTCTCTCTCTCTCTCTCTCTCTCTCCCTCTCTCTCTCTCGCACCTTAAGCTTAAATCAGTTGTTAGATCGAGTGCTAAATGTAGGCTTGCGGCTTATTTATAGTTTGCCCCGTGACGAGCGCGTCACATCGTATTACCTTAGGCTCGAGTGGTTGAGCACTGCCGAACGTCGTAAGCTGCTACTTACGTCATTCATTCATACAGGCGATGTGCAAGTATGAGCGCCGCATTACCTGCTGCAGCGTTTTGGGCGCCCTGCACGTGTACCTCCGGTACGACTCCGGCGGCCACCGAGCAATAGCGATTGCGTAATTGCCACGTGTCGAACAAACTACTACTTTGAGGAGTCTTCTCACTTCAGACGCAAAAAAAGCTATTTTCATGAATTTTTTGATAGGTTTGTATTATAGATATTGATATAAAAGTTGTTACACCTAATAAATACACTTCCGAAATACATAAAAAATGTTTTGTATTTATTTAAGTCACGATTTATAGACGAAAACGGTAGTTAAAAAAAATGTCCTAAAAAATTGTAAGTCTGCGCTGTTGATGAAATGTCGGAGATGGATCATTCGAAACGAAAAAATCGAACGGTTCTAGATTCAGGATGTTAATGGCTATAGCGCATATCATACGATTTTTTTATATATGCCAAAATAATAAAATGGCGGACATTTTGCAAAAAACGAAAAACGTTTTTTTTCACCGTTTTTGGCAAAAATAGTATATATCGAAATTTAAAAAAATTCTTGCTAATTGCTATAGCTATAGTTGTAAAGAATATGTGGTTAAAATTGCGTAGATCGGTTCAGTAGTTTCGAAGATTTTATCAACAAGCGGTCGAAAAACGTGTTTAAAGTTTGTATGGGTTACGTAAATACATGATTTTTAAAAAATTGTATTTCGAAAGTGTCTTTATTAAGTATAACAACTTTTATATCAATATCTATAATATAAACCAGTAAAAAAAATTCATGAAAATACCCTTTTTTGGCGTCTAAAGTGAGAAGACCGCTTAAGGAGAGATATACACCTGATGGCCGAAAAAATCGATTTAGAAGCTATGAACATTCCGTCGACCGTAGAAGACCTACACTATGGGCCTGTTATCGATGATTCCATGTAAGTTGACAAATTTCATGATTTGTTCATTCCCAAATTTTCAAACGCGTTTTTCTCAAAACCACGTTTTTCAAATCGGTACCCAAAATTTCTCGAAAACCAATTACCCGATTGCCTTGAGTTTTTTTGTGGTTATTCTATACACCATTATCTAGTACTTGACATAGGATTTTTTCCGTTACTTTTTTTTGTTTTATAGGCAAAATAATAACTAATTTTTGGCCCAAAAATCACTATTTATTTTCAAACGTCCACCATTGTGTCATAAATCGATATTTTCAAAATCGGCTATGACCATTACTAGATTATAGTATCTAATTTATTCATCTTGTTGGTTTTTTTTTTCAGATGATTTTTGGAGAAACGTCAGTGGGTACCTTACACGCAGATTTTTTTACGACGCTCCAAGGATCATACAATATCCTTGTAAATTTTTGATATTTTTAAATAAAGAAAATTAAATATATTTTTGAATGATAGATAATTTTCTTTTAGATAATTAAAACCCCAATCCGACATCCAAGGATCATACAATATCCTTCTATATTTTTGATATTTTTAAATAAAGTAAATTAAATATATTTTTGAATGTATATACTTTTAGATCATTAAAACCCCAATCCGAAATCTCAAATGTTTTCCTTGAAAAAAATCGCAAAAATGACCTTTTTCCGGCTCCTAGGTGTATATCTCCCCTCAAATCATTCTGTGTGCTGTCAGGTCACATAATTCGTTGTACCATTCTATTGTGTTTATAAATTTTGAAAAAAAATTATGTTTAGATAGCAAACTAGTTAGAGAAAAAGCGAAAAAAGTTTCGATTGCCTATTTTACCAAAACTATTCAGTTTTGGTAAAAACGTTCAGTAAATACAGAATAATTCTCCGTAAAAAAATGTGTCCCCTACAATAAGAAGACACATAGCAACACCGCAGAACAGCATTGTTCAATATTTCCAGAAAAAAAAAAATTATCGTGCTCCCAAAGTTAAAAACCTATATCGTAAAAAATATTTGCCCTATAAATATTAATATTTTATGTTGTTTGTGTTATCTTCATTAACAAATAAAAGTGTTGGTTAATTTATAAGTAATGAAAAACTTTATTCGATTAAAAATTACTGCCAAATAAAAAATTTGTGTTGCAATTTTATTTTAAATATGCCGCGCAAACTTACGTCATTGGACCCGTGGAACGATGCGGTGTTGCCATATGCCTTCTTATTATAGGGGACTAATATATTTTACGGAAAATTATTCCGTCTAAATTTCAATGCAGACCCCGCAGTGTTAAAAGTTGTTATTTTAAAACTTATTATTTCCCAATCGTAATACATGTACGTAATACGTAAACATGCATATATGAACAATGTCTGGTTAAAATTTGAACAAAATCGATAGAAATCAAGAGCGCCCGGTCGTTGTAACTTTAGCGTGCACTGTCTCGTAAACTGCTTGATGGAGCTCATGGTGAAGCCAGTCCGAGTTCGGTTACTATCTGGACTTAATTACTTTGTATATACTATACTTATTATAAATATTACTTAATTTTAGTGTAATGTAGAGATAGTTCTTATGGATAGGATGTTCTGTACAAAAATTCAAATTGCTCGTGTAAAATCAGTGTTCTATGAACTCTATGATTTATATACATATATTTTCTATAGCACGGTACTCTTAGGTAGCGCTAGCTGCAGAGTACAAAATAAACATCTCTCTCTCTCTCTCTCTCTCTCTCTCTCTCTCTCTCTCTCTCTCTCTCTCTGTCTCTCTCTTTTTTCCCCGACTGTTTCTCTCTTCTCTTCTAACCATTTTGCTTGATATCCGTCGCGTCGTATGTCATTGTACCGAACGTGTGTGTGAGCTCTCGTAAAATAAGACATGAGCTTTCGATGACAAATGTAAGGTAAATGGTCTCCTACCTTTGCGGCTGCGGTACACGCGTCTCAAAGGCTCCGTACACGGATAATTCTACGTCTCGAGACTTACCTGAAACACACGAAAAAGAAATAGAACCGTTCAGTCGTAGCTTGATTTTTCAAAAAATAATATCAGGTAAATAATATCAGGCTTTTATATATAATATTTGATAGCACCCATATTAATGTAATGGTCACCGTAGGATAATAATGTTGTACACTTAATTATTGGTTGGATGTAAAAAAAAATTAGTCCAAATGTATTTGAAACCAATTTTTAAAATGTAATCTTCAGTAATGGTCTTATAAATATAATGGTTACGGTACAATAATAATATTGCATACTTAATTATTGGTTGAATTTAAAAATTATTTTTATTCAAAATGTACGTAAACCCAATATTTTGAACGTCATATTCACTAACGGTCATGTGAATATAATGATTACGGAAGAATAATAATATTGAATACCTAATTATTGATTTTATTTTTCGTTTAAATTTTATTCCACATTTCTGGGACAAATATTTATCAAAGTGTTGGTATTTTTTGTAAGATATGCATTAAAAGATACGCGTGTACTATATTTTTGCATGTTCACGAGATAAACGATAAAATATAATCTAACAATAATATAATATTATAGTATCAATGTAATAAACGTTATTATTACATTAAGATATTAGATAGTTGTCAGCTGAACCGAAATATTTAAAAAACGCGATTTTTCCCTTCGTATCATTTCAGTGAATAAAATAAATTGAACGATGAAAAATGTAATTTTTGAATTTGAGGATTCAAGTTCAAAGTGAAACTTCTGAGATACGAAAATCCCAAGACAAAAACATAGAGAGGCAAAACATAAACATATGAGGTCGTGGACAGAAAGAGAAACGATTTACGGACGATAACTCGCTGGGTATATATTACATATACGTTGTATTCGAGCGCCAGCGCTAAAGTAGTAAAGTCCGCAAACGGTCAGACGTTTCGATGCACAAAGCGGCCCCGAGACGAAGTAGCTTTTCCAATATAACACGCTATAGGGGCCGAGTTGAATGAGCAAACTGTTTCATTGCGAGCTTCGCCCAGTTCATACCAGGAGGTGGAGAAAATGCCACGAAACAGCAGTTTCGAAGCGTTCACGGCTAACCGTTATTTCGTCGGGGAGAAAAAAAATTCTCGTAAACGAAGAATGCACTACGATACGGTAAACATCCCGAGAACAACGCAGGAAATCGCTTTTTGCATCGTCGTTCCGGCAAACTCGTATATGTTTTTGTTAATTAAAAAGCAAGAAATTAATAAAGCCCAATTTTTTTTCACGTTATAATTGAGCATTGCAGCATGAGCAAATTGAAAAAGACTTTGATAAAGAATGAACTGAATTTTTTTGGTTTAGTTTAAAATGTAGTTTCATATATATATATGAAAAACATGGACATTTTAAACTAATCCAAAAGATTCAGTTTATTCTTTATCAAAGTCTTTTTCAATTTGCTTTAAGTTTAAAGTAAGTTTAAAATGTACATGTTTTTCATATATATATATATATATATATATATATATATATATATATATATATATATATATATATATATATATATATATATATATATATATATATATACATAGTCGGTGGCCCATATATTGTTGGCCGAAAGATGGCCCAAGGTTGCCACTTCCGATATGTAATATTTTGAATAAACCAGTTCATCGAAATCCTGCCAAATCACTGTCTTTTGCTCAAAAAATGGGCTGTTTAATATGCAACCACTTAATGTATATCTTATATATTGAATATACACATTACACTGCATTGCCAAATAATTCGAATTTTGTGGGTAATGGTGGACAATAAAAACTGGGTTCGGGACAAAAAACTGGACGAGCGAAATATGCTGTGCGATGAATGCAGATATTCGGCTGAGATTCTGGAATATCTTCAATGTTTATGAAATTTCGTCGAATCGCGTTTTACGAGTCGGCTCCCGTGACAGGATCACGTAAAAGAAGCGTTTGCGATGTTTTCTTGGATTCTTATAAGGACAAAAAAAAACCGATAAAAAAGAAGCATCGAGCGTTGGTATATCTATGCTAAGCACGTTCGCAGGTATGAATCGAGGATGGCTTTTTTTCCTTCGATTTCATTGAATAATCTACGAGCTGGGGAAAACGAGACAGGCGAGAGGGAGAGAGGGAAATTTTTAAATGGAAAAGAGAGAGTAGCCGAGACAAAGAGAAGGCGAGAGAGAGAGGGAGAGAGAGAGAGCGTTAGAAATAGACCAGAGGAAAAGGGAGACGATGAACGTTTACGAAAAATAAATGCCACCGAGTGATTTATCATCGCAGTGAGATTGGCCTTTAGCGCAGCACTTTTGGGGAGACCGGCGCGTGTCGTAAAAGCCCGTGAGCAAACACCCACATCCGTTTTGGCGAGCGTATTTCGCAAGGTGTGAAAAAACTCTCCACCCTTTTGCTTTTTCCATCCGCCTACCGAACATCGTCTTATGGCGCGCAGTGTACACGAAAGCGAAAGGAGTATCGGGGAATAATGCGTTGAAGTACTGGCTTTTCACTGCGGAAAAATCCAAATAGCTGGCGAAATTTTGCGTCGCTACAATTTGCGTCGCTACGTCCACAAGCCAAGCCGGGGTGGATAGGAAGAGGGTCATTCTTTCCCATTTAATTAGAGAGAAATTCCGTATGAGGCACAGCCGCGAGGGACATGGTAAACGCCATAAGAGAGAAAGAGAGAGAAAAGAGAGAGAGAGAGAGAGAGAGAGAATGATCCTCCGCCATCCTTGCCCATTACCGGCGGAGAGCGCGATAGCTGCCAGTTATTTACAGGGGAAGTGGTCCGTAAAGAAGTAGACCGAGCGGTCTAGACGCAGTAAAATGCTAAAAGAAAATAGTAACGCGACCACGGACCAAACAGCCTTTTTCCTACGTGGCCTATTTATATCCCCTCGAAACGTCGATGTATCAACGGAAACGCGTGTGTACATGGGCGAAACGTGTGTCGCCATCCTTGTAAGACGCGAGAAGGGAAGAATCGGCGCAACACGCCTTTCGGCACTTGCCATTTTGATACGCGGGCTAAAGTGCTCGAGGATAAATCGCCCGAGAGACTTGTAGTCCTAGCGGATCCAATGGTATCAATCCACATGGTTTGGAGTCACAATGAGGCCTGGACAGGCAACGGTGATTTGAGTTCATGAGCAAATAAACTGATGTCCACTTGTTCGGTTCCTTTGGGTTTGCTTCGGAGCAGAGTGAATCCGAATATACTTGGGCGGGAAGATCCAATGAGAGAATGAGTCAGAATGCAGCCTATGTATGCAGGGATGATCTGCGTTGGTGAACAGGTAGACTTACATGCAGGTGTCTACTTTCTTTATGGGGAGTTTGTGGCCGAGAGCCCGTGGGTCATGCTGGATGATTCTGAGCAGGGAAATCCAATGAAGAAACGAGCCATATGCAGCCTAGACATGCAGAGGTGATCTGCGTTCATGGATACGTAGCCAAACATCCAGATGTCAGTTTCCTTTTCGGGGGCTTCCTGGCTGAGTCCTTGGGTTCTGCTGGATGACCCTTGGGCAAGAAGATCCAACGAATGCACGAGTCACAATGTGCCTAGACAGGCAGGGCTCATCTGCGTTGATGAACAGGTAGCGTACCATCTAGGTGTTTGCTTCGTTTGCAGGTATCTGCTTCCTTTACGGGGACTTCTCGAACGAGCGGCCATCTGTCTTACTGGAAGATCCTTCGGCAAGAAGATCCAATGAGGCATTCAGGATTAATTTATGTTGATCAACAAGTAGACGGAGATCCGCATATCTGCTTCTCTTATGGTGACTTCTCGGCCGAATGACATTTCCGTTAGTATCTTGACTTCTTGTATCCTACGGGATGGTTGTTGAGGTGAGTGATCCAATGAGGGAATGAGTCACAATGGAGCCTAGACATTATGTGGTCATCTGCGTTAATGAGCAAGCAGACTAACATTATCTGCCTCCTCTCGGCCATCAAGCCAATGTATGGCTTGATGGCCGAGTGACCTTTTGCCCTAGTGTACCCAATGATCCTCGTGCAATAGCATCCAACGCGACTGCTAATAATAATGAAGAGCAGACATTCAGTGGTGATCTACATTAATGAAACAAATAGACAAAAATCCGGTTATATGCTGCCTTCGTGTCCGCTTCTTGGCCTCTTATTTCCGCGAAACACCAAACGAACTCCTGAACTCCGTGCACAATGGATGTATAGTTGGTACACGGCCGCGCGCGCCTCTTTGTTCGCTCTCATTCTCGTGTTATCGTTACGTCACGCTGCGCCAGGACAACTGGGGCAGTTTGCAGGATATAATGCATTTTCCCTGGCTCTATCAGCTTCCTTCTCTTTTCATTTTCGCCCTCCGTCGCTCTTTCTGCTTCCCCTTTCTGTTTCTCTCTATCGCGAAATATGTGTCACTGGAGCATACCATGAAACAATGGCTTTCCAATGTTGACACCAGAGCGCCCACCATACGCGCTTTCCAACTTGGCACTTTTCCGTTGAATGGAGCGTACTCATCGACGCGAGAATCAACAAACTCGTCGACTTCCATTTCGTTATTTATTCGATTAAGCTGGCGCGCATGCAGTGTCGTTACCAGCTATCGTTGCTTCGCTCCAGATTGAGGAAAAAGTAGGCGGGTCCAATTTCCGCAAATCAAATTGGGCAGCATGCTAGGCTCGCCCGGAACGACAGAGACAGAAAGAGACTGGGGCAAACGTTGATTCAGGCAATTTAGTAAACTGCCGTGAATCGACAAAATGTTGTATGGATGAAATCAGTAAACCATGATATTGGCAAATTAGTGAAATGGACAAATCGTTACGATATTAGTCAACTCGGAGTGCAAGTGAATCATCATGATTTTGGTAGAATGGTAATCCTGTCCCATCATGATGACATTTGGGAATCATAATGGTGTGGAAGTATCATCAAAGGTTGCCACAAATGAAACACCACCAAATTTTCTTTCTTTCTCTTTGGGAGGGACAGAAAGAGGCCACTCTCTCCCAATTCAATCCCTTCATCAGTTGGTACTGGGTCTCCCTTGCTGATAACCCATTCGTTATAGAATTATACGACGCGAGTGCCTGGCACTTGGCTTAGTCAGTGACTACTTTATTTCGGCTTTCTCACTGAATCTTTTCAGGCCGAATCAATCAGTGTTTCCTGTTCATAAAGCATCCAGACGCGATGTTGGATAACTCGGCGATGAATCGTACTAAAGCCTAACAATCGATCAATGCATCACTCTACGTTGAGCAATACCAAGCTAACTTTCGACTGCACACCCAAGTGAATTCCCTTCGGAAGTTTTGGTCCATTTTGATTTCAAGCCACTGTCCACCGCGAATCAGCTCCAGCCTATTGGCCAATGATTCCGTGCGGTTCTTTCTTGACCCAAACGAATCCGAAAGTGAAGAAACAAAACCCAAAAAAATACGCGTAAATACAGTGCCTATTCGGCTGCTGGGAAAATGAGTATCAGGCACGTGGAAATGATAAATCTGCTTGGTGCGTTTTTGCAGCAGCTCGCAACGTATCTCGTGGTAGGTTTAATTCCGTCATTACCCGAGGGAATTGCGACGAGTTTAGCGGCCGATAGTTTCATCAGGTTGGGATAATGGTTCGAGGACGAAAGGACAGGGTGGGTGGGGGAGAACTAAAGCGACAGAGAGGGGATGGAAGAAGGGTATCCTTGAAGCGGGCATCCGGGTCATAAAAGGTGAAAAGTTCGCACTAAACTTGTAATGACTGTGGAGATCATCAAGTTCGAGTGGAGTCGGCCATTACTGAGAAATACACGCAAGAGGGCGTCTCGCGATGCTCGATGGCCTTTTAAGGTGGAGAACGCCGCGTAGAATTGCGACGAGAAAGTACGAGACTGTACCCTCGCGTTTCCCACCCCCTTTAGGGATGAAAACGAATATATACGTGTATGAATATCCTTGTTCTGGATTATGCGAGAATAAATATGTATAAGGCAGGAGCATGGCGATTTACGATATTATATACCCCAGCTCCAAAAGTCGCGAAAGAGACATCTTGAGAGAGCGCATGTCTCGACCGAGCCTGCCCCCGCAACCCCGAGCCGTCTTTTGCTCGCTACTATTTTTCTCCTGTGACCTCCACCCCATTCCTTTTCAGCCTTGGCGAAGAGTTTCTCCGGCTTGCCGCAAATCCCTTGGGATATCTCTTTTCTCTTATACGTTCTTCCCCGTGAGATGCAAGGATGATGCAGGCTCGAGAATTCGCCAGTGTTCGAAACTCCAACGAAAGTAATGGCTCGATCGAGAATTCGCTATTTTCGTGATTGTGTCGATTTCGGTAAAAATAAAATGGAAAAATAGAAGAGGGAAAACGTCCACACGAGATAGGAAACATTGGGAATATTTTCAAATAAATGCATATATGTATTGAGCATATTTGTGCTTTATAGATATTGTCCAGTGCTCATGTTGTCCGGCCCTCTGTCTATTTGTATGCAGGGTGTCTCTCTTATCTCTGCCACCCGAAATAACTCGGTAGTTATCGACGTCATAAAAAAATGTTTCAGACAAAAGTTGCACGGTGTGAAGAGGGCCATCAAACGGGACCAATTTTTGTTTCGGTGGAGGCGCTGACGCACAGTAAAGGTCACCTCTACTTTTTAAAATACAATGGTATGTTTTTTTCAACCATCTTCTGGAGCACCTCAAGCCACATAAACAACATTAGGGGGCCAAAGTAGTTCAAGGTCATTCAAGGTCACCTATTAAAATGAAATACAAATCTAAATATCTAAGGTAGTTAGATTTGTATAATCGATAGTGACCTTGAATGACCTTCAACGACTTTGTACCCCGAATGTGTTTTATGCGGCTTGAGATGCTCCGCAAGATAGTTGAAAAAAATGTATCATCCCATTTAAAAAAGTGGAGGTGACCTTCACTATGCGTCAGCGCCTAGACCGAAATAAAAAAAAAATGGTCGCATTGGATGGTCCCCTTCACACCGTCCAACTTTTGTTTGGAAAACGTTTTTGTGACGTCGATAATTACCGAGTTATTTCGGGTGGCAGATATAAGAGGGACACCCTGGTATATGTACGCATTTATATATTTATATATTGCACATATAGCTCGTGCCGTTGCGAGTAAAATGCTACTTTTTAGTGTCGCACAACAAAAATTTGCCGAGATATTCGCGTTTAAAGGGTAACACTCCAGGATTTTGAAAAAATCGTTATTTTTTTTTTAATTGCTCAAACAATGCTTTAACATCATAAAAACGCGTTTTTTGCCAAACCAGTTTTTTTCAATATTAGCGAAGACATTACTTCAACACGGTTGCACGGATCAGCTTGCAATTTCGACAGTGGCTTCACAATTACCGCCTTTATAGAATCGTATTATTCGTCCGGATAGCGGCTCAGTTCACGCCGTATTTCCACGTACGTATTATTGTGATTCATGTCAGCTAGTATCCGAACGAATACCATATATATATAATCATCCGGATAGAATGTGCTAAATTGTTAAACAATCTGTCTGGACGAATAATTTACACGTATTTACACGTCTTCTGAATAAAATCTTTATAGTTTTGTTTGGGTTTGTTTGGTTTTGTTTGGCAAACCCAAACAACCCCAAACAAAACCAAACAATACCAAACAAACCCAAACAAAATTATAAAGATTTTATTCGGACGAATACGTGTAAATTATTCGTCCAGACAGATTGTTTAACAATTTAGCACATTCTGTCCGGATGATTATATATACATGTTATTCGTTCGGATACTAGCTGACACGAATCACAATAATACGTACGTGGAAATATGGCGTGAACTGAGCCGCTATCCGGACGGACTTATTCATCCGATAACCGGACGGCTAGCCGCAGCGTAGTTTTTAATAGGGCCGGGTCGAAATTCCGAACGTTGTATGATCAGAACGCTCAAAACGCCGAAAATATACTACCCTAAGATCCCCCCTACTAAGATCGTACCAGGGAGAGTCTACACAGTTGACTGTAAATGATGTAGAGCGTATAACATTGTCTAGACAAATTTTAAAATTGAAGCAAAATCAGTTCTTAATAAATAAAAAAATCTTGAAATAATTCGTCGATTTATTGCAAATTTTGAAACGTTCAAACCTTCCACAGCCGATTTATTTTGACGGTGTTAAGATTTTCGGAGTTTTGGTCTTTCGTGTAAAATTCTTTCGGAGTTTTGAGCGTTCTGACCATTCAAAGTTTGGAATTTCAACCCGACCCCATCTTAAATTTCGGGACATTAAAATTCGGAATTTTAAACCATCGGAGCATTCTAAGTTCGGAATTTCAACCCGGCTCCTTTTTAATGCTTTCTCACATATGAGGCATTTCACGTCATTTCAGCCAGTAAAAAAAAATCCATAAATAATTTTGAATAATCGAGTTACTTTATTGAAAAATATTCACCAAGTGTCGACATTTTAAAAAAATTTCTGACGATTTTTCTCGTTGATTACCATTTCTTAAATACTTTTCTATTCAAATGGCTGTATCTTTGGCAGGATTTGACGTATTTACATTCGTAGAGAACGACAATGTGCGTCTTTTTCTAGCCTCCTAGAAACAAATTAATTTAGATTTTATTGAGCAAATCGAACATCCGTTTCACGGCAAAATATGCAAAAATATTTCCTTTCTCAAGTAAAGACACTCGTTATTTTATTTTTAAGAATTTCCCCGAATTGTGAATACGAAAAACGGATTTTTGGTATTTTTTATATTATGGCGTGCCTAAAGGCTGTGAAGTAACAGCTATTTTGTTTTATTTTTTAATTAATATTCGATTGAAGAGTGTGGCGAACTCGCTGTATGTTTGCAAGGTTTTTGAAATACATATGACATATATGTCATATGTATTGGAGCATTGGAGTGCACCACACTCTTCAATCGAATATTAATCGAAAAAATTTAAAAAATAAAAATCGCTGTTACTTCACGGTGTTTAGAAATCCCATAATATAAAAAATACCGAAAATCTGTTTTTCGTATTCACAATTCGGGGAAATTTGAAAAAACAAAATAACGAGTGTCTTTCCTTGAGAAGAAAAATATTTTTGCATATTTTGCCCTGAAACGGACGTCTGACTTGCTCAATAAAATCTAAATTAATTTTGTTCTGTAACAAGACGCACATTTACGTTTTTCACGAATGTAAATACGTCAAATCCTGCCGAAGATACAGCCATTTGAATGGAACAATCTTAAAAATGGTAATCAACGAGAAAGAACGACAGAATTTTTTTTTAAATTTCGACACTCGGTGAATATTTTTCAATAAAGTAACTCGATTTTTCAAAATTATTTGTGGATTTTTTTTTACTGGCTGAAGTTACGTGGAATGCCTCATACATGAGTTTCAACAAAATCGTAGGCGGACACTTGAGTGATGTTCCTTGTAAGTATACAACATGATTTTGTTCAAAGTATCTCCCATCGGAAGCGATACCTTTTTACCATGTCTCGGGTAATAGACAAATCCCGCGAAGGAAAACTTCTGACTCGTTTGACTCGATCAATTCGGCAAGCCATTTTTTGATCGCATCATGTGAAGTGAATCGCTCTCCGGAAAGGGCCGACTACATTGACCGAAACAAATGGAAATCTGAAGGAGCAATATCTCGGGAAAGATTTCCCGTTTCACTCCTTCCAGGTTTTTCTGGATCGGTTTTGCAACGTGGGGCCTGGCGTTGTCGTGTAGCAGTATCAGCCTGTCATGTACGTCGTCCCATTCCGGCCGTTTTTCTTTTAAAGCCGATTCAATTGTTATAGCTGCAGTCGATAACCTGCACCATTGATGGTCTCGGATGGTTTCAGGAGCTCGTAAGAAATAACACCCCTCTGATCCCACCTAATACACAGCATGACCTTCGAACCATACATGTTGCATTTTGGCGTCGATTTCCGGACGTTTACGATTGTTGTAGAAAATCCATTTTTCATCGCTTGTAACAATGCAATGCAAAAAAACTCTTTTTTTTTGTCGACTGAGCAGCATCTCCCACGTGACCAAACGTCTATCAACGTCAATTTCTTTCAATCGATGTGCGATCTAATTTCTCACTTTTTAGACCATTGCCATTTTATGTGAACGCTTACCGACTGTAGATATAACGACAGTCGGTAAGTGCTTGACTTTAATCTCCATCGCTATGCAGTTTTTGCATTTTTTGGCGCCCTCTCACGTTCTTTGTCATTCACGTCGAAATCTCGGTCCTTGAATCGCCGGAACCAGTTTTTACATGTACCATCCGACGGGGTATCATCACCGTACATTTCAACCAATATCCGATACATTTCCGCAGCACTTTTCTTGAAATATAGTAATGCGGAAGAGCTTCCCGCTATGCTGCTTCGTCGGGGTAAATGCTCACATTTTCAACACTCAAATAAGAAATGTTTTCTACGTAGCAAACAAATGACAGCGGGACCGGGTTCACATTCCGAACTTTGAATTTGAACAAACAAACCCAAACAAAATTATAAAGATTTTATTCGGACAAATACGTGTAAATTATTCGTCCAGATAGATTGTTTAACAATTTAACATATTCTATCCGGACGATTATATATATATATATGTGTATATATATATATATATATATATATATATATATATATATATATATATATATATATATATATATATACACAGGGTGTCCCATTTTTATCTTACACCTGAATTTTCTCGAAAAATATTGCTCGGACGAACTATTGTGTGGAACAAAACTTCTAGGGATTGAAGGGGGACGTTTGAAAAAAATTTATTTGAGGTGCCAAAATTCAAAATGGCGGCGTTACAAAGGCTGACATGTTTTTTTCAAACGGAAACATAACTTTTTTCATTGCCAAAAAATTTTTCAGCTGAAAACTAAAAACTTTTGTTGAAAAAATTTTTTGATAAAGTTCATAGTTTTCAAGTGAGAACATCATTTTCAGTTATTTCAGATGTATCCAGGATTTGTGTGTGTGTGTGTGTGTGTGTGTGTGTGTGTGTGTGTGTGTGTGTGTGTGTGTGTGTGTGTGTGTGTGTGTGTGTGTGAAATTTGGACGATATTTCATGAGAAAATTTTGGAGGAAAATCGATGAAAAATAGTTTTTTTCCATTTTAATAGCGTTTGTGCCATTTTCAGGCCCAAAAACGTGTTTCTTTAAATCCTTGACGAACTTTGATCACGATGGGTAGAAAAACACACACACACACACACACAAATCCTGGATACATCTGAAATAATTGAAAATGATGTACTCACTTGAAAACTATGAACTTTATCAAAAAATTTTTTCAACAAAAGTTTTTAGTTTTCAGCTGACAAATTTTTTGGCAATAAAAAAAAGTTATGTTTCCGTTTGAAAAAAATATGTCAGCCTTGGTAACGCCGCCATTTTGAATTTTGGCTCCTCAAATAAATTTTTTTCAAACTTCCCCCTTCAATCCCTAGAAGTTTTGTTCCACACAATATTTCGTCCGACCAATATTTTTCGAGAAAATTCAGGTGTAAGATTAAAATGAGACACCCTGTATATATATATGTTATTCGTCCGGATGCTAGCTGACATGAATCACAATAATATGTACGTGGAAATACGGCGTGAACTGAGCCGCTATCCGGACGAATAACATACGCTTATTCGTCCGATATCCGGACGGGGAGACACTCCGTAAAAACTATTAGACGTGTATGTTTTTTTCATCGCTGAAAAAACGCTTTCAAGGGGAGAAACGGTCCCTCAAAGAAGAGCGTGGCACGCCTCAATTCAATTTTTTTCGATACTTCTCTGGTGGATTTGTCGTTTCTTCACAGAAGAATTTGCGTTTTTGTTTCATTCAGATCGGTGGACTGCTTGTGGGTGTAACTGCAAAACCACTCCTTGATACGCCTTCTTTGAGGGGTGCCCCCCCTTACAACGATTATCCGCAGACAAAAAAATACGTGCCTAATAGTTGTCAATGCTTTATTACATATACGATTTTCAACAAAATCGAAGGCGGACCCTTAAGTGATGTTCCTTGTTAGTGATAAATAAATTATATGCTAAGTGTAAAATAGATGCTCACCAAGGGAAATCTGATAGTTGTGAATCACCCTATATAGTATGTATATATATATATATATATATATACAGTATGCAAAAGCACAATAAATGTCGAAACGTTCCTACCTACCTAAATTCCACCATACAAAACCGCCATATTAAATATCCTTATCGGTGGCATCGTTGGAACGAAAATTCTCTCCAACATTTTTGTTTCCCTATTTTTATTATTCCACAAAACTTTTTTCCGCCGATTTATATCGTGGATCCCTAGATAAGCGGTTCAAAAAATGTTTCAGGTATAACCTCAGCGAAGATATGCCAAAAAAAATTGAATAATTGAAAAAAAAATCTCAGTACGATTCAGCAATGCATCTTTCAATCACGTAAAATCGAACCGTCAAAGCCTGAACGTCTCCTTCCATTGGACACACATCTGTTAATATATAACCTAAAAACCCTCTGTGGAATACACTTTTGCTTTTATTTTGTATCAAAATTCCATCACAGATTTCACAGTTAATCTCAATTACTACGGGTAGTTAGTTAGTGCGTAGTTGGACGCGGAAATCGGATTTTGTGTATGTACCGATGTATGCATGTATGTGTCCAACATATATGTGTATGTTCGCATAGATATGTTACGTTTCTCTCTGTGAATTCACATTGGTTAACATTTTACTGGCTGTACGGACGTGCAGAAGGCTTGCACAATGCACAGAGTACGTCGAATGTTCATATATATATATATATATATATGTGTGTGTGTGTGTGTGTGTGTGTGTGTGTGTGTGTGTGTGTGTGTGTGTGTGTGTGTGTGTGTGTGTGTGTGTACACACACACGTTGGAGAGGGTGGTTGAAGGTTTTCGAATCCCTCCACTTCCCCGAAAAAATCTATTCGATGCACTGATGCACTATGCTGGGATTATGATACACATTTATATATTGCTACGCCGGCGGGGTCTGTACGGCGAGAGCGAAGTGCTCCAGGATTGAAGCAACGAATAGTTTGAACAAGAAGTAAAGAGAATAAATTTATATATATATATATATATATATATATATATATATATATATATATATATATATATATATATAAAGGGTGATACAAAACTTACAGTTTGTTTGGTCAGCATATAGGGTGCGTTATTGCGAGCAAAAATCTTTTTTTTTAACGTCGTACGAAAAAAAATGTCCGAGATATTCTCATGCTGAGCCCGACGCTGAGTACACAATTGCACAGTAGTTGCTGACGCGCGAATTTTTTTCTTCAGGTATTAACGGGAGATATACACCTAAATGGTCGAGATCGAGGATTTAGAAGCTATGAACATTCCGTCGACCGTAGAAGACCTACACTATGGGCCTGGTATCGATGATTCCATGTAAGTTGACAAATTTCATGATTTATTCATTCCCAAATTTTCAAAAGCGTTTTTCTCAAAAAAAAAAACGTTTTTCAAAACGGTACCTAAAAATTCTCGAAAACCAATGAACCGATTGCCTTGAGGTTTTTTGTGGTTATTCTATACACCATTATCTAGTACTTGTCATATGATTTTTTTTTCCCGTTACTTAGTTTTTGTTTTATAGGTAAAATAATAACTAATTTTTGGCCCAAAAATCACTATTTATGTTCAAACGTCCGCCATTTTGTCATAAATTGATATTTTCAAAATCGGCTATGAAAAGTACTAGATTATAGTATCTAATTTAATAATCTTTTTGGTTTTTTTTTTTCAGATGATTTTTGAAGAAACGCCACTGGGTACCGTATACGCAGATTTTTTTACGACGCTCCAAGTATCATACAACCTTTTATATTTTTTATATTTTTAAATAAAGAAAATTGAACATATTTTTGAATGTATATACTTTTAGATAATGAAAACCCCAATCCGCAATTTTAAATAGTTTTCTGTTAAAAAATTCACAAAAATTACCTTTTTTCCGGCTCCTAGGTGTACATCTCCCGGTAAATAATAAACGAATATTGTATGAATTATATTATCGATTTGCGAAAAAAAGTATCCGTGTTCATTATTTTTCGCCGAAAAAAAATGTATAAAAAACAGTTCCCTTGTCTGGAGATGTGCCATTCTACTACTTGGACTTAGAATGCGAATATGTCGGCCAATTTTTGTCGCGCGACATTAAAAAAGAAAGCATTCTGCTCACAAGGACCCATCTCATTGGCTTAGAAGCGAGCCCTAATAGTTGTGTATCTCCCTGTACAGATGTATGTGCACATATATTTTTTCGGCTCATCCATAAAACGGCCGAAACTAAAGCCTTTAACTCCGCATATGGGTTTGTGTCGCGAGTCGTCATGAAGGCGAGCGGAAATATTTAGACGTCGTTAGGCTCCGCTGCAGTCTGCTGATCGAGGCTCGACAGGTAGTACATAACGACACGTTTTTCATTCTGATGCATGCACGTAAAAAGCGTTCTTCGCACGATGACTCGAAAACTGATGGAGTATATACATGTGTAGGGTGTCGGAAAAGCTTTTATTGCGAGTCTGTCACGTTTTATTATAATTGGAAGTAGTTTTTGGTTCTTTTGCAGGAACAGGGGCCCGGGGAATTTTTTTAAGCGGGGCCTCGATAGAGTAATGACAATTTTTTGTTTTCTATTTCTTGGGAAAAACATATTTCAACTGTCGGGAAAAATGGATGACACGAAATGATATAAACTTTTTGCAACATATTGTATTGTGTGCATGTGAAAAAAGTATATTTATATGTTGTGATAAATTCTTTATAAATGATTATAAAATCTAGAGAGCAGAAATGCTTCTTTTTAAATATTATAATATAATTATATGTTTAAAAAATTATTTCTATTTTCAAAACAACAATTACCGTCAAATTACAATAATCATATATATATATATATATAGGTGTGCGGAAAAAAATCGATACTTTTTTTCGGTTGCATCCACCAAAAAAAGGTGAATTGAGTCAAAAATGAAGGAACCTCGAAGGAGAGCTCAAAAAAAATTATTTCGAATGGCGCATTGCATTTGAATATTTTCCATAAGAATAAACCAGGAAAATATTGGGATTTCTGAATGTGGTAGTGTAACTCATTAGGAAAAAATCACACAAAGATGTCATTAACATATTTTCACGGAGAATCGAATTTCCAACAAAAAAGTTTTTACGAAAAATTAGCTCAGAACAACCGTTCAAGTGGAATCGCTGTCTGAAATTAAATTAATAGAAAAAAAATAATTCGAAAGGCTGTAAAAGTCGAATTTTTCGGTTTACGAAAAAACTTTTTGGGTTTTTTTTTGTAGAGAATGTTCTGCTCTAACATAAAATTTGCATGGAATCGTTCTCAAAATATTTATCTGATACAAAAAAGAATCAAGTACAGCAAGAAATATAAAAGAAACGACGTCCATCATTGATCGTGTTTCGAAAAGTTTTATTCAATTAATTTGGTTTAATAAGATAAAGTAGTTTGTTTTTACATTATAATGCTTGACAATCATCGTTCCGTTCTTTAAGAGTCTGTTTGTTGCAATTAGGGTATTTCTGTCGATGATTTTGCACAACGCCCAATAAATATTGTAGCTGCTCTTCGTTTTTTGTTAATAAACCGTTATATGCTTCTATCAAAGTGACACCACGTTCGGCTACGTTATTAATTACTTCTGGATTTAAAAAAATCTAAGCAACTCAAGTAAGTGGCATTTTCCGGCCATAATTCAATATTTACTCTCAAAAAATCATAAGGTAAATTGAATTGCTGGAAAAGAAATAAGGATTCTTGAGTAACGAAATCGCTTATGTCTCCTTTCAGCACCATTTCCCAATCATTTTTTTTAAACAATTACTCGCTCGGAAGGATTTTTGGATTTTTCTCGGGATTGCAGAGCTTGTACCATTTTTGCCTTCACACTTATCGGCACAGCATTGTCAAAAAACGACAAAGCAACAATTTTCTCGTTAAAGTACCACAAGTGACTAGCTAATTTTTTCGGGGCAGCCTCCCCTACTACAGGATTCACTTCGCAATAACGAATGAAATTTTGTAGCAGTGACAGATCTTGATTTGGTGGAAAAATGTCGCGGTTTCCCGTTCGTGGCGCTAGCGTGAAGCTTGTAATTTGCACTACGAGCTACCGCATGCTGCCGTCAGGTGGCAGCGTGTGCTAGGGCGCGCACGCTGCTTAAATAAAAAAAATTAATTTCAGACAGCGATACCACTTGAACAGTTGTTCTAAGCTAATTGTTCGTAGGAACTTTTTTTGTAGAGAATTCAATTCTCTATCAGAATATCTTAATGACATTTTTGTGAGTTTTTTTTTAAGAGTTTTACTGCGACGTTCAGAAGTGCCAATATTTTCCTGTGTTATTCTTATGGAAAGTATTCAAATGCAATGCGCCGTTCGAAATAATTTTTTTTTAGCGCTCCTTCGAGGATTGTACTTTTTTACCTTAATTCACCTTTTTTCGGTGGATGCAACCGAAAAAAAATATCGATTTTTTCCCGCACACCCTAATATATATATATATATATATATATATATATATATATATATTTATATTTATATATTTATATATTTAAATGAAAGCTTTATCCATGTATATACCTCTAAATACGCCTAATTCTATATAACACAAATCACATTTTTAAAAATGGAGCAAATATCAATTAATTCAACATCAGCTCAATACGAAATCATTCCAATCTCACGCCTTAACTTTTGTCTTCAATAAATTGAAACGAGCTATCTTCTTCGACAATGTTTTCCGTGTATGCACGATATCCCGAGGCTTTTCCCGTCCTGTCTGAAAGTTTTGACACGAACAATAAATGGAACGACGGGAGCTTCGCCGTGTCACGCGTACGCGTCGTGTGAAGACAGCCCCGCAGTTTGTCCGCAGAGGCGAATAGTCACACTTTGAAGGGTCGAGAAGCGAGAGGGAGTTACAAGATGTTGCACACGCTTGCAAAGTGTCCCGGAGAAAAGAGGGTATGCGCGACAGAGGGCGTCAAAAAATGGACCTATATGCGAAGAGGGAGAGAGAGACCGAGACAGAGAGAGAGAGAGGGTAGTTCGCATTTTTGCAAAGTTGAAATTGCAAGTCGTAAACCGTACTTTACACGGAGGATATATGCATCACACGCGGGGGTTGGCAAACTTGAAAATATTGCTTCTATAATGCAATGGCGTAGTACATCACTATGCGGATAGGACGAGATGCGCGAAGGAAGCAAAACACGGAGATAAAGAGACTGGGAGACACACACACACATGTGTGTGTTTGTAATTAATGGATAATCCTGCAACTCTCGATAGGTCTGATCATGTCCCACCATGTGCTGAAATTTCAGTTTCGAAAAATCCTACGGTTTTCGAGATTTTGGACTTAACGTCATTATTGAAAAAATCATCTGCATTTGGTTTTTCGCATGCCATTTCTACAAATGATATGAATCGACAATAACTAAGCAACTGTTTAACGTAATTAGCACGATTGGCGTACTACATTTTTTTACACCGCAAGCCATCAAAGTCAGACGTTCGAATTGGTTTGTATGAAAATTCTGCATGAGGTCTTTTTTCATGAAGTTTCCTTAATATTTAAATTGAAAAACAAAACTTTTCTTGATAAAACAAACAACTAGGGGTATTTTTTTTAAACTGGGTCAAACAAGTTATCATTTGTAGAAATTACATGCGAAAAACCGAAAGCAGATGAAAAAAAAATAACATAAAGCCCAAAATCTCGAAGACTGTGGGACTTGTACTAAACTGAAATTCCAGCCTGTAGTAGAACATGTGACCTCTCGACAATTGCACGATTATCCATTAATTACAGGACACCCTGTATGTAATAAAATCGTAAAAAAGTCGTGTCAATAAATAAATACAAACTTACATACATACTTGTCCAAAAGAGTAATTATATCGTAGCTTACTAACAATACAGAGGCCGAGACGGGTATTTTTGGAATTTTTATCCGTCTGTTCGTCTATTTGTATGTGCACGCATCACGCACAAATTACACAACGAATTTGATTAAAACTTGGCATAGACGGAGCTCATAGCCGGAACTAACATATAGGATACTTTTTGTTCCGATTCGTTGCGAAATTTTACCTCAACATGCACTTCTTGACGTTTTATTGAGGCGTCTCATTGCGTGGTTCAATAATTCGACGATAGATGGCGCACATGCATTTTATATCTCGTTACGCTCTCGTCCCATTCAAAACTATAAAAGGAGCGTCTACATGATGGCAGTTGTATTTTTTCGTAACTGATCAGGCTGTTGTACATTCGAGTCGTGTTAAGAATATTGAAGAATTTCCGATAATTATCGAATACGAGACTCTATAAAAAAAAAAATTACTCCGTACAAACCAAATGAATATAAAAATTTAAAAAGCAAATTGAATAAGAAAATAATCTCGAATGGAAAGAAAGGAAGCAGCATAAAAAAAAAGAAAATACGGAAGAACCTTAATATACAAGGAAAGAAAAAGAAAATGTGACTCTATATAATATTAACAAAAAAAAAAGAGACGAAGGATGTTATTTATTTCGCACTCTGGAGCATCGCTCCTTAAGAATACCGTGCAAGTTATAATACAAAGTGCATGAGCCCTATATATAAAATTAAAGTTTGCCTTGCTAGAGTGCAATTCGTCAGATTTAAGCTGCAAAAACTACTAAAAAACTTTTCAGGTTTTTTTTTTGTTTGAAATATGCAATCTAAATCTGCAGTGAAACGATTTTGGATAATAATGAAAATGAGGAAGTACAACGAGAGAAAAGAAAATCGCTGCATTCTAGATAGTTGACTAAGCATCATACGATAGCAGTGAAACTAAGCAACTGTACTGCATAAACTATATAATTATAATAACTATACTAATACTATACTAAGTGTCTACACTACAGTGTAATAAGTGAGTAATAAATGATCAGCAATAAGATATTTAAAGCAATAACAATTAATAGTAACAATAATGGTAATATAATACCAATAATAATAAAGCAATAATATAGTATAATGGTAATAATAATAATGATACAAAGACAATAAAATAGGCCAAACTCACAAAGAGAGAGAGAGAGAGAGAGAGAGAGAGAGAGAGAGAAGGGTGGACGAGACTGAGAAAACATCGCGGGAAGATCGATCACGCAATATGCGATGAAAAAGACTTCGGTCGTAGATTCGAGTGCATATAATAAAAACTCCAATCAATAAGGCTCGCGTATCAGCACTCGCGGGTGGTTTCTCATATCCACGAGGATGTATACGTCACGACAGTAGAGTAAGCAAACGTATAAATACGCACTCGTGTATTATTTATCGAACACCAATCTCAATGATTTCTCTCGTGTTTAAATAAAATGAAAAAAAAAAAACTTTATCATAAATATATCGTCGACAGGGAAAAAAATCCAATGAGCTTGGAAGTGGGCAGGATACTCGAGTACATATGCCTGAACGACAGCTCTCTGCAAATGTGTTTTTCTTTGTATCCAGGCTGCAATAATATATTGATCTCTGTCTGAACTTTTGACTCCGTTCGAGTATATTCTTCTTTATTGGCAGTGGCATTCCGCGGAGGACGATCACTTTCTATGCGAGTTATCTTTTTCAAAGAGAAACCAATATCTCAAAAATATCTCGTGGTTATTTTACTTGTATTTTTTGTTGTTGAGACCTTGTGAAAGTGGTTCTGGGAAGTAAATAATTATAATGATGATAATATTAATAATAATGACATTCAGAACAGAGGAAGCTCAAGCATAATAAAAATTAATAGATGATAAATGATCATCAAAAGGTATGCATGAACCACACTAAGCCGAAGCATAAACAAAAATATGATGTTGCAGTCTGCATCTTCGGAATGCAACGATTTTTTTTTCCCAATTGGACGAATCTAGTTTGGCCGATTCAGGCTGTGAAAATTTCTCAAACGTTTGTACGTATTCTTATAAGAGATTTACGACTAATCGGTAACGACCAATTACGATCAATTAGCAAAAAAAGATTTTGGATAACGATAAAAATAAATTAATGGAAAAGAAGAAAGGAAGATCTTTGCATTCCAACGATGCAAATTTCAGCGACGTAAAAAAATATGAAAACTCATTTAAATTCCCGGAGAGTCTGTCAATAAGCATAGTTGTTCTAAAAATAACAGAATAATCATAATAAAATATGAGTTATCTCGACGGAAGGGATAACCTTGAATTGTATTTTTAGAATAACCATAAAATTCAAAAACTTTGATTTTCTACTGTATAATTTTATAGCCTAGGATTTTAACTTTAAATTGCAACAAAATGTTCGGCAAAGTTACGAAAATTGACCGAATTATGACGATTTTTGTGAGAGATAAGACTGCCAATGCGTTACGACGAACCACCCGCGGCCCTTTTCTTATCAAAACTATGTTCCACTCACTGGGTCTCAGAATCTATTCGTCCAGTTCATTTAAAACTCCGACAGAGAATAGTTCATAACATTTTTATCGTACAACCGGCTGATTTTTTCATGCGTTTATCCATTTGTCAATCACAAATGATTAAAGTTGTTTTTTTTTGTCGAAAATCAGACATTTTTTTCTACAGCTGGGCATTTTCGTAATTTTCAACATTTCGAAACAATATCATTATATGAAAGTTTTATCATCATACAAAAAGGATTTTCTTTATTTTTCATTTGAGATGAGCCTTGTTGCGAAAAGCACCTCCACCAATTGGCCAAGCAGCAACGACCGCACTCTATTTGAAGAATAATAACTCCATTCTTTATGAATATTTTTCAATGAAAAAATAAATCAAGTTTGGCAAGACTATTACTAATTGTGTAAAAAATGTCATTGGAGAAAAATCTTGAAAATCGACCTGTTTTTTTGGGCTCCGAGCGGACACCTAAGAATTACAACAAAAAAGGGAAATAGAAATAGAGAGAAAGGAATAAGGAAAACTCTGACACCACTATATATGAATATATATAAATATATAAATAAACACACACACACACACACGTGTATATATATATATATATATATATATATATATATATATATATATATATATATATATATATATATATATATATCTTCCGACCTCAGATCCCATTGAATCATAATTGGCGATGGCCTATCCTAGTGGTGGGGTCGAATAATAAGGAAATTCTGAGCTTTTGGTTCTGTCGGTTAGTCTTGATTCGGAAAGCCAGACCGAATGCAATCCCACGGTTGATTGCGCAAGTTTTACAAGTTATCCAAGAAGATGGCAGAATCTATCTGCCACACACACACACACACTCGACAGATATAAGATTGTAGTATGAAACAGACACAGAGGATCCCGTCGTCCCTTATTTGGCCGATTCTCAGCATCCCTCAAGTTACTTTGTCACGAATTGAAATACTCTCGTGGTTTGGCCTTCCGACAAGGAAGAGGGAGGCCGATAGGTACGTCGGAGATCCGTAATACAAAACGTTCCATGAGGAGAAATCCTCCTTGCCAACATCAGAATTTGCCAACACGACAGAATTAAATGCGACGTTGGATTCCCTAGGAGGGTGGTGGAGGTTGGAAGACAAAAAATTCAATGCTCTTGACATTCCTGGTGGCACTTAATACAATCACCCCCCCCCCCCCTTCTTATATAGAAACTCGTAATCTGTAAAAGTAGTAACCATTATTATTATCACTAAACTTTTAAAGATTTATCGGAAACAATAATAAGAATAATAATAACGACTAGTTTATTAATTATTGTTTATGCATTATTGTTTTTGATTCTTATTTATTTATTTTTATTTATGTATTATTATTTTATCATTGTTAATTTTTCGTTATCATTGTTAGTCGATATTAATTGTAATAATTTCAATAACAAATATAATAACAACAAAGATAATAATAATGAAGTCTACAAAAATGTGATAATGAAACAAATGTGATGTGAAAACAAAGATGATAATAATAAAGTCTACAAAAATGTGAAGAATGATAATAAAATTAATAGAAAGGGTACAATTATTATTAGCTACAGTGATTACCGGTAAATTCTTGAAATTTCAATGCAAATAATATCAAAAACATTTATAAATTAAAATTTCAAAAGTACGATTTTTTATACCCAGTTTCATAGCTGTCACATACGGAAGGGATGAGAGCATAATATTTTCGTTTCCCTCTTTGATGCCTACGCCTAGCGCAATAGCACGGGATGAGGGTAAAAAGGGGTAGTGCGTGAGAGAGAATAAAATTAAGGAATTGACGCGATAATTCGGTATTGAGGAATAATTCGACAGAATTGGTGTACGATTGACAATATGTTATTTATCATAAGATTACTAGACGGGTTAAAGCGGTCAGGCCTACGACGAATGATACAAAAAGAAAAGGTAAAGTTAGCTTACATTGGTTGTGTTTGACACTCGGTCGCTCGGTCGCTCGCTCGCGTAGATGTTTGTTGTCGCTCGCGTTACAAGGGCCTTCGCTCTTGGCCTGGTGCGCTCGCTGGTATAAATGCTGATAAGACGCTCGCAGGATTTTACGCTGGTCGTGTGTATAACCGACGTGTTTACTACAACGGGCACTACGCGTAGATAGAAATATGAACTGCGCGCACGGTCGATGAATTGAGATTAATATTCACGGACCGATGATAGAAATTATACAAGTGTAAAATAAAACTTTTGTGACTCGAAAAATGAAGACTGTTCGTATGAAGGATAATTGTCCGATCGAACGAGCCCGAAGGGCGAAGTTCGATCGTAATTATATGAGTCGCCTCGTTCGAAGAGATTACAGTTTGTAGTACCCCCGAGTCCGCTAGGTGTCACAACGCTTCAGAGTTTAGAATAGAAAATTTCTGGAGGGGGGCGCACGTCCCACGGTGCGCGCCCATCGTCGTCATATTTTTCAGAGTATCTCGGATTGTTGTTTGTACCAGGGTTGGGTTATAATAAACTAATTGGGTGGGCTGTAATCTCTTCGAACGAGGCGACTCATATAATTACGATCGAACTTCGCCCTTCGGGCTCGTTCGATCGGACAATTATATTTCGCGCCTCGTTCTCGAGATTACAGTTTGTAGTTGTTTAGAGAAAACAACAATCCTTTTGATTTATTTTCCTTTTTTTTTTATAAAACTCTATTCTTTACATCAGGTTTCTTTGTGAAATATCTTATTTATTTGATCATACATTCTTTTTTTTTTTTTACATGATCTTACGTCTATGAATATTTATTTATATGATTAATGAGAAATTAAAACATTGTTCGCGAAGGTTGGCTCTACATTTTCTATCGGTTGTTTATAAATTCTCGCAAACATTTGAGATCTTTCAGACCACCCTGCTGTTTTTCTGATTGTCTCGAGACACACTCCTTTTTCAAAGGCCGCTGAGGTGGCCGCGTGTCGCGTAAAGTGAGCCGAGAAAATCGAAGTGTCTACGCCACTGTTCTTCATAACCTCTTTTATCCATCTACTAAGCGTTTGGGCCCCCACCTTTTTATGTGGTTTCTTAAAACTTAAAAAGAAGCTATTTTCTTCTCCCCGGTAAGGTTTCGTTCTTTCCAAATATTTTTGCACGTATGTGTCCACGCATAATTCTGTCCTTTGGTCAAATTTTGGAATGACTAGAACGGGTTGAGATCTTCCTGGCCCAGACGTTTTCAACAGCTTGGAGATCGGTATTTTTATGCCATTTGAAGAAATTTTTATATTTCTTATATCAATATTCGCCAGCGTTTGAGCTCTACTGGCCGTACTTAAGGCTAATAGCATGACAGTCTTTTTGGTGATCGCTTCGATGGATAAATTTTCCACCGGATGTAGGGCTGCCAGATGGTCTAACACTAGTCCTACGTCCCATGTCGAGGTGTATTTAGGTAAGCATGGCCTGATTTTGAATACTCCCTTTAAAAATCTTCTAATCATTGGGTCTTCACCGATTTTATTTTCCAAGATCAACGAGATGGCAGATCGCAGGCAATTTATTGTGTTGTACGATGCCCCTTCTTTAAACTGGTGTGCCAAAAAGCTCAGTACCATGCTTGTCTCTGGCTTTAAAAAATCCATTTCCTTTTCCTTGCAAAAAATTTCCCATTTTTTCAGAGCCGATTTGTATTGTTTGGCTGTTGAAGGGGCTATAGATGATAACATTATTTCCATCGCCTCCGAAGGGACTTGTTTTCTCAAAAAGGCCTCGCGGAGACCCTGGCCGCCACTAAGACTAGGTCCTGCGCTCTCGGATGTTTCGCTCCTCTGTATGGGGACAATAGTAAATTGTCGTTAGGTCCAAATCTTAAAGCTTTTCCCACAGTCATGCTCGTAAACAGTGGGAACCATGGCTGACTGGGCCAGTCAGGTACTATTAAGATTCCTTCTGCCTGTTCTCTTTTTATTTTTGTCAGAGTTCGCAAAATTAAAGAGAAAGGGGGGAAAGCGTAAAAATCAAGATCAGACCAGTTTATCGTGAAGGCATCGATCGCCATAGCACCTGCCTCTGGATACCACGAATAAAACTGTTTACATTTAGCGTTTATACTCGACGCAAAAAGATCTATTTCCAGGTCCCTAACGAAAGGCTAATTTCTTCAAACACTTGGCTGGCTAACTCCCATTCTGTATCTACATTCTTTATCCTCGATAGTTGGTCCGCCTCTCTATTTTCTGCCGATGCAATGTAAGACGCAAGGAGAAAAATCTTTCTTTTCTCCGCCCATTGCCAAATCGCCCTTGTGAGTGAATTGTATTTGGGAAACCTTGTGCCTCCCATTTTGTTTATATATGCAATGGCAGTCGTATTGTCTATACGTAGTAATATTTGGCAATTTTCAAAATCTCCGGCCAATTCTTTTAACGCTAATTTTACTGCGTATAATTCTTTGAAATTAATATGCCATCTACTCTGTTCTTTTGACCAAAATCCGAAAATCTTTTTGTTTCCTCTGACTGCCCCCCAGCCTGAATTCGAAGCGTCTGTAAATATTGTTGTTTTGAATTCTCCTGTTTTTATTTTGTTAGAGCCTATTTTTACATTGTTTTCCCACCAAAGTAAATCTGATATGATACATTGTGGAATTACCATTTTCGCATTATAATTTGAATTATTTGACAGCAGAGCCTTTATCTTTTCTTTTTCCATAATTTTGGTGTATAACCAGCCGTATTCTACGGCTAAACAGGCTGACACTAAACTCCCTATGAGTTCTGCAAATTCTCTAATCTTGCACTCGCTCTTACTTCTGAATTTCTCAATCAAGTTACGCAGTTTACTCTTCCTTTCTTCCGGTAGCTCTAATGTGAATTTTTTCGAATCTATAATAAATCCCAAAAACCGACATTTTGTTTTCGGTATCAATTCGCTCTTCTCTTCATTCACTAAAAAGCCTAAGAATTCTAGTAATCTTTTCGACTCCGAGACATTTCTCGCACATTTCTTCAAACTGTTTTCTACACATGAAAGATCATCTAAATAGACTACCGATAAATAGCCTTTCAATCTCAAACACCTCACTACTGGTTTCAAGATCTTAGTGAATTCACGCGGTGCTGTTGCCAAACCAAAAGGTAAACACGTAAACTGATATAGTTGGTTCATAAAAGAGAATCTTAGATATTTTCTATACTTTTCATCGATTGGAATCAAATAATACGCATCGCGTAAATCAATCTTTGCCATGAAATCTCCCGGACAAACTAATCTTGTCGCTGTTCGAATGTCTTCCATCTTAAAGTGTTCTGTTTCTATAAATTCGTTAAATTTTTTCAAATTCAAAATAAACCTGTAAGTACCGTCAGCTTTTGGTATTAAAAAATACGATGAAATAAACTGATCATCACTCTCATTACATCTTTCAATTGCCCCTTTCTCTAGCAGTTTTTCTATCGCTTTCTGATAGTCCTTTGATTGACTGTTCGATATAACAACTTCAGGCCTCTTTCTCTGAAAGACTTGACTTGAAACTTGAAAGAAAGAGACTTGAAAGAAAGAAACTTGAAAGAAAGAAAGAGACTTGAAAGAAAGACTTTAGACTTGAAAGGTATTTTATATCCATCAATACAGCTCAAAATAAACCTATCGTTTGTAATCGAACACCAATTCTCTTTGAAACATTTTAATCTGCCTGCTAGTTTACCTACATGCTCGTTTATCGTCCTCGCTTCGGTCTGGACCTGGTGCTCTGCCCTCGCGGGTTGAAAGGTTGTCTGCCCCTGAATGTTAGTCTCGGCCGGCCCTGATTGTTTGATTGCGCATTGCCCGCATAACTCTGGAAAGGTCTTCTTCCTTGCGGGTCCCTGAAGTTTAAATTTGCCTGTTGACTCTGACTGCGGTTGCTCACTTTTCGCAAGAATACATTTTTTGTTCCTATTTTTTCCAGGGCTTTAAACTCCTTTATCTTTTCGCTCAAGTCTTTGCCAAATATCAGAGCGTCCGACTTTGTATTTTGTAGCAACTCCCTCACTTGCTTGGCGACTGTTGGTAAAATAAAGGCCTTCCTCGACTCATTTTGCCTATAGTGAATCTCTGCAACTAATTTCGCAGCATCACTTAGGGTCCCCAGGAAAGATAACTTATCAATACTTTCTTCCTCATCTAAAAGGGCCGATATCGCCATCCCTAACGACATCAACGTCGAGCCAGCTAGCTTTTGCACGTCGGTTAAAAAACCATCTCTTTTTTGCCCTGCTTCAGTCAACACTGCTGAAATCTCTTGGTTCAGCCCTGGAGCCTCGAAACCATCTTTTCGGGCATATTTTTCGAGAAGTTCTCCTTTCTCCTCCGCAGGGATTTCATGTGTAACAAAGTGTTTCCACCGACTGGCTACTGAGGTGTGAAGGTCAAAATCGAGTGCTTTAGTCTCTGATGGGTCTTCGCCCAGCACCTCGAGGACCGCTTGATCGAGTTCTTTCCCGCTCTGTGGCTGAACTAACAATTCCTCTTCTGCTTTGTCGTCGTCTGTTGGACTGACGTTTTCTTTGTCCTCTGTGACTAATAAGTCTGAATGGGAAAGCAAAAAACAAAAACACAATCTAAGCAAAAAAGATTAAAGCGATAAATTGCTAATTTTTTTTCAATTTTTCTCTACCTCGTTTTTTTTTTAATGCAATTTTCCTTTATCTCATATTTTTCGATCATTTCTATTTATTCTGTAAACAAGCGCCTTGTCTCGGTCGCCATTTTTCATTGTTATGCTCGGGGATCAGCCATCGTCTTATGAGATTGGCTGTCCCATCGTCTGATATGTCAGGCCTCTCGTGCCAGCTCATCAGCGAGATCTCTGGTATGTCTCATATCTCGTAAGAGCTCACCAGGATAATTGTATGAAAACATCGAGCTTTTCTTGTGATCGTCATGAACTGCGTACGAATATATATATGTCTATCTTTACCGTCTATGTCGATCTGTCGGCCATCTTCTTCGTCGCCATCCTCCGACGTAACCTCGTCCTGTTTAGATGCTTGTAAAGCCTCTAAAGATTCTTGCATCCATTTCATCTTCTTCTTCATTTCCTCTAATTCCTGTTTGTACTTCCTTTTCGACATCTTTAATTTTTCTCACTTCACAAAAGACAAACCTGGACAAAAACTCTCTTACGATGTTGTTCCTAGCGCACAACGAAAGAATATGACGACGATGGGCGCGCACCGTGGGACGTGCGCCCCCCTCCAGAAATGTTCTATTCTAAACTCTGAAGCGTTGTGACACCTAGCGGACTCGGGGGTACTACAAACTGTAATCTCGAGAACGAGGCGCGAAATATAATCAGAGATATTCGTTAGGCTTCTGAGTTAAGACTTGATATAAGGAGTGATTCGGTTGACGGAAATATTGGTTGACGGAAGACTAAATTTTGAATTTGATAAAGATTGTCGGAAGACTGAAATTGAGACTTGATAGAAGAACTTGAGTCGATGGTAGTTGACGGGAGACTAGGATTGAGACTCGATAGAAGAACTTGACGTGATGGTGGTCGACGGGAGACTGCTTCGACCTTTTGCACACTGAGCCTTCTTAGTTCGCATGCGAATTTTTAGAGTGAGTTGGAGACAATCTTTGGTTTCTCTTCTTAGAAATAATGGCGCTGGTGGAAGGGGCAATTTCGCTTCGTTAACGGAACGTGCATGAGGCGTGTAGTCGAAATTCGCGCTAAGTCGTTCGCGATAGCGCAGCAACCGTTTGATTCGGACGGCCGGATGTTTTCATACTTCGCTCTGGTTACCGGGTCGAATCATGCAGACTTCTCTTTGTCTCCATGCGGATGGCTAGCGTAACGTTTTTGCAGTGAGTGCCTGTTTGATATTTTTGAGCTGCGGCTTTTCGTGGAATATTTGCCTGAGATCATGTTTTTGTTGAAAGCCAATGTTATGGGAAAAGTCAATGACTGTGACGGTGCTGCTATCCGTGTATACATCGCTATGATTTGAATATGCTCGCGGAACGTACACAAGTTCCGTTTAAGGGACAACACCACTGTGACGGCTTCAAAAAATCGATTTTTTGAAAACCATCTAGAAAAATCTAAAATGCATTTAAGATTAAGATGCCGTTGGACCCAGGTCGAAAAAATAATTATTTTCGGAGATATTGAATATTTTGTGGAGCGGTGCAGCGCTCCATGATGCTCGGGGTCCCGCGCAGCTGCGCGCCTCAGGGTCGGCAGGTATACCGGGCCTTTCCTAGGTCCTGCGGGTCTTTCTCAGGTATTCTTTTGTCTCCCTTCACAAAAACCGGCTATTGTTATAAATATAGTTTCGAAAAAAAGCCATAGGTGGCGATAATTGAAAATTTTTAAAGTCGTCAATCGTCAATCGTCGATATTGCAGCTGATATCACGGTATTGGAGACGTTGGGGATAACTATCGGCCCAAATTGTTTCAATTTTTGCGTTGAAACCGACGCAGTGCGGATCGAGCTGGCGGAGCGCTCGCTCACAGACGCTGCACAAGAGGCAAGAAGAGCCTCTACAAGTTCGAGAAAATATGCTAGGGACAATGATTTGCTTCTTGAAGGCCAGCTATATGGTGCCGGCATCGCTGATTAAAGGTAAACATTTTTTTTCTTCAATTTATCGCAAAAATCAACAAACCTAAAACTTTGAACGCGTTTTTCTCAAAACCACTTTTTTGAGTGCGGCACGCAGCAGAACTCGAGCAATTCTTATCCGATCGACTTCAAATTTGGACTGCATCAATAAAACTGGATTATCTAAAGAAGTACATAGGAATTTTTCGATATCTCAATAATAAAAAAAGTTATAGCCTATTTTCGACGAGAAATTTTGCTCGACAATCGTCCTTTAATTTCTAAAGCGTGCCTATTTTTTTTAAATCAATATTTTTTTAAATCCCTATGTACTCCTCTTCAAAATATCATATTATTAACGAAAACACTCGGTATTTTTTTTCAGATTGACTTTGAAGAGAGTTCTGCTGCGTGCCGCGAACCACTGCAGAGGCAACAGTACCTGACGCGAGAGCTTCCCCATGGGGCGTGAAAAAATTGAAATTTTTTTTTTATGTATCTTCAATAAACAACGAACAAAACAAAAATTTTTTTTTTTCGAATATCTCTTTTTTCCCACAAAAAAAATTCTTGAAAAATGGCAAAAAACAAGGGGTCACAGTGGTGTTGTCCCTTAACGCTGTTACGCGTCTTATTCTTAGATTTATACATTTAATACGCTTCTGACTGCAAATGAGGATATTGGGAATAACCGAGATGAAAAAAAAAACCTAGATGAGAGAAGGGACATTCGCTAGGATGTAACATAGCCTTGAATACGCAACAAAAATGTGGGAAAATTTGCAAAATTAACCGAGTTGTATAGATTTTTGGGAAGGGTCAGATCGCCCACTGCGCTATAACGTTGAAGTTTGCATCGTTGGAATGCAACGAAATTTTTTTTTTTTTTTCCAAAATTTCCTTTGGTACGTTGAAGCCATAAAAAGCGAATACTTTTTTGGATTCTGATTTAGCGATCTACGAGCTACAAAATATGATTTTCAATAATAATAGAAATAAGGAATTGAAAAGAATAGCCAACCCTCCTGCTGTGATCTACCCTTATTTGCGTTATATTAGTAAAACATGATTAAAGTAATGTTTTTGTTGAAAATCGATTTTTGGACAGCTTGTCGTTTTCGACATTTTTCGCATTTTAAAAAAGGGGGCCGTGTTGAAATTTCGAACTTTGAATGATCAGAACGCTCAAAACTCCGAAAATATACTACCCCGAGAGATCAAAATTCCGCGAAAAATTTTACACGAAACCCAAAACTCCGAAAATTTGAAAATCGTCAAAAAAATTCGGCTATGGAAGTTTCAAAAGTTTCAAAATTGTCAATAAATCGACGAATTTTTTTGTTATTAAGATGTGATTTTACGTCAATTTTGAAATTCGTCTAGACAATGTTATACGTTCTACATCATTTGCAGACAACTGCGTAGACTTTCGCTGGCATAAACTTGACGAACCTTGTCATATCGGAACATTAAAATTACGAATTTTAAACCGTCGGCGCATTAAAAGTTCGGAATTTCAACCTGGTCCTCATGTCAAGATCATGCCAGCGAAAGTCTACACAGTTGACTGTAAATGATGTACAACGTATTACATTGTCTAGACAAATTTCAAAATTGTCGCAGAATCACTTCTTACTAAAAGAAAATTCTTTAAATCATTTATTGAATTATGGAAAATTTTGAAACTTTTAAACTTCGATAGCCGAATTATTTCGACGGTGTTAAGATTTTTTGGAATTTTGGTCTTTCATGTGAAATTCTTTCGGAGTTTTGAGCGTTCTGACCATTCAGAGTTTGGAATTTCAACGGCCCCCAAAAAAGTATCCGACAATTTAATATTATTCTCAAAGTACATTTGTTTGTTTCCCATTTCAAATGACCCTCCTCGCCAGACCCACCTACTCCAACTAGCCATGCAGCTACGACGGCACTTTGTTCACACAATAACACGTTCAGCGTTTATCAATATTTTTCAATTAGAAAAAAAACCTTATCATCCCAATACTATTACGAAAAAAAAACATCCTGAAATCGACCTGTTTCTTCGACCCCAAACGCATACAGATCACTTAATACAATCTCAGCATTATAATCATAAAGTTTGCAACAACCGTAACATTTGATGCTTCGCAATATCGGCTCGCATACGAAAAAAAAATCGCATCTTAACTTTCCGTGGATGGTGGCTTTCCTAAATATTAATAATAACGATATCAAAGTTCATTATCAACACTAGCAGAAATTAACGTGTCAACTTCTTGTTCACAAAGCTCCGAAAATGAAACAAAAAAGTAATAAGTATTCGATGAAGAACACAATAAAGAGGTTTTTCTTTTTTTTTTTTTCAACGAAAAAGTTTGCGAATTCGGCGACGAAGTCACGAAGTCGAATACACTTGAAGATCTCGTCAAATAATTCGTGTGACACAATAGCGCGGCGCACACCCGCGACCCGCACGTGACCCCAAAAGAACTTTCATCCCCGTGGGAAATTCCGACGCAGCGGGATCACCGTCCGTGGCCAAGTATATATATATATATATACACACAAACACATACATAAATATATATATACAAGTCGCATCTGAAATATTGAGCTTGCGCTTTTTTTCTACGGTCCCTTATGTATAACATCACGTAGGACGCGCATACGTCCGCTTTGTCCATATACACAAACGTTTGAAGGAAAGTGCGCGACTGGTCGAACGTACCTCGGAATTCGACTGAATTATTCGAGATCCGCCCAGCAAAAATGTGTCTCTTGGCTGCTTTTCATCCAAGCGGGCGATAGTCCCCCGTGGTCAATGCACGATTGTTACTTTATAAAAGCCGTGTACTGCACACCCAGGAACACACACATTTGGGAAGCAAAATAATTTTTTAAATCGAGACCTTGCATCATCCATATATTTGTGTATACGCACATATATTCATACAGATAATGGATAAAGACAAAAATAAAAGAATTAAAAATGGAGAAAAAAAGTCGTTCCAAATCCAACGATGCGAACTTCAACGTCGCAGATAATGATAACTTTTATTGTGATATTGAAATTTATGTATGTATATGCATATACACACACACGCATATATATATATATATATATATATATATATATATATATATATATATATATCTTATGGTCTTGAATTTGCATGGTTCGAACGCAATAGAAATTATTATTATTTACGACGCTGAAGTCTGTACCGTTGAAGTGCAATGATTTTTTTTCTTCATTCTCCATTTGATTGGTTTTATCAATATCGAAAGCCGTTTTCTTGAAAATTGAGATCGTAAATATCTAATAAAAATACATAAAAACGTTTGAGTTCTTTTCACAGCCTGAATTGGTCGAAAGAAGTTGTGCAATGGAAAAAAAAAATTTTGTTAAAATTTCGACGTCAACATCCCCATGTCAACGTCAACATCCCCCATTCGACGTCAATTTCAAAAAAATTGAAAATCTTAAGCCTCTTAAGCTTATGTCGACTCCTTGAAATATTACGTTGTATATGTGTATGCGCATATATAAAAAAAATATATATATATATTGTTCCATAATACTTTTATAATCCTATTGCAATTAGTTAACATTAGTGAACATTAGGTATTATAATTTATATAATTGATATCCTGTTTTAATTAGTATATAAATTATATTAAAGCGGGACACACTGTAATGGGTCAAAGAAAACGATTTTTTTTACAATTTCTCAAAGTATATGTATTCAAGAATATGCGAAAAAAATGTTCGAGTTGAAATATTGAAAATTGACCAAGTTAAAGACGATTTATTGAGAGCAGGTAGAGCAACGATTTACGTATACCGAACCTGTCAATTGCGTTTTTCTCGAAACGATTTTTCTCGACCTGGCCGGATTCATGACTGTAGCTATAATTGTCCGATTTTCAATTCAGAAAAGCCGAAATTTACGTCATTGCCAGAGCTATCGTTGTACGTAGCCGTTTTTTTTATTCGGTATTTTGTAAGCCCCCGAATATAAGTCAAAATTCCGGCAAAATTACACTTTTTTCGAACACCCGCCATTTTATATAGATTATAAAACTTTTTTATTTTTCAGACCATCATAATATTACCAAATTATCGATCCGGCTGGTGGACCACATTTTTTATACAGGCTCAATGAAGATGTTAGTAAACTTTTTTTTAAATAAAAATTGACACGATGAATTTCAATGTATGCTCAATAACATACCTTTTTTCCAAATCCCAAATAAATAATCTAGTAGATTATTTATTACTTTTTTTAATTAAGCGAAAATGTATTTCTGTTGAATGAAAGTTTTTAATTTCTAATATTCTAATATTCTTTTATTTAATTTCTCAAATTATATAAATTAAATATAAGAATATTAGAATATTAGAAATTAAAAGCTTTCATTTAAAATAATTAAATTTTCGCTTAATTAAAAAAAGTAATAAATGAAAGTTTTTAATTTCTAATATTCTAATATTTTTATGTTTGATTTCTATAATTTGAGGAATTAAAAAATTTAATTTTTCAATTTCGCGAAACATTTATGTTTAGCGAAAAAACAGCGCGAAATTATTCAACATCCCAATAGATAACAAGGTTTTCATACTGTAATTTGTCCAATACATTATTCTCACTATATGTATACGAATTAATATCAAATAATAAATATATAATATACACGACCCCCGAAGAACGGTGACCGAAGAAGTGCCTCGAAGAGAAGGCGAGAGGAGTATTAAATGGAAACCCAACGAAATGGAGAGAGGAAGTCAAAGAGGCAATGTGGGAAATAGGAGAGGGAAACATATGAAGAGCCATAGCAAACGACGATGTAAGGGAAATGGAGAGAATAGTGGAAAGGGGGACGGAAACCAAAGTGGACCAAGAAACCTAACAGGATTGGGATAAAATTGAAAAATCGACATATTGCTCAAAGTACAAATGCAGGAAGTATACCATAGAGACAGAGAAGTACTGGGACGATGTACATATAATGGGCGAGACAAAAGAAGCTTGGGCGAGACTGAGATGTAGGAATGTGTAGAAGCAAGGAAATAAAGGATATCGTGACAATAAATACAGAGTTTGTAAAAAGGGAGTAGAAAACTCAATGCATATTTGTATTTGCGAGAAAGCCAAGGAAAAAATAAGAAATTAAATAGTGGAAGATCTGTATAAATGGATGAGGGTGACGAAGCAGAGCAAATCCATGGAAAGATACAGACCATGCTTAAAAAGGAGCCTGTAACTGAACTATGTACGTACATAAAACGCTTCGAGAAACTGATTGGGAAAATAGTAAACGAATGCAAGACGAAACGAAAGGCAATACGACAATAGAATACCTGATAGAACATAAGTTAGAAATCAAAAAATGTTATAAGGGGAAGCGTGTATGCAGAGGGTCTTCTATGTATAAACACCTTGAAGGGGTATACCTGAAATAATAAATACTACTACTACTACTACTACTATACACCCCCCCCCCTGTGTGTAAAAATATATATGTATGGTAAAGTTAGGTTACGTATATCGAGGCCATCTGAGATAGGTGGCAAGCGGACTGGCATAGCTCAGAGGTCGGAGCAGTCGACCGGCAATCTAAAGGTCCCGAACCCCGGCTCAGAAACGCATCGCATTTTTTCTCGGACGGTTCTCTTGCAGTTTTTCGAAGGATTACTATATATAGTAATCCTTCGAATTACTAGTAATCCTTATATATATATATATATATATAAAGGTGGTTATATATATTATATATATATATATATATAAAGGTGGTTAAAAAAATCCATTTTTTTCTCGACGGAAAATCGAAGTATGTTAAAAAAATGAAAGTTTTGCAAAATTTGAGTGTTCTAAACAATTTTTTAGTTAGTACGCAAACGCCTTTTACATGTTATTTTTTTTCATGATTATCGGAGTATGAATTTTTTTTTATCTCGATGCAAAAAACGTTAGTGCGTGATCCAATGGAAGTGTTGATTTAATTTTTTTCTCTAACAATTCACAATTTTTATTTAAATATTTTTTTTACCATAAGCAATTTGTATTTGTACATTATGAATCAATATATGTAATTCGGTTGTGAAAATGATATCAACCACTTGACGAACAAGAACAGGGCGTTTACATCACTGAACGTCTAACAAGTACCTATGCGTGATTTTTTGGATTAATATGTTGTTTTGAAGTAAGAAAACAAAGTCATACGGATTCGAGAGTTACAAGCCGCGGCGCTGTTGACGCTACTGCATATTTGTTTCTCTGAGTGTCCGTGAGTTCTTTTCGCGATTCATTTGACTGTTTGCAGTAGTTGCTGTATTGATGTACGTCAGAGTACACGTAAAAATAAAAATGTAAAAAAGTTTATCTGAACGATTTGAGCTCCCGTGCAGTTTTTTGGACTTGAATCCTTCACTTTGGGACTTTAATCAGGATAATATAACACGTGCTTGATTACTTTTAAAAACATGCAAGTTGTGAGCGACATAGCTGAGCGAGCCGTTTCTTTGACGAAAAATGTCAACGGTTTGATTAAGAAAAACGAAGTCCAAAAACAATATATGTTGCAAATTGTGAGCGAGCACAGAAAAAACTGTCCTTTCTGCGAGAAGGGAACTTATTATTCGGCTCGATCTTCGGAGCAATTACGTAAGTTTTTTAACAATCGCATGCTGTGATCCAGAATACACATTTTTTTCAACATCGTTTGGAATAATTAATTTTATTAAAACTACTTGAAATGAAAACGACCTGTTTATGTTAACGGGAGATTTACACCTAGATGTTCGAGGTCGAGGATTTCAAAGCTATGAACATTCCGTCGACCGTGGAAGACCTACACTATGGGCCTGGTATCGATGATTCCATTTAAGTTGACAAATTTCATGATTTATTCATTCCCAAATTTTCAAACGCGTTTTTCTCAAAACCACGTTTTTCAAATCGGTACCCAAAATTTCTCGAAAACCAATGAACCGATTGCCTTGAGGTTTTTTTGTGGTTATTCTATACACTACTATCTAGTACTTGTCATATGATTTTTTTCTTCCGTTAATTAGTTTTTGTCTTATAGGCCAAATAATAACTAATTTTTGGCCCAAAAAATCACTATTTATGTTCAAACGTCCGCCATTTTGTGATAAATCGATATTATCAAAATCGGCTATGACAAGTACTAGATTATAGTATCTAATTTAATAATCTTTTTGGTTTTTTTTTGACGTGACAACGTCTTATAATTCGATGGAGGCGTTCCTCGCTCTGAGGCGTTCCATTTAAGGCTTGAAGTGCAAGCGAGAGCGCGGAACGAGCGACAAAGAGGCACAATCGGCCTCCGCGTTCGGCAGCGTTCGGCAGCGTTCGACATCTGTCTCTCTCCTACTTGAGTGATGGCCTCTGCACACTGCGAGCGACGAGCGACGAGCGATCAGCGATATCCAATGGCAACGTCACTCTCATAGAGCATTTCCGTCATACTCGAGCTCTCATTGGATATCGCTCATCGCTTGTCGCCCATCGCGCGCAGTGTGCAGAGGCCATGAGCGATGCGTTCGCGTGGACAGCTGCTATACAATAATACATGTACATGTTTTCTTCAAGTATGAAGTGCAGTGAAAAGTGAATCCGGTGTCAATTGTTTATAGCAACGATAATTGCGGCGATAAAGGTAATGATTCTTTCGATATTAAATATATGTTCAGTGATATATTGTCGAATATTCGTGCTTTCATCATTAAAATAAATAGCATCGGTCCGCTAGTGCAGCGATTGTAGGTTATGCTATAATTGACAAAACTATAACAATAAGTTAACAGAACTATTTCACGATGAGTAAAAATCAATTGCTTTACTATTCGATCGAAATAATTATCGAGCGTAGCTATGATTTCAAAAAATTAAAACATAAATGTTAAATCTTCCACATATCATAACAACGTGTCTGAAATGACAGGTTGGACCAGCCAGCCGTCAAAGGGAACAATTTTCTCCTATATCAAACACATTGCGGCGGGCTTTTTAAAAGCTAGAGTTACAAAAATTTTAATGATGTTTCCAATTTTTAAATTTTAAATTTAAGATTTATGAACAATAATTTAATCACAGTTTATTCTTATAATAAATTATTCAAAATTATTACTTTTTTACATCAAATTACAATTAAATTTGCCAAAATAATTAAGTAACTAATTGAACAACTTTTATTCAGTTCACTTGCTGAAAGAAATAATGTCAATACAAAATTTATTATTATAAAATAATAAAATCAAAAATTAAATTTTAACAGTCGAGTAGAAATTTAAACAATAAATTTTATTCAAGTATTTTGTGAATTTAAAATGATTTTCTGAACGAAGAATTTTATGAAAAAATAAAAGTTGTAAATCAATTGCTCAAAGCACATTCATACTTGTAAAAAATATGTACATTGTAAAAAAAATAAATAAAAATTGACATAATTGTATTTATGCGTACAAATAAATGTAACTTGATCAATTCAATTGTGATTTCCATTTACCTCCTTCTCTATATCCATACAAAATATCTATCAAACAAACAAAATTAAAATTTTCTTTTGAAAAATGAAACCATTCCATCAGTATTTTCTTATGACGTTGTCACGTTCAACTATCGTCGGTAAACCGACTTTACAGGCAACCGATTTTTTTCAGATGATTTTTGAAGAAACGCCACTGGGTACCGTATACGCAGATTTTTTTTATGACGCTCCAAGGATCATACAATATCCTTGTATATTTTTAATATTTTGAATTAAGAAAATTAAACATATTCTTTAATGTATATACTTTTAGATAATTAAAACCCCAATCCGAAATTTCAAATAGTTTCCCTTGAAACAATTCGCACAAATGACCTTTCTTCCGGCTCTAAGGTGTATATCTCCCCTTAGAAAATTCTACAGAGCATAACAAGTTTTGAGAAAATTATATTATTGTGATGTCTATTGGCGGGGATAAAAAGTTGACGAAAAATCGAAATTTTTTTTTTTCAAGTCGTTCGAACACTACCTAAAAAAAATGTTTAGACCTCTCAAATTTTGTATGAATTACTTTGGAATCTTCTCAAATGAAACATCGCAACGCGTCACGCAAGACTGACACAATCTCAGCTTTATTTTCCAAAATACGTGGAAACAAAAAAAAAGAAAAAAAAAACGGCAACTTAAAAATACGTACACACAAGATGTCTAAAAATATCATCGTCATAAATCATATGTATAACAACATTACAAACATGAAAAGGTAGATATAGTAGTCGTCATCGACAGAAACAGAAGCGAAGGTTATTTTTCGTTTCCGCAGAAGAGAAAAATGTGCGTCCTATTGTTAGTCCGATGGAGGGTCTGGTCGCGTGGCTGGTGGCGCGAACGTTCTACGATCGAATTTTCGCGCCGCATTATTGATTGAGTTGGGCGATCTTGTTGTCGATGGCAAGGCAAACGATCGCGAAAACGTCGTCGTCGCTCTTTTCCGCGTCGATGTGAACGAGGATTTTCTTGACGGCCCTGACGATCGAGCAGATGGTCCCGAAGAACGTCTTGATCCTGGATACAATGGTGAACTCCGCGTCGTCGAAGCGTTCGCTCGTTATCGCCCGCGATCTCATTCGTTCCTCGAGCACCTGACGGCGAGCCCAAAGATAAACGCAGAGGTCCGGCTGTCTGAGCTCGCGCCGGAAGAGCGCCAGCTGCCTCGTGTCGCGTGGAAAACCAACGAGCAGATAGCCCGGCGACGTCACGTGGCCCATCATTGTTTCCTCGATCTTTTGCGTTATCAGATCGGCCGGCAAATTTCGTCCCTCCTGCATCACTCGCTTCATGAGATTGCCGCGCTCGGTGCCTGAATTCGCCTCGGCCCGCAACAAATCCGAAACTGTCACCGGCGTGAAGCCGTACTTGGTTGCGAGCCGTTTGCCGAGGGTCGTTTTCCCCGAGCCGGGACCACCGATCAGACAAATTATCGGCCTCTTCGAGTCGATCAGACGGGTACAATCGATCGCTGGGTTTCGGGGGATACTGTCGCACAACTCGTCCCTACCGAGGCAGGCACCCATGATGCTCCCTCTCTCTCTCTCTTTCCCTCTCTCTCTCTCTCTGTCTCTCTCACACACACACCGTTGACGTGTGCGACATTACGAGCAACCAATGACAGGACGATAGAAATCGACGAATTAATTCGTCCTTCCTCTTCTTTTTCTTCGTCTTCTGCTTTTGCTCTTTTTTTTCTCGATTCCCTGAAGACTCTCGGATTCGTGCTTCGAGTCTCCGCTGGGAGCACGACGAAGCGCAGGAAACACTTTTTCTCTTCTTTTTTTTTTCAGGCTCGTAAATGGATTTTCTCTTGCTTTTACGATTGGTGGACGCTGACAGCCGCGAGACAGATGAAACTTTCGAGTGGCGCTTAGTTCAGTCGACATGAGGTGTTGAACATCGACTATCGCTATATATATATATATATATATATATATATATATATATATAGAAAAAATAATATATTTATATATGTATGTATAAGTATATATATATCTATATACATATACATACATATACAAAGGTAGCCTAGTAAGGAAAAAATACTGTATGGATAAAAATGATCAAAAATGGTAATTGTAAATATTTATGTATTTATATATATTACAACCGCGAAAAAATAACACGAGAACTATCCGAAAGTAATGCTAGGGTCGGCAGTGATGACGATCATGATGATTATTATTATTGCTGTCTTATATTTATTATTATTTATTTATGGATAATCTTTACTTTTCGGTACAGGTTGTTATATAGATATACACACACGTATGCACGCAAGCATGCACGCACACACGAACATAAAATATCGCAGCAGAAGCAGCGACTATGTATAAATAAATATTAATAATGGGAATGATAATAACAATAATGATGATAAATAAAAATATATTTTAGATATATTATTTTAGATAAAAATATATTTTTAGAAATAAATAAAAACAGATTTATTAATTTCTTTGTTATTCATTCATTTTAATTCATTAATTTATTCATTCATTTGTTTATTTGTTTATTATTTATGCAGTTTTGGCTTTCGCTCTCATTTCGTACTTTGAATACTTCTATGTATACCGAGTGTCCGTCTTTTCTCTGCCACCCGAAATAATTTGGTAATTATCGACGTCACAAAAAAAATGTTCCAGACAAAAGTTGTACGGTGTGAAGGGGGCCATCAAATGCGACCAATGTGTTTCATTTCGGTAGAGGCGCGAACGCACAGTGACGGTCACCTCCGCTTTTCAAAATGGAATGGTGCATTTTTTTCGACCACCTCGTGGAGCACCTCAAGCCGCATAAAAAACCTTTGGGGGTCAAGGTCGTTCAAGGTCATTGAAGGTCACCTATTCAAATTAAATACAAATCTAAATGTCTCGGATCACTAACAAATATTTGGCAGTGATCCGAGACATTTGGATTTGTATCATTGACACTGACCTTGAATGAACTTCAACGACTTTGACCCCGAATGTTTTTATGCGGCCGTAGGTGCTCCACTAGATGGATGAAAAAACAAATGTACCATTCCGTTTGAAAAAACGTGGAGGTGACCTTCACTGTGCGTTCGTGGCTCTACCGAAATGAAACAAATTGCTCGCATTTGGCTCCACCCTTTACACCGTACAACTTTTGTCTGGAACATTTTTTTGCGCCGTCGATAATTACCGAGTTATTTCGAGTGGCAGAGATAAGAGGGACACTCTGTATATAAATCTATACTCATTAACGCACATGCGAGCTTCGATAAGTTCACGCTTTGAGGACTTAAAAACATTCGGGGGTAAGATGAAAGATCGACTTTTTCTTTGAGAACGAGCGAAGTTGCGAAACTAATGAGAGCTTTCGTAACGATCGAATAGTCGAGGGATGAGTAAATGGATGAAAAGAGGAGCAGCAAGGTCGCTTGAGCAGCTATCAGGCATTTTGCAATAGCGACGATCCCTCGCTGGACCATTTATAACAAAGTAACTCGATACCGCGTGCGCGGAGCAGCTCCGGCACGATCTTTCGGCTAACAGAGCGGAAGAGTGGAGGCTCAAAGAATGCACGTCTCGCATCCTTCCGGATATTTTTCCAGTGCTAGCTTTTTTCGTCCCGTTTTGCCGGAGCTCGTTAAGCTTACAGACGGAATGATTCCTCCTTGTTGTTCATCGCGATCATCATATTTTCGCGTTGGAACATTTTCAAGACGCGCGGAGATGAAGGTATTGCGTAGTGAGCCTGATCGGGTACCGATTGGCGACAACTCGGCGCTACGTCGAAACTCGAACTCGCACGCGGAAGAAAGAGGAGATATACATATCAGGTTGATAAAAAAGTTTTGTCGCAATAATTTCAATATAATTTATTTATTTATATATCTTACACAAAACATTTCTAATCAACAATATATTCGCCATCGGTGTCTATGACACTCGACCATCTAGTTGGCAACTCATTTATTCCCTTTGCCCAAAACTTCGGCGGCTGGAACTCAAAGAAATTTGAAATATCCCTTCTGAGATCGTCGACGTTTTTGAAAGTTTTGTTTCTCAAATATGGCTTCAAATTTAATATCAGTTGTATACGAGAGGATTGTATATGAAACCACCCCGTGAAAATAGATGGCGTTACCTGCACTATTTTCTGGAAATAAAAGTTGGCAATCCGCATGATGATGGGTCCATACCAGTCCCGTCAAAACACCATCGGTGACATTTGTGCGACGCGAGAGCATAATTTATTTTCATTGTTTAATGGCAAGTTCTCTGCCCCACAAGTCACATTTGCGGCAAGTTATGCTTAAGGCCTTAGGCCACAGTAACGGGTATAAAATCGTGTGCGAATTTAACAATTTTTTTTCGTATGAAAAAGTGTTTCACTCGTAAAATTAATTACACATTTATTTAGTATGAATATCAAGCTGTTAGAAAAAATATATTTTTTTTTTCGATGTACAAAATGGCCGACTACTCGAGACTTCTCGAAACAGCTTTTTTCCAATTGGCGTGACAAATAACTTCAACAATTTTCTCGCGATTTACTTGAAATTTAAAAGTTATGTTCCTAATTGCCCTTCGCAGAGAAGTACGTACGGAATTTCTGATTAATCGAAAACTTTTCATTTTATGAGCAGTTTATAAGCAGTTATAATGAAATTTTTCACAGAAAATTCATTTCTTAAGTTCAAATACCTACAACTTTTGAATAAAACAATATTTTTTAAATTCCGTACGTACTTCTCTATTCTAATGTAGATTGACGAGAATTTTTTGTTTTTTTTGTTCCAGGTCAAAAATTGTGGATGCTAAATGTCACTCGGGGGAGTGGCTAAAAAATACAACAAAATAAAATATTAGTAGTTGGACATTTTGTACATCGAAATAAAAAAATATATATTTTTTCTAACAGCTTGATATTCATACTAAATGGATGTGTAATTAATTTTATGAGTAAATCACTTTTTCGTACGAAAAAAAAATGATAATTTCGCACATGATTTTATACCCGTTACTGTGACCCAAGGCCTTAATCATTTCCTGCCAAAGAAGTCGACCGCGACAACCGCATTGTTTGCTAGAGCAAGTGTATGCAAAAGATGCTCTAAATAGAAGCAACGTGCAAAGAGTGCTTTCGCCGCTTACAAAGTCGTGATTTCTCCATGGACAACAAAGACCGTGGAAAACCACCGAAAGAGGGCGCTCGTGTATTACGAGCTGCTGAAAGCGTCGGCAAGCATCACTGGGGATCGATATCGACTGCCACTGATGCGTTTGAAGTGAGCTCTGCACGAGAAGAGGCCGGGATGGGAGAATCGCCATGAAAAGTTGATTTTGCAACACGACAACGCCGGGCTGCATGTTGCTCAACCGGTTAAGAAGTACTTGGAAGGAGTCAACTGGGAAATCCTGCCCCACCCGCCATATTCCCCAGACATCGCCGATTACCATTTGTTCCGGTCGATGCAATCAGCGCTTACGGCTCCGTACTCGACCACTTATGATGGGGGGGGGGGGAGGGGGGGGCTGGATCACTGGATTGTCTGATTTTCGATTTAAAAAAAAAAAAATCCTGTACGTGCTGTACCTTTCGTTGTACGTAGCGGTTTTTTTTGTGGAAATTAAGTATCTTCCAAGCCCCCGAATATAAGTAAACTATTTAATCAAAATTTCACTTTTTATCAACACCCGCCATTATGTGATTTTTTCTCGAAAAACGGCTACCTACAACGAGAACTACATTTATATAGATTATTTTTTAAAAAATTATCGTTATTTTTCAGATCACCCCTTGTCAAACTATCGATACGGCCAATGGACCACATTTTTTAAACAGAGGCCCTAGAATACCTTTTTAACGTTATAAATTTTTAATTTTTTTTCATAAAAAATTACTCGATATAAGTTCAATGTATGCTTGGAAACATCCCATGTAGAGATTGACCGTTAAGGCCTGCATAGACTACGACACTTATTGCGACACAAATGTCTGACACTAATGTCCGTTCTGTTCACACATAAGACGGTTTCGGTGTCCCAGAAAGTGTCTGACTGTGATGTCGCTACACAAGTGTCTCAGGTGTTCACACACAAAACTACTGACACAGCTGCAGTACCCGCTCGGACGCCATGGAGAAACGCCGTGCGGCGGCAGCCGTAATTTCGTGCGCTGTTATTAAGGGGCTATACTAGTGCGACACTTTAAAAAGATCGATTTTTTTTTGCCTTTTTCGACAGTTTATTCTTTCAAGAATATCATTATCATTTAAATTATATATGTCAATATCATTTGATCTTGCAAAAATCGATAGTTAAAGCTCTAAACGCATTTTTCTCGAAATGAGATTTTTCAAATATGCTGACAGTGTAACTCAAATAGATCCGATTGACTTGAAATTTGAACTGAGTACTCTTGAATATATTTACTCTACGATGACGTAGGATATTTTTGATTGGATAAAAATTGACGATTTGGCATTGAAAAAAAACGACCACTTTGTAGGCAAGAAAAGAGACTTTTTTCATAACTACGCTATTTTGTTAGATTTTGATATTTTTAAAAAATCCTACGTCATTGTACAGGAAATACTTTCTAGTTTAACGACATTTTTTTCCTTTTTCGGTTTCAGCTACTCAATCAGCCGGAATCATGTCAGCAGTGGAGGAACTTTTTTTTTGCGCCTGCGAAGGCAGCGCGCTTGGATCTCAATATTTACCTATGAAAAAATTATTTAATATAGGTCAAATATATTTTTAATTTTCCAAAAGATTTAATTGAGTACTTTTCGTCCAAAAAGTCCTGAAAATCACCCAAATATCCAGCGTTCACACTGGTATAGCCCCTTAAGCTGTGTTCTTAAATTATGCATTTTTCTGCCAACTTTAGCCGATATTGTGCCCAACTATTCCGCCAAGCATTAAAGTGCTGCCTGTTTTTTTACTCTATTTTTTATAATCAGCACAACATACTTGCCAAAGTTCAGGCAATCCTTCCACAAAAAATATCAAATTTTTAATGCTCTCCTTGCTCCACGTAATGGCCATTTTTATTTAACGCGGGTCGCGAGTGTCTGGATAATTTCGCGCCGGTTCGAAAACTTGGACACTGCCGCAGACACTCCGACACAACCTGTTCACACGGCGCTCGACGCGACACCTAGCGAGATGTCGCAATAAATGTCCCGACATCAGACAGTGGTGTTCACACACAGACACTCGATGTATACATTGAGTGTATACACCAAAGTGTCGTAGTGTAAACCTACCTTTAGGCCTGGGACGGGCCTTCACAGTTAGCCTTTCTAGAATACTGGGCCGTGAGTAATTTACCAATGAGGTGCCTTTGTAGAAATGATAAGAACGGCCCGATATCGGCCAACAGAGCCAACAATTATTGGGCCAATGATTTAATTCATTGTAGCGTCAATGTTGGTGATTGCACTTGGCCCTATGCGGGCCCTCTTAAAGGGCCTATGTAGAAATTGACCACTGGCTCTATGATGGGCCTGCACAGTTGGTCTATCTAGAAGTTAGTCTATCTAGAATATTGGGCCGTGAGTTTGTTTGGGTTTGTTTGGGTGCGTGATAAATATTCAACCTATACCGTGCCAAGATTGGCCCGAGATCGTCCTTATGGATACATAGTTCATGGAATAACCTTGAAATAAATTGTGATTTGCGTATATGACAGGCTTCAAAATTGCCATATTTTACTTACTTATGTTGGTTATTTACAAATGCCAATAATAGGCCAACACTTGATTACAAAAACTGAACTACAAAATATAGACGATTAATATATGACGTGCCAGTTATTTGCCTATTCTGGCACAATATACAGATAATGAATAACCCATGCCTTAAATAAAATAAAAACAGGTATGGTCTGACTCACTTAGCCAATAAAGGGCATACATTAATTAAATGTAATTTCCAGTATTTTAGCATTGCCAGTTTTAAAATTGGGAAACTTCGACGAACTATCACGGCTGTTTATTGGTTTTAACAGATAGGTCCGGATAGGTTTTAGTAATGGGCTGATATTGTGCCGGTTCTCAATTTATAACGGAACAATAATGGGCCAATGTAATTGGCAGTATTTCAGCATCACCAGTTTAAAAATTGGCAAATATTGTTTATCTATCATGACTGTTCAATGAATTTAAAACATGGGCCATGAGAGGTTTTAACTATGGGCCGATATTGTGTCGGTGTTCAATTTAGAACGAGACAATAATGAGCCAATGTAATAGCCAGTATTTCAGGATTGCCAGCTTTAGGATTGGCAAATTTAGTTTAACTATTACTGCTGTTTATTGGTTTTGAAAGATGGGCCAGGATAATCTTTAGTAATGGGCCGATATTGTGCCGGTTCTCAATTTATAACGGGACAATAATGGGCCAATGTAATTGCTTGTACCTTGGAATTAATAGTTTTTAAATTGGCAAATATAGTTCAACCATCACGGCTATTTATTGGTTACAAACGACTGGCCGATATTGTGCCGGTTTTCAATTTACAACGGAACAATATCGGGCCAATGGAATTGTCAGTATTTTGGTATCCTCAGTTTTTAAATTGGCAAAATTAGTTTAACTATCACGACTGTTTATTCGTTTTTAAAGATGGGCCAGGACAGGCTTCAGGGATGGGCCGATATTGTGCCAGTTTTCAGTTTAGAGCGGAACAGTAATGGGCCAATATTATTTCTCTTTTGTTGGCTTATACGATGGTCTCAATATTGGCCTGATCGTAACATTGGGCAACTCATGGCAACCTCTACATGGGATTCCTTTTTCCCAATCCCAAATAAATAATCGAGTGAACAAAAAAAAACTGAAAAAAGCGGCCTTTTTTAGCCCATCACAGTGGTGTCTTCCTTAATTATAATAACATTAATAATCAGCACCCGAGATCTATCAACAAACGGACCACCTTCTTCTCAAATTCTTCTACTATGTACAGTTCCTCTTTATTTACGATGAATTGTCAACTATTTATTGCAAATTATCGGGAAAGTCTGAGCCCCTGACGTTCGTCACAAATCTGCAGAAGAACAAAACAAAACGTCGAGTAAAAATCAAACAAACGCAATCCGAGACAAATGCGCGTGGACATGACGGCGTTTGGACGGGAAAATTTTGCCACGTCATAGTGAGCTCCAACCGTCAACGAGGTGAGCAGGCACTATGGGGGCGAGCACTTCGCACGATGACGGCGCGGCCGCGCTCCCCACTCTTGAGGAGCTGATGGCGGAGGCCAATGCCGTTTTGGTCATGGTCACCGGGATTATAACTCAAACGATTGCGACAGAGGTGACAAACATGATGACGGAGCTTCAGGGGGCAGCTACCAACAAGGTAAAAAGCCCGCGCGCTCTTGTGTGTGTGCAAACTTTGCATCCGAATAAATGTGTGACGTCGAATTTTTCCATATAAGTTATGACCTACATTCTGACGAAACGGATATGTCGACCATCCGTAAGAATCAGGAGAGCGATAGATAGAAAGAGAGAGAGAGAAAGATAGAGCTAAACAGAAAAACAGTAATGTATATCAGTGATTCGTCTTTTGCAACCGATTTTTTGAACAATTTTCTTAACCTAATCGAAGGTTCGCGCATGAAATTATTATTAGATATTATTATTATTATTACACTATATTACTATATATTTTATCATAATTATTATATTGTACAATTATATATTATCGTGTTATATTATTGTGATTATTTAAAAAAAAAATTTATTGGGCTCAATGAATTCCTGAATTCCAATGTATACACTTGCGTATATACCTGAATGTATATACCACAATGTATATACCTGAATTCCAATGTATATACTTTTTACGTATTACCCTTCCAATTATGTCATTATTATTATTTTTTTTCCTAAGCTACACGCTGTTCTCGTGTATTACCTATTTTATTATTATTATTAAAATTATTATAATAACTCATTTCATGGTTATTATGATTATAAATTATCTTAAAGTTTGCATTACTGGAAAGCAACGAAATTTTATTGTTATGGCAATAATTTTGTTTGCCCGTTTCAGGGTGCCGAAGTCCTTTAAGGGATCTTCGCACTTTGGACGCTAAAAAGGCTATTATCATGTATTTTTTATAGGTTTATATTATAGATATTGATATAAACGTTGTTACACTTAATAAATACACTTTCGAAATACATTTTTTTTTTATTTAAGCCACTATTTATAGACGAAAATGGTAGTTGAAAAAATGTCCTGAAAAAATTGTAGGTCTTCGCTGTTCATGAAATCTCGATGGATAATCCGAAACAAAAAAAAATCAAACGATTTTAGATTCAGTATGTTGATGGCTATAGCGCATATCATTCGATTTTTTATATATGCAAAAATAACAAAATGACGGACATTTTTCGAAAAAAAAAACACAAACAAAAAACGTGTTTTTTTCCACCGTTTTTGGCACAAAAAAATAGTAAATGGCAAAATTTAAAAAAAATCCTTGATCTGCAGCTACAACTGTAGAGAATATGTGGTTAAAGTTTCAAAAGGAACGGTTAAGTAGTTTCGAATCAACAAGCCGCCGAAAAACGTTGTTTCGAGAAAAACGCGTTTGAAGTTTATTTGGGTCACGTAAATACATTTAAAAAATGTTTTATGTATTTCCAAATTGTATTTATTAAGTGCAACATCTTTTGTATCAATATCAATAATATAAACCTATCAGCAAAAATTCATGAAAATAGCCCTTTTTCAGCGTCTGAAGTGAGAAGACCCCTTAACGTTTCTCCGTATTCTCATTGGAGATTCACTACCTCAATTTGCCAAAAAGGGGGTTGGACGACGAGAAAATAAAAAAAAAAATAAAAGATGCATTTCAAAAAATCGTTGCATTCAAGCGATGCAAACTTCAACGTCGTGTAAAATCGGTAGGTTTTCGTTTAGTTTTTTTTTTGTTGTTGTTTGTATTGTCAAATTTTTCTCCTTCTCGGACACGTGCCCGCCTCATCGATCACACAAAGCTCAACGAAACGTTCCAACACCTCCAAGACAAATTGGCCGAGATCGCGCATCGGAATGAAATAGCGGAAGCTTGCGCGCGAGAGAAGGAACCCGAGCTTCAGGCAATACGAGATAAGATGCAAAATGGGCTGCGCGAGTGTTGCGCCAAGCACCGGGCGACCATGGAGAAGCTGATAGCCGAAAGGGAAAACCTTCACGCGGAGGCGGAGAAATTTCAGCTCGAGGTGAAGAAAGTCGTCCAGACCTGCATGACGAACAGTGAAAATCGGTTCGACTGTTTTCGCTTGGGTATCATCGATCTGCGTGCCAAGGCGGCTGCGCTCGTGAAAAAAGTCGAGACCATGGTGAAACGCGAGTCCGCGGTCACGTCCAAGAGTACGAAACAGCTGCTCGAGTGCAACATCAAATTCGTAAACGAGGCCAACAAACAATGGGATCGCGTCATGAAGGAAATCGAGAAGTGCTCGCAGAAAGCCTAATCGCTGAGTACAAAGAAAATTATCAATCAAACCAAAAGGATGAAAAATAAAAATCATTGAGTGAAAAACAAAATAATGGATTGAAATGAGAATATGAAGAAAAAAAAATTGAATCATCAAGCCCGCAGAAACGTATGACTTGAAGCAAAGGTGTGGAAAAATGAAATCGTTGAGTGTAAGAAAGGAATAAAATATAATGAAAGTATGAAAAAATAAAATCGTCGAGTACAAAAAGAAGTATAAGTCAAAATTAAAGTATAAAAAAATAAAATCGTTGAGGTGAAAGGAAAAAAGAGGTTGCGACGAAAAATATGCAACATCGACGTTGAGTTGTGCTCGCAAAAAGTACTCGATCTATGAATAAATGATTTTACGACCGGCCATTGGTACATTCGCCGCAGGTGTACGAGGTATCGTTGGATCCGAAAAACGAATGTGTGTGTATATATATATATATATACATAGATACAAATTCCACATATCAATATGTATACACATATATAGCCTATTATATAAATATAATAGTATACTGTACTATAGGGAGTGCCTATATATATTTATGTGTAATAAATATACACTCTTTATGGTATAGTATACTGAAAAATGAATCTTCGTTGCATTCCAAGGACGCAAACTTCAGCATCATCTTATTCTCTCTCTGTTTCTCTCTCTCTAGGTAAGAAAGAAAAAGCGGAATAAGGTGACGCTGAAGTTTGTATCCTTGAAGTGCAACGAAAAATAATTTTTTTTTTTAATTATTAAGTTATCATCCAATTTTTTTTGCAATACTACGCTACCGAGATTACTGAACCGTTTTATGTGATTTTTTTATACATAAAAATTGGCAAAAAAATATTTTTAGTGATGAGAGGATAAAAATGAAACAGAAAAGTTCCGCTGCATTCGAACGATGCAAACGTCAAGAGCACAAACAAGTTTGTCTATATATATATATATACAGGGTGTCCCTCTTATCTCTGCCACCCGAAATAACTCGGTAATTATCGACGTCACAAAAAAGGTTCCAGACAAAAATTGTATGGTGTGAAGGGGGCCATTTTTTTATTTCGGTGGAGGCGTGACGCACAGTGAAGGTCACCTTGAACGACTTTGAAGCACTAATGTTTTTTACGCGGAATGAGGTGCTGTACAAGATGGTTGAAAAAAAATGTACCTTTCCATTTAAAAAAGTGGAGGTGACTTTCACTGTGCGTCAGCGCTTCTACCGAAATAAAAAATTTAAAAAATGGTCGCATTTGATGGCCCCCTTCGCACCATACAATTTGTCTGCAACATTTTTTTGTGACGTCGATAATGACCGAGTTTTTTCTGGTGGCAGAGATAAGAGGGACACCTATATATATATATGTATGTATGTATATGTGTTGGAGAAAGAGCAGAAATCATTCGCAAAGTTTGCGCTTTACGTGTGGGGCGCATGTTGAGCCGTTAAAAGAACATTTTTATTCACATTGAACTCGAAAGATATAAGGATTCAAATATTTTCCTTGACAGGACACGTCAACTCTTCTCGAGATCTCTCGAAAGATTGATCTTCGTTCTTCTTTTCTTGTTAAACAGATTCTTGATAAAATAAATGAAGTAAAGCAACGACAGCCCTGTTCTCCTATCATCGATATATATATATATATATATATATATATATATATATATATATATATATATATATATATATATATATATATATATATATATATATATATATATATATATATATATATATATATACATATACTCACACACACACACACAACAAGGTCGCAGAAGTATTGGCCTTCCCCTGACTGGTTGATGCGGTTGATGTAAGCGGTCACCGCTCCGAGTATCGGCCATGCACAATGCTCATTAAATAGAAGGACCGCGGAGCCGGAACTTAACCGCCCATCTACCAGTGTCAGTACCTCCTAAACATATAGATAGAAGATCCGAAAAAAAAAATTGTTCAAAGCATCTCAACAACCCTCCTTCCAGCACTGGAGTTACGGGCCTAAGTGCATTTTTCCTACCTTCCGACGAGTTGTTTCTAGTGAACAATAACAACGAGTAATATAAATAATAATAGCAGTAATGATGATGATGGTGATGATGATGACGATGACGATAACGATAATGATGATAATTATAATAACAACGATGCTGATCATTTTACTCGTTATTATTATTATTTTTATTATTATTACTGTCGCGACCCCGTCGTTAACATAAAACTTCGTGTGCAAGTTGTACGTCTCTCGCGCAGTTGCGTCAACGGATCGATGCATCTTTTGTCGCCCGCATGTATGAGCCCGCGGCGCGAAAGCACACGAGCAGTGCGCGAACGCGTTCGGAAAAGCAACCCCGCGACGAGGTGTGACACAACAAGACGAAGGTGCTGTAATCGCGGTGGCTTTCATTCGAGAAATTTCCAATTCGTACCGCAGGATCGATATAGCATGTAACTAAACGGAGAGATACGGAGATCCGTGCATACACAATACATACCTACATACACACACAGACATATATATATATATATATATATATATATATATATATATATATATATATATATATATATACACAGACACCCTGTAAAATATATACAGGGTGTCCCTCTCATCTCTGCCACCCGAAATAACTCGGTAATTATCGACGACACCAAAAAATGTTCCAGACAAAAGCTGTACGGTGTGAAGGGGGCCATCGAATGCGACCGTTTTGTTTTTTTTATTTCGGCGCAGGCGCTGACGCACAGGGAAGGTCACCTCCACTTTTAAAAATGGAACGGTACATTTTTTTCCAACCGTCTTGTGGAGCACCTCAAGTCGCATAAAAAATATTGGCGGTCAAAGTCATTCAAGGTCATTCAAGGTCACCTATTACAATGAAATACAAATCTAAATATCTCGGATCACTACCAAATATTTGGTAGTGATTCCATTTTAATCAATTCCATTTTAGTCCATTTTAAAAAGTGAAGGTGACCTTCACTGTGCCCTGTCCCGAAAAATGTTCCAGACAAAAATACGTGTACGTCAGAGTACACGTAAAAATAAAAATGTAAAAAGATTTATTCGACTCGAATCCTTCACTTTGGGACTTTAATCAGGATTATAATACGTGCTTGATTACTTGTAAAAACATGCGAGCTGTGAACGACATAGCTGACCGAGCCTTTTCTTTGATGAAAGAATTCAACGGTGTGATTTCGAAAAACAAAGACCAAAAACAATATCTGTTGCAAGTTGTGAGCAAGCACAGGAAAATCCATCCTTTTTGCTAGAAGGGAAATTATTATTCGGCTCGATCTTCGGAGTAATTACGTAAGTTTTTCAACAATCGCATACTGTGATCGAAAGTACATCTTTTTTTTAACCGTTGGGCATTATTATTTTTATTAAAACCACTTGAAATGAAAGTGACCTGTTTGTGTTAACTTAGAAAATGCTACAGAGCATAAAATTTTTTTGAGAAAATTATATTATTATGATGTCTATTGGCGGGGGAAAAAATTGACAAAAAATCCAAAAAAAGTAAATTAAAAGTCGTTTGAGCACTACCCAAAAAAATGTTTAGACCTCTCAAATGTTGTATGAATTACTTTTTCATAACGTAGTAAAATTGTCTGTTGAGTACCGCGAAAAAACAAATTAAACCACTAAATTAAAATAGAACCACACCAATATACACATACAGGGTGTCCCTCTTACCTCTGTTACCCGAAATAACTCGGTAATTATCGACGTCACAAAAAAACGTTCCAGACAAAAGTTGTACGGTGTGAAGGGGCCCATCAAATGCGACCAATTTTTTTATTTCGGTGCAGGCACTGACGCACAGTGAAGGTCACCTCCACTATTTTTTAATGGAATGGTACATTTTTTTCAACCATCTCATGGATCCCTTCAAGCCGCATGAAAAACATTAGGGGATCGAAATAGTTCAAAGTCATTCAAGGTCAGTATCGAACACCTATTAAAATGAAATACAAATTTTAATATCTCGGATCACTGCTAAATATTTGGTTGTGATCCGAGATATTTGGATTTGTATAATCGATACTGACCTTGGATGACCTTCAACGACTGTGACCCCGCAATGGTTTTTATGCAGCTCGAGGTGTTCCACAAGATGGTAGAAAAAAATGTACCATTCCATTTTAAAAAGTGGAGATGACCGTCATTGTGCCTCAGCGCCTCCACCAAAATAAATACAAAAAAATAGGTCGCATTTGATGGCCCCCTTCACACCCTATAACTCTTGTTTGGAACATTTTATTGTGACGTCGATAATTACCGAGGTATTTCGGGTGGCAGAGATAAGAAGGACACTGTATAAAGGAGGAGGAAGATGCTGATGGTGCGATTGATCAGCCGAACGAGGGAAGAAAGCGATATATATATATACACACACACATATATATATATATATATATATATATATATATATATATATATATAGCCTAGATTCCGCATGTGTAAACGATGAATTCACAGGGTGCGGTGACACAGGTGGCTGCGAGGAAGCATCGGGGCACTCTCGCCGGGTTTGCTCGACCGTTCGCTCGCTCGCGAAACGATTTGGAGGGACCGCACAGACACACACACATACACACGCGCGCGCACGCACGCACGCACGCACAAATACATATCCACGCACAAACACGTACTCAGACACATTGAGCACTTCAATGGAGCGTCATCGCTTCCTTGGTGCTTGGGGAATTCTATCATGCGGTCAGCATTCCCGGCTTCCTATATGGCTAAAGTCCTCACGGTTCTCGCGTACCTAAATCAATTAAATATCTCCAAGTGCCGGGAGATCCAGCATTCGGAGAGAGGAATCGACAGGATGAAATAGAGTGAGAGATAGAGGGAACGAGTTCATTAAGCCAACGAGTCCTTCGATAAAACTTTCAATGGTATAGTTTCATTGCGCTGAAAGCGAATGAACGATGATAAGACGTCCCCCTTTGATCTTGTTTCACTTCGATATCGCCAATCGCGAGAGTATCAGCAAGCCAATATTGAAGGTGTATATGTATGTATGAGAGATTCTCCCGAAATCATCATTTTGCCGGACGGCGGAATTTATGAAGAAAAAATAATAATTTGTTCATTCAAAAATTGCAATTGACCTTAGATCTAATCGATATAGTATAATTGCCTATGGATCACACTGATTTTTCAGTTTTTAGTGATTTATCATTATCGAAAGAAATAGTAGGGCCAGAGGAATGATCCAAACGTTTCCCGATCAAGTTTTTAGTGATTTGTGAATATTTTCTTCGCCTTTTTCTTTGAATATTGATCTCCCTCTTTTTGTTTCAACTTCTCTCTTCTAAAAGGATCCTGTTTAAGCCTTTCGTATCTCCGTTTTTCAGCTTCTCTTGTTCTAGGCAACCTCTCTTCTTTCGATACCGACATGGCAATAATCTAAGAGAATCACTTTTATGTAACCTCTTGCATATCCACACATGCGAAACCATGATGGCGTCATTCCTCTGGCGCTACCACATGCCTTTGGATCTCACGTGTCAGAAGGAGCCAGTGCAGTGATGATTTAAGTGGGTTTTTATGCCCAGCGCGGCATACTACATTTTTCTAACCCCACAATTTGGCGGTGAGTTTGTGTCTTCCACGTCAACAGGTAAAGTGTGACTCATTTTATTGAAAAATGGTACAATTAATAATGTCCAGAGGACTGACGTCCTCGCCTGTGACGCCACCTCATAACCCACGAGGTCTGTAGAAAAAAAAAGCGCAACCTACAAAAATGATGGAAGCAAATCAGTCTCTTCGGAAAAGTAGATGTAGAAGGCACTGCTCTGGCACGCATGATCTGCTAGCGGCACCCGTCACATAGATAACCGATTGACAGCTCTTCAGAGGATTGACTAAGAAAAGCGGTTACGACATTTCGTTATTTATTGTGAGATACCTGTGCTTATTATTTTTTTTCAGAAAATAACTAAACAGATGTCCAATGGATTCAAGGAAAGTTTTTTCTCTCGGGTGTGTTTGAATTTTTACGGCCTCTTTAGCTTGCTAGGGCATATGAAGTCTGGAATGATTTTTGTCACGTCGCGAGCAATTGGACACTATATATTTTCCCGATCGTGTTAAGCTACGGCGAGAACGCAGGCCTGCGCGGTTTCCCATGGAAATCGTGAACAACCACTTATAGGGAACATCACTTTGCTGTTCTCCGATTTTGTTGAAAATTTTTTATGTGGAAGAGTATCGAAAACTAAAAGGAACGTATTTTTTTTACCGGCGGAAAAACGGTTTCAAGGGGTGAAACGCACCCTCGAACATAGGGGTGTTTTTGGTTTTTCGTCGATAACGTTATCGTTCTCATCTCCAATGTATAGTACGCAAAAAAATAAACATTGTTGCAATTTGAAATTTTTTAATATCTCCTACCGTTAAAACGTTATCGACGAAAAACGAAAAACATCCCCATTTTTTAGGGTGCGTTTCACCCCTTAAAACCGTTTTTCCGCCGATAAAAAAAATACGTGTCTCTTAGTTTTTGATACTCTTCCACATAAAAAAAGTTTCATTAAAATCGGAAGATACCAAAGTGATGTTCCTTGTTAGACCACTACGCGCGATAGCGGCACTCTCATTTTTCGACGGATCCTTATATTTTCTTTAGACTTACACGTAAGGTATACCACAGCTTAAATGTAACCCGTCGATAATAAGCAAGCGTTCTTTCCCACGCGGGAATGCCGCCGGCTTTAAACATATAGGTGAAAAAATATACGTGCAGCCCCGAAAGGTTTCCCGAACACTCGAACCGAAAAATAACACAGGAACTTCACCAAGCGATAATCCTTTATCTCGAGACCCAAACAACTCTTCAAAGAAAACATTCGAGTCGAAATACTTCAGCGGTCGTAAAACTACACCCGAGGAAAACACGTGCCTTCAACTCAATTCTTGGTAATAGAACAGCGATTGTGTTTATCAACAGCCGCGACCCAATAACGAGCTGGAAGTCCTTTCTCCAACGATGTCTCGACCAATCACAAAGGTCATCACACTACATCCTCACGATCCAATAACCAAGAATTTCGTTCGTGAATTAGAGAATAATGGCTATCTCACTGACTGCCGTAGTAACATGGTTTACGCGATTTATTTGCGTCTTGGTGCAATAAAATATTCGTTACAAAGTAAAATCGTCGAATGGCAGTGGTAGTGAAGTGTGTTGCGCAGAGCCTTTTGAAATTCGTCTTTATCAAACCAATGACACGAGAGGGAATGACTTCGTGACCCGAGACTCATATGTCTCTCACTCTACTTCTTCTAGGCTTCTATGCAACCCAGCACACTCGTGCACCACGCACCACACACTACGACCGGGGTAGGTTCTTCCCCGAACGCCTTGTCGTCTTTTCATCACTCGATACCAACCACTTGACCATCCATTATCATCGTCAAGAAATCTAAAGCGCTGTTGAAAAAGCAATTTCCATGGCGATGCGATATATATATTGAGACGTACAGGTCCTCCTCAGGCGCGATACTCTCACCACAAATTAAACAGAGCAACCGATCCATGATAGGAGTGAGGGGGGGGGGGATAATAACAAATCATAACTCAAAATACAAGGTCACGAAACATTAAGCGGGCAGAAAGACGATGGAGAGAAAAAACAGAATGGAAACAAAAACAGTTTAAAAAGTTAACAATTAAGGGGATGATAAGTAGTAAGAAAGGGAAGGGGAAAAAAACGTTGAAAAGAAAACAGAGAAAGCAACAAAAACAAAGGAAAAGTAAATTTTATTTTATTTAAGAAAAAAGTTAACAATAAAGGTGATAATGGGTAATTGGTAAGGGAAGAAGAACAGAAAACGGTAAAACATGGGCATAAAAGAGGAGGAATTTTTTAGGAATGGCACTTCTTCATCCCTTGTAGATCGACCAGTATCGCTTAGCATAGTACATCCTTTTTTTTTGACAGGAAAAGCTAAGAGAAGGAAACATTAAAAAACAGGAGAAGTAAGGAGTCGCTACCCGAGAACGTGAATTTTTTACTGGGTTGAAGAGTACCGCTCAGCAAAGTACATCCATAGTGGATGGAAAAAGGCTGAGAGAGGGAAAAGTTAAAGGGTGTGATGCAGTCAAAATTCCCGAAAAATCGATTTTTTAAAACATTTTCTTGAAGTATGATGTTTCGAAAATATTCTTCGAAAATTTCAAGTCAATCCGACGAATAGTTTCCGGGATATCCCACAATTAGTGAAGGGGCATCGGGTCCCCATGGCAGGTAGTGGCTGACAAACGCGCAAACGATAATACCCGGGAAGGCAGAAAACTTCGAAGACAACAACAAATTGATATTTTGGAAGCTTCCACATCGGCAGAAGCCCTATTGTATGGGCCAGAAATTGGTGATTAGATGTAAGTAATTTTTTAATTAGTATTTCTATACATAAATCAAGTGTAAAATTGGAAAACTGTTTCAAAAATCTTCAAAAATGTATTACTGAAAAACTATGAACTTTAGGAAAATTTTATAACGAATACTTTCGTTTTAAAATTGCCCGAAATGTTAAAAAAATTATAATTCATCCCGAAAAACTTTAATTTTTTGAAAAGTTATTTCAACAATTGGCTATAAACAATTGAATGCTCGACTTTTCGGCAAAAATTGTGATATTCGGATTCAGTGGATCAAAATACACAAAAAAAAGGTTAGTTTCATCCATCGAGCTCAACATTTTATGAACATATAATACCGTATCCACATCGAAATACTTGAAATGCGTTTTTCATGAAATTATGTTTTTCAAGTCGGTGACCACTATAATTCAAAAACCACTCGATGGATTTTGATTAAATTTGGTGTGGTTATTGATAGCATTAAAAACTAGTCCTTAATAGAAGGTTTTTCATTTTTGTTGAAAACTTCTATTTTTTAAAACAATAAACGAGCGATTTTTTGGTCGAAAATCGAAAGTTATCTGTCGGACGGCGCCAATTTGTTAATTTTTGAAAAAAAAATCTTCGATTAAAGACTAGATTTATTATTAAACTAATGATTTTTTTGTTTTTTTTTTTTAATTTCAAATGATTCAGTAAAATGTTATGATGGTCACCCCAAAGCACTACATGCCGAAGGGGGTCCGACAAAGATGGTGATATTTTTTATAAACAATCAATACTTTTTTTGAAAATTTGTACAAGTCAATTTGAAATATACCATAAAAAAATCCGTGTAACCACTTTTGTAAAACAAACTTAATTACTATAAAAAAATTATTGAAAATGCTCGTTTTTTTCACGCCTCTGACTGCATCTAACCCCTTAAGAATCAAAAAAAGGAAGAATCGAGGCATAGCTTTTTAGTCTATGACTACGAAAACGGAGAAAATCACAAGAATAAAAAAGAGATCACTAAAAAAACATTAGGAATAAAAGGAGGAGGAATAAATTACGGTAGGATAGATAGAAAGATTGTATTAGGAAAATATAAAGGACGAGAAGATATCGGAATTACCAGGCGACACACAAACACATACACACAAACCTGTAACACACAATAATATCGACAAGGATATCAAAGTGTATCAGGACAACCTGAAGGTCAAGGAGGTGTCCCAAATTCGAGCGCCACGCGAACACAAGACATACAACAAGCACTGACCATTGTAAGAAGGTCCGCGGTGACCTCTGGCGTCGCGATCCATAGTTAGGATAATCGCGCAATAATCGATTACGCTCACGCAGAATAATTAGGAGAAAGCGCGCTCAGCACCGCGCGCTACGAGTAGCGGTAGCGTAAGAGGGGGAAGCGCGTCGCGAACACCGAGCGCCGTAGGCGAGAGCACGCCGCAACACACCACGCGGCGAGCGACAGTACGAAAGGAGAGGAGAAAGAGAATTATCGACCCACGATAAAGCGGTCGCGTTCAAGCACACTTATCATCCGAGTCAATCCGCGATCCAAGTATTTGACCGACGGAGAAGCGCCGCGTGATAATCACACGAAACACACACAGCGACACAAAAATACATAACACTTGTACACAGCGAGCTATTTACATTATATCGAGTCATAAAATTGAATAAATTACATTTTATTACAAAATACCTGAAACAAAAGAGTCTCAGCTAATTCCTTCACTGATCGAGTCCCGAACGTATAAATTTTATTGCAGCATACTCCGACCCGTTACAATATGTATGCATGCATGTATAGGCGAATCGCCAACAAGTACCGGAATCTTTGCGTCTGCAAGACCTCGTGGTTCCTAATCGGTTTCATCGTCATCGTTAGCCCGCTCGCCCGCGTTATCGAAGCGGCAAGTGTCGAAAAAAAGACGCGGTTGAACACAGATGATATAAAAGTGCAGGGTACGGTCAGCGTAGCTGACGGTAGTTTTTCCGGACTGCCGGATAAAGAGTATCTCATTAAAATAAATGATGTACTGGCGGCATCGCGGGCGGGTCAATTACGTCGACGGTCCCGCGGGCGGGAGTACGTTCGGGCGCGGACGAAATTCTTCGGGGCTCATGTACCGAGATAGAATTTAGATTAACTTACCTCGCAGACTGACACGAAACTTTGGGGAACACGTGCCACGATCCGTTAGGATATTGCAATTTCGGCGAAGGGAAAGAGAGAGAGAGAGAAGGAGGAAGGGGGATTGATTGTTTGATTGATCGACTGATTGATCATGTTTATTATGCCCCAGTGAACTTTCGAGTAAATATAAAACTACAAATAAAATAAGAAAGAATATCATCAGCAATTGAAGAAATGAAGATTTGATATAAAACAAAAATAAACAACACAAAATGCGACAAGATAGAAAATAAAATATAAAAACAAAATAAAAGAGCAAATTGAAATACAAAGTAAATAAAAATCGATATAAACAAAAATGAAATCATAAATCTAAGATTAACTCAATAAGCTCAACAAAATAAGATGAGAAGAAAATACTAAAAGCCAAAGTCCACGCATATTGGATCAAAGATGGGTGACAACTTATGAGAATGAGAAGTAAGCAAGGAGATTAGCGCTCATGATGATATGTCAAACCAAGAGAGGACAAAAGAAATGGAGGGAA
>OZ023312.1:3604356-3617931 GCA_964007375.1 Ophion obscuratus
ATTAATAACTGATATACTATTAATATTTTTATTATCATTATTATTATTGTCGTCATTGTTATTGTTATTTCGAATGCTGCTGTCATTATAGCAATTTTTATTTGACTAATTAATATTATTGTCGATGTTGAAAAAGAAGTATCAACAACAGGTAACAAAAATGCATGAACTTTACAGTTTAGGCGTGGATGTTTTCGACTTCCGGTCACCATTAAGCCCATCCAGGCGCGATTTCCAAGCTGAATCTATGTTAGGGAACGTTTTGAGCCTAGTATAGCAGTGAAGTCCTCCACTATGTGAACATGCGCCTTTTTTTCTTTCTCCGTTCGCCAAAGATTCATAAGTCGCCCAACGGGGTTTTTATAGATGAACGTTTCTTGCTGAAATGTGTCGCTTAAGGTGGCGAAGAATCGGAGATCTATATAACAGTCGCGTAAAGACTGTGAGCTAGATGGGAAGGGCCCATAAGAAGCGTGGTCGGAATTATGCGACGCAAATGTAGATTGCAGAAGTTACACCAGGCTGAGCCGTTTATGCACGGCCATTCGGCGTGTGAATATTAGCACGGCTCGAACGAGCTGACGGCGTCAGCGACCGACGAGGAACTGACATCAGAATCACCATTGGGCGTTTGTATTCGTTGGGTTTTTTTTTATCGTTGCTACTATTGCTACAACTAGATTAGATTAGATTAGATTAGATTAGATGCTAGAAATGAATTACGATCGAAAAGTTGACCGCCGCCCTGATATTATCGGATTTTCAACTGAATTGATGATCCTTGCAAGTTTACCATTGGTAAAAGGTACACGATTGTGTCTTCCAGCCGAGACGAAGCTAAACCCCAACTAATGACCATTCCACATTGCAAGTCTACACTGAGAAAAAAAAACCAATTGATTCAAAAAAGTATATTGGTTGATTCAAATAAATGTCCGATCGCGGAGTGCCACCGATATATGAGATTGTTACAGTACTATAAAATATTGGTAAATGTGATTGATTCAAATAACATATTATTTTATTTGAAAATCTTTTCTGTTCTTTGAATATCTATATCATCCTTCGAATAAAATTATATTCTATTGAAATAATTCTACATACAATCCGAAGATGTATGGATGAAATAATTAAGCGGTTGCGACAACATTTTTTATTTCGTACAAAAACATAATCAATAGAATGAATTATTTCTTTACTGCATCGAAACGGATATGCCATGAGACATAAGTTTTTCAATTGGTTTTAAATCTTAAATAAAAAGTGAGCATTAGAATGATCATCCACGATAGTAGTGGAGAGAATATCAGATATCCAATGGAACATCCATGGAGAGAATATCAGATATTCAACTGATAAGAACAGATACTACATTTTCATCTTAGCCACAGGCCAAGAAGCGATACTCTAAAGTTTCTGCGACGTTTAAGTAGATTTTTTGTTCGCGCTGCCGCACCCGCGCTCACGAGAAACGAGCGCGGGTGCGGCTTCTAGCGGTTACCCCGAGAACTACGGGTTTCCTCACACCTATAATTCGGTGGCGCTCGGCTATGATTTGGTTGAATTCTTTCAACCACATGCGCAAGAAACGAATTTTATTTTCGCATAGTTTTTTAACCAATTCAGACACTTACTTAATATTTTTCAATCAAAATAAAATATTAATATTTTAACGAATAATTTACTTGAAAATCAATATCGGATATGGTGAAAACAATAACATATTTACTCGATGAAAATTTTATCTGAATCAAACAAGCAAAATTCAATTTTTCTTGCGTACTCGAATCAACAATAATCATGTTATAAATTAAAACGCTTTTTTGTTCGTTGCAGAAAATGCATTCAAGACTATATAATTAGTTCACGATAATTTTTTAGATAGTTTCAACAATATATTGTTCTCGGCTAACAATATACGAGGGTGAGGTGAAAAGTTTCCGGCCTGACCAAGAAAAACGATGTTTAAAAATTTTTTTTGCTTTATTTTTCAACACAATCTCCATCAACACTGATACATTTCTCATAACGGTGTTCTAATTTAGTTATACCAGTTTTAAACGTAGATTCGTCAAGCTCCTCAAAATACTGACTTACAGCTTCGATAACTTCTTCGTTGCTCTTAAATCTTTTTCCGCCAAGCCATTTTTTGAGGTTAGGAAACAGGTAATAGTCGCTGGGGGCTAAGTCTGGAGAGTAGGGAGGATGCGGCATCAATTCAAACTTCAATTCGTGGATTTTGGACATGGCAACAATCGACGAATGCGCTGGTGCGTTATCGTGATGAAACAAAACTTTTTTCTTCGCCAAATGAGGTCGTTAAATTTGCACCTCATGCTTCAAACGTTGCAATAACTCTGCGTAGTATTGACCAGTGATAGTCTTACCCTTTTCAAGGTAATCAATGTATATAATTCCTCTCGCATCCCAAAAAACAGTAGCCATAACCTTGTTTGCCGATAAAATTGTTTTTGCCTTCTTTGGGGTTGGTTCCCCTTTTCCAACCCACTGTTTTGACTGTTCTTTATTTTCCGGAGTGTAGCGGTGGACCCATGTCTCATCAACAGTTATGAATCGACGCAAAAATTCGTTTGGATTACGCCTATACAGCGCCAAATTGTCGGCAGAAATGGTTTTTCGAAGCAGTTTTTGGTCGAGCGTTAGCAAACGCGGCACCCACCTTGCACACAGCTTTTCTATGTTCAAATGGTTGTGCAAAATATTTCGCACACGTTCAGCTGACATCCTACAGGTCTCATCTATCTCATGCACTTTCAACCTGCGGTCTTCCAACACTATTTTATGGATATTTTCAATCATCTCTGAAGTTGTGACTTCAACGGGCCGTCCTGAGCGAGGCTCGTCAGAGGTGCTCACACGACCCATTTTAAATTCAGAAACCCGCTGCTTAATAGTTGAATATGATGGGGAGGAGTCTCCTAGTGCTGAATCCATCTCTTCTTTTTGTTCAGTTGGGAAATACAGAAGTATAACCAATTAAGCCTTTTTCTAATTTTCTTTATTCTCGTAATTGCTGACCCGTGCGAACGCCGTGAGGACTGATTCTCGATTGATTCGTCCCTTTTTTAACGCCTACCGCGATTACCCCTTTTTGTTTATTAGTCTAGCAACGCGACATTCAACTCTAATATCTAATGAAAATATGTATGTTCGCCCTCACGGCGTGTACACCGGCGGGCTTGAAAGAATGGTCTTTCAATAGGTACAAACTGGCGAGTAAGGTACAAGACTTGTGACTAACCAAGCATAAACAAAAAAAACATGAATAACTAAATACAAATACGTAATACAATCTTTTTATAATCTAACGAGCCATCTATTCGGTCGGCAACACGCATATTTTTGGCAAGGTTCGCTGGATTGTACCGCTCATAGTTTTTATAGTCACGGTACGAATAAGTCCATCCGTTCCAGGGTGGGTGTCTACTATTTTTCCGAGACGCCACTGGAGCGGTGGAGTAATATCGCGTAGTAGGACTACTGCGCCAATTTTTACGCTGTGGTTTAAATTCTCCAATTTCCATTTTGTTCGTTGCTGGAGCTGCGTGACATATTCTCGCGACCAACGATGCCAGAAATCGTGATATATTTTTAGAACTAATTGGTATCGGTTCAATCGGTTTGAAGAAATGTCTGACACATCTTCCTCGGGAAAAGTCGTTAAAGACGTTCCCACTAGAAAGTGCCCCGGAGTCAAGACTTCGAGGTCACTTGGATCGGATGATAGAGGAAATAGAGGGCGCGAATTTAGACATGCTTCTACCTGACAGAATATTGTTGATAGTTCTTCGAAGCTTACACTTGTATCCCCTATTACCGCCTTGATGTGCGTTTTCGCTGACTTGACTGCCGCTTCCCATAGACCACCCATGTGCGGTGAGTGAGGTGGAATGAATTTCCACGCGATAAGGTCGTCTGCTGCGAATCTGGTTACCTTGTCCTGATGAGCCTTGTTCTTCAATAGTTCGGCGAATTCTTGCATTGAGTTGTTTGCTCCTACAAAGGTTGTTCCGTTGTCTGAATAGATTGTGTGGCATCGACCGCGTCGAGAAATAAATCGTTTAAGCGCGTTTAAAAACGCTAACGTTGTCAAGTCAGACACGATCTCCAGATGAACTGCCTTCGTGGCTAGACACACGAACAAACATAAATATGCCTTCGTGGTCTTATTGCGCGAGACCTTGATCGTAAACGGACCAGCGTAGTCGACTCCGACGTACGAAAACGGTCGACTCGGTTTGATTCGTTCAGCCGGTAAATTTGCCATCAGTTGCGTTGGACTAGTTGGTCGTAATTTGAAGCAGGTGACACATTTTCGTAGCACACTGCGAATAGCGTTCCTTGCAGATATTATCCAATATTGTTCTCGCAATGACGCGAGTAATGCTGATGGGCCGGAATGAAGATTTCGGTGGTGATAATGAGAAATGATTAATCGTGTTAGGGGCCGTCCATAAATTACGTCATCGACTTTTGCTGATTTTTGACCCCCCCCCCCTGAAATCATCCTATCCGTCATATCGTTGTGATCAAATTAACGTTACCGTCATCTAACGACCAGACCCCCCCCCCCCTATTTTAAAATGACGTAATTTATGGACGGCCCCTTAGCGGATGCTTTGTTGAAAGGATTGTCGGGTATCGTTGATTGTACGACATTTCCGCGTTTTTTAGACGTCCACCCGCTCGAATTATGCCCTTATCAATGAACGGGTTGAGACTCAATAGTTTACTCTTGGAACCGACGGGACGATTGTGCTCCAATTCCTTGAGTTCGGTTGCAAAGGATTGTCGTTGGGCACGTTTCACCAAAACTTCCATTGCGTTTTGTAGCTCGGTGGGTTCCAATGCTCCAGCGCGTCGTTGTCCATGGTCGATGGTTCGACAGTTAGTCGTGAAACGAATCATCCATGCTACGACCCTGATTAATTTTCGGAGTGACGAATATTTGAGACACCAGTCATCGTTGCATTCGATTGTTGTAAACGTAATTGACATTGACTTCATTTCCGGAGGTTCGGACACCGGCGGGCTTGGCATGCTTGGCCACGACTCTTCGTCTCCCTCGAGTCATTCGGGGCCGTGCCACCAGATGCTTCTGTCGATTAATTGTTGCGGCTCGGTTCCTCGTGAAATTACATCGGCTGGATTGTACTCAGATTGAACGTACCGCCAATTCTCCGGGTTTGTGAGGTCCTGAATTTCCGTTACCCTATTACGCACGAATTCCTTCCATCGGCATGGTTGACCCTTTATCCAGGCCAGAGTAACAGTTGAATCACACCAGTAGGTGGTGGTGTGTATTTCGACCGTGAGTGCCGGTTTCATTTTGTTGTACAAGCGAGCGAGTAGGAGAGCTCCACATAGTTCAAGACGAGGTAGGGTGGCTGGCTTCAACGGAGCTACGCGAGATTTCGCGCATAAGAGTCGTACGACTGAGGTTCCCGATTTGTCTGTTGATTTCATGTAGATGCATGCCCCATAGGCGACAGTTGACGCGTCGCAGAATCCGTGTAATTCTATACTGATGGGGAACAAACAGATCACGTGTCTTGGAATTGCTATGTCGTTTATTTTCAAGAATTGCCTTTTGTAGACTTCCCATTTAGTGTGTAGGTCTGTTGGAATAGATTCATCCCAATTCAATTGTAATTGCCACAATTGCTGCAGCAGGATTTTCGCCTTTATTGTTGCAGGCCCAATCAGCCCCAGCGGATCGAATAATTGAGCTACGAAAGCCAGAATGACTCGCTTGGTCGTTCGCTGCTCCTTTGTAGTACTCGAAATCTTGTATGTTAGTTCATCATTGTCCACTTGCCAGCAGAGACCGAGTATTTTTGTGTTCTCGCCGACATTGCAGCTGGTAGATTCATTAACATCCTCTTGATCGAGTATTGATGACGAATTCGATTTCCACTTTTGTAATGGAAATCCAGCAGCATCTAGAATCTGTTGAATCTCGGCCTTTCGTTCACGCACTTCTGCGATGGTCGATCCTCCAGTTACGAGATCGTCGACGTAGAAGTCGCGCCTTATAATCTCGCTCGCTTCCGGCAGGGTTGTTGTATTTTCAATGCCTAGTTGCTGGAGACGTCTTGTTGCCAAGAAGGGAGCTGATGATGTGCCGTATGTTAGCGTGTTTAGACGATACGGTTTAGGAGGAACGTTTGGGTTGGTTCTCCATAGGATTCCTTGGAGATCTCGATCATCTGGGTGCACCGATATTTGACGGTACATTTTTGTAATATCCGCCGTCAATACGTACAGATGTTGTCGAAAACGTGCCACGATATCGACCAATTCGCGTTGGACGACTGGCCCTACCATCAGTAGATCGTTTAGCGCCTTTCCAGATGTGGTGCGATGAGATGCATCAAATACGACTCGGAGCTTCGTGGTACTTTTGTCTTCGTTAATGACCGCATGGTGAGGTAAGTAATTCACCTTCTTGGTATTGGCACCGTCCTCAATGATGCTCATATGGTTGAGATTCTCATACTCCTCCATGAATCCGGTATATCTTTCTTTGAGAAGAGAACTCCTTGCCAATTTACGCTCTACGGATCGTAGGCGTTTTAATGCGTTGTCGTATGACTCTCCAAGTGCATTGGACTCATCACGAAGAGGCAGTCTGACCTCGAATCTCCCCGAGGGAAGTCTTGCATGAGTTTGTTGGTAATGCTCTTCGCAGGTGAGTTCTTCCTTTGATAGCTCTCGGGCCGATTGAATCTCCTCGATCTGCCAAAATCGTTTCAATTGATCCTGCAGTTCAGTGACGTTGGAGAAACCGCAGACCTCTCGGGTGGGCGTTGGTTGCCCTTTCACGTCATATGGCCCACCAATGATCCATCCGAGTTTTGTTTTTTGAATCACCGGCTGGTTCTTGCCGCTCCGAATTTGCTCTGCGCATAGCAAGTCCCAAAACACGCCGGCTCCTATCAACAAATCGATGTTTCGTGGTATGTTGTATTCCGGATCCGCCATTATCACATAGGACGGAATTTTCAATGAATTTGAGTCGAAAGTTGTAAGTGGAATTTGATCTGTGATTTTTTCGAGTATCGAAAATGATAGTTCAACCGAATACCCATTGTACTTCGATTGAATGGTCGCATTGGTCGCTGTTGACACGTGCGTCACTGTCTGCGCAATTGCACCCACCGATTGTCGGATTTTTCTCAGTGGAAGTTTTAGCTGGTCGCTCAAGTCGCGAGTCATGAAGTTCGTCTGTGAACCACTGTCCAGCAGCGCTCTTACTTCAATTTTTCGTCCCGAGCTGTCTTGTACGTACACCATGGCCGTTGATAGTAATACCTGTGATGTTGGTTTAAAGGCACAGGTTGCGATCGAGTTGGTTTCTTTCGTACTTGTCGATTGTGTCGGTTCGTTCGCGTTGTCACTATTCTTGGTTGGTTTCGTGCCCAAAGCACTCTGGTGTCGTTTCAGATAATCGGACGGATCGGCTAGATGTAATAATGAATTGTGTTTTTTATCGCAATGCTGACAATTTCTTGACTTACAGACCTTTGTGGTGTGGCCCTTCCCGAGACAATTCAGACACAAATTAATGCGTTTAATTTCATTTATCCTTGTTTGCACCGGGAGATCGAGAAATTGTTTACATTGGTAGATTCTGTGATGTTCGTGACAAAAATAGCAACTGAACTGGCGAGCTGTGCTAACATGGGATGTCGAATGACCCGCCCTTTGCTTCAAATGAGATGCTGGTTGGGATTTTAAACCGATTTCTTCCTTGCCACCTTTTTGCTGAATTGCCTCGAGAATTTGACACCTATTACTCAAAAACTGCTTGAGGTTATCGACGGTGGACCATTGCTCTGAAATTACCCTTTGCTCCCACTCGCGCTTCGTGAGGGAATCCAATTTATTCATAACAATCTCAATTAGCAACGTGTCCCATGAATCGACAGGTTCCCCGAGATTTTGCAACGCTCTTAAGTGCTTACACAATTCATCGGACAATGCTCGTAGGCCGGAAGCAGATTCGCGTTGCACTTGCGGCAATTCGAACAACGCCCGCACGCGATATCGAGTGGTTAGCCGCTTGTTTTCGAAACGTTGTTTTAAAAGATCTAGAGCTACCTGGTAATTGTCGCCGGTGATCGGTAGCGAGTGAATTATTTGAGCGGCTTGGTCTTTCAAAACTGATTGTAAATAATACAATTTTTGTACATTTGACAACGACTCGTCGGAATCTACGAGGGCCGTGAAGAGATCGTAGAACTGAGTCCACTTCTCATAACTGCCATCGAACTGTGGTAAAGCAATTGTTGGTATTTTTACGTTATGATGGACAAATTGACTATTCGGTTGCAAGGGATTCGCGCGTGGTCCCCGTGCACTTTGATTCTGAGAATCGTTTGATGATGTCGCTGAACCGACCAATCGTTTTGCTCGTGAAATTGCTTCGTAAAATAGATTCTCAAATAGGTCATTTTCAGCGTTCAAATCGTCGCCTAAATGTTCGTCTTCATCAAGCATACGAAGTTTTTCTTGACCTTCATTGAATTCTGTCAAAAGATTATCTGCTCGTTCTAGCCGAGTTTGCAATTCGACTAGGTCTCCCGTTTCATTTGTAAAAGCATCGATAAATTGCCGAAATCGAGTCAATCTTGATTTCGTACCGGCACGGGTACGCTTGAGCGCAGCAATATTTGCCATTTCGCCGTTTTGTTAACAAATTCGTTAAACTATCCTTAATGTCGCGTGTAATTTCGCAGCATGTCTACATTTCAAGCGAAAGATTGCGAATCCGTTACGTGCGATGTAAATGCGGATGATGCAACTTCTTGAAGCTTCGAGATTCACGTAGAGCGTCGGTTGTCAGGACCGATGTTTTCCCTAGATACCTCGAATTTATGAATGCCACGCTTCATGTGTATGTCCCTTCGATTACCGCCCGTCGAGTTGTCGAAGAGGTCCGATGGTATACCCTCCAAATTGATTGCTGATTCCCACCGAAAGATGAAATTGCTCGTGGAATCTTGAGGCGCCGAATGGCTCGTGGCGTGGTGATCCGTCGAAGGCTCAAATCTTCAAATCTTGATTCATGTACACATTTTTATAAAGGTGCACTGTTCACCGTAAATCCGGCTCGAAGGACCATTGTTCAGTTGGGAAATACAGAAGTATAACCACTTAAGCCTTTTTCTAATTTTCTTTATTCTCGTAATTGCTGACCCGTGCGAACGCCGTGAGGACTGATTCTCGATTGATTCTTCCCTTTTTTAACGCCTACCGCGATTACCCCTTTTTGTTTATTAGTCTAGCAACGCGACATTCAACTCTAATATCTAATGAAAATATGTATGTTCGCCCTCACGGCGTGTACACTTTTATTTGTTTTGGTGTAAAACCTTTCAAATGGAAGTATTTGATGACAGCACGTTTTTCCAATTTTTCCATTTTTACGAAAACAACGGAAGCGTCTCGCGTAATGTGCTCTCAAACGCAAACTAACGTAGCGATTGGGCTGAAACTGTACATACAAGCTCGGTAGGAATGGTGCTGTAGGACGCCGCTCCAAAACTAGACCTAGTGGCACCATCTCTTGGTCAGGCCGGAAATTTTTCACCCCACCCTCGTATCTTTTGAATTAAAAAAAAACTTTCAATTTTATCATGTTATTACAGTCAATAGCGTTTTGTTTGGGAGAATAAATCCGATTATTTACACCAACAATTTTACAATTGAATTAACGAAATTTCATTCAATAACACCAATGATATTGGATCAATGAATTTTTTCTCAGTGTATTTGGAAAAAATCCTTGTACTTGTAACTTGGACAAAGTTGACTTGTTTGCGTCGTCTATATTGGTGAACGTCACACACGAAAAAAAAGAAACAGCGAAAATCACAGTATAAACCGCATAAAGAACAGGGGGCCATATTTCATTTCACAGTAAAACAGAGTAATGTAAATCCTGTCCTACAAAAATGACGAATTTTCCTGTACAAACTGAGATTTTTACAGTTACACTGGCTTATTTACAGTTCCGTATTGTGAATACATCAGTGTTTTCAGTCAAAATCTGCAACTCTAAAATTTACATCAGATCACTGATGTTTATACTGTACGCAAATTGCAAGGGTTACAGTGTACACTGTATTGAGTACAGAGTGATTCATTAAATTGTACCGTGTGGCACGGTAGTTTTACTCTTCTCTCGACAGTTCGTGACGTAATCTGTGCACTCTGAGATTATTACAGTTACACTGATTGATTTACAGTTTGGTATTGTGAATAAGTCAGTGATTTCAGTAAATATGTTCAGCAGTGAAATTTTAATGCGACTACTGATTTTTATACTGTACGCAAATGAGGCACGAGGCCAGGACACAAAGGATTGCCAGTCTGTAGTGCGTGGTCGATAGGATGCAAACGTTGAAATTTGTGCGACATAATTCAAGAAGTTATAAAAAAAAGAGATAATTTTTTACAAAAAGGTACGTTCTTGTGTGACTGATTTTTTAATATTTTCTACACATTTTTTTCAAACTTCTTTTATGGATAAACTTTTTTTTGTGTGTCTACATTAACTCTGTCGATATAACTGTCGCATTCATTGTACAGAATACAGATTAACCAACCGTCAAATTACAAGTTTTGTTAAATTTATATTACAGTGTCGAACTGTCAAAATTTACTTTTGACTACACTGTGTTTTCGACTGTGTGTTGCGGTAAAAGATACAGTAGAGCGGTTCGAGTCCAAAGAGGACAGTATAGGAACTGTAATAATTTACTTTGAGCACACTGTATTTTGAGCATTGTGATTCAGTAAATATCGCTGTGCAATCGCTCGAGTCCAATGCGAACTATGTAGCCCCTGTATTTTGTACTATTTATTTTTTTCCGTGGGGCCGTCCATAAATTACGTCATTTCAAAATAGGGGGGGGGGGGGGGAGTCTGGTCGTCAGGTGACGGTAACGATAATTTGATTACAACGATATGAAGGATAGGATGATTTCAGGGGGGGGGGGGGGGTAAAAATCAGCAAAAAATCGATGACGTAATATATGGACGGTCCCCGTGCATTGAAAGTCTATGGTACATTGAAAAGAGGTGCCTTACATTTGTAACTTGGGCGACGTTCAATTATTTGGGTTATGCGTATTGGTGAATGACGTCATTGCCCAAATGACGAAGCGAAATCATTAAAAGATAGCTATGGCAATGGTGTATTCCAGCCTGGACGAAGCCAAACCCAAACTAATGACCATCCCACATTGCGAGTCTCTGGTACATTGTGGAAAAGGTGCCTTACACTTGTAATTTGGGTAACGTTCATTGTTTGGGTCGTGAATATTGGGCAACCACGTCCAGCTAACGGTGCGAAATCGTTGAGGGATCTTAATGACGATGGTGTCTTCCAGCTCAGACAACCCAAACCCAAACTAATGACAATCCCACATTGCAAGTGCTAGATTAAACTTCAAGGGTGTAGTATACAAATAAAAAGCTATGGCTCCTTCAGATCCACCTCAACCGAGAAGTAGTTGTACAGCCTCGCAGCTTTATTTTCCACGCACCGCAAGGGGATGTCAGGCCACATTTTCCTGCGACCTTCAGTCCAGAGAATGCCACCCGATCCATTGTTCTTTCGCCCCTCTCTTTTCCATGGTACAGAAGGAACCAGATGAAAGGAAAAGATCCCGAGTGCGGTATGTACAGCGCGCAAACGTATCTTCGCGCAAATTGACCTGGCCCATGAGCCATAAAAATGGCGGGAAGGAGTCTCTGCTTTCCTCTTGTCGTGGCGGAGGAGGAAAAGGAAGAGGAGGAGCGGAAGGACGAGGAGACGAAGGAAAATCGAAACGGAAGTGCGCGCGGGTTAGCCGGTGCGGCATTTGGCGGTCAGCCGTCGAGTGGCATTGGTGTAACATATATACAAATACTCCTTGTCCAGGATGTGCAGCGTTGCTCGTAAGTTGAGCATGTACGACCTCGCAGCGTATCTCTCTCTCTCTCTCTCTCTCTCTCTCTCTCTCTCTCTCTCTCTTTCTCGCTCTTGAGTAACTGACATAGAACACGTACAGATGCGCTGGTTTCGCATGCGCGAAATATCGTGTCTGCGTGTGTGTGTGCGGAGGGGTGTTCGGCTATTCCTATAACTTCATTACCCGCAGGCGTGTGCAATGTTCAATGGAAAGCTCGGAGTGCGAGTTGCACTCGTTGCTGGTGGACGAGCATTTGCCTGGTCTGCACTTCATCCCTCCTTTTCTCCATTTCTCTCTCTCCATATCATTCGCTTTCTCCCTCTCACTCTCGCACCTTCTCTTTCTTCCTCTTCGTATCTACGAATTATCCTCTTTATGCCTTTCTCTCTCTCTCTCTCCCCCCCTCTCTCCCTCCCCCTCTCTTTCTCCCCCTCCCTCTCCCCATCGCCCCCCCTCCCCCCCCCCCTCTCTCTCTCTCTCTCTCTTTCTCTCTCTCTCTCTCTCCCTCTCTCTCTTCCGCGCTTCCAAATCGCCGCCGGGAAATAATGTGTACATATATCGCGGTGCAAGATCTGCCGGTATTTCGAAACCCCCATTCTCTGAGGTTAGTGTGTTTTCTCTGCTCGTAACTATTGAGCACGTAAATGTGCGAGATGCCCCCCCTCCTTGCGTCGAGTTATACGAGGCAGCCCTCATTTCCGCTGCATCAGCGCACCACCTTCGAAATGGCGAAGAATTCCCTATGAGACTTCGTCCTAGTGACTTCAGTTGGTTGCACTAGGGAAAAAAAATCAGTAATTAGAAAAAAGTTGTCTTTACGGAATCTCAATCCAATAAACCCAAATATTGAAAAAATCGTATTACCATGACTTTTCGCATCAGCTACAACGAACAAGACCAAAAAACTCTCGGTAAATACGTATAGCTTAATAATTGCTTCTCTTTTTTCATCTATGCATTCGGTCGACATTAAAAAAATGTTCGTCTTGATGCACCAGTATTACGTTCAAAACTATAAGTATTATGTTCACCCGCGGCTCTGATGCTGCCCGGCATCTCCCGTACTGCATTTCTCGCTCGCCGAATATCCCCGCACACTCACACACGCATACCCACATACACTATTGAATTTTTTTTCCCGTAATTACTTTTTTATTTTTTAGTTTACGGTTAGTTGATTGGAGAGGGAAGGTTCACCTGGATACCGAAAATGCAATAAAATCGGGAAAAAATTTCCAGTCTGTGCCACATACACACACATTTATACCTGTATATGTATATATATATATATATATATATATACGCATACATTATGGTGGATTGAAAATGATGGTTTCCAACGACGTTGAAGTTTGTGTCGTTGGAGTGCAACGATATTTTTTTTTTTTTTTCAATTTTTCCATTGCTTTATTTTTATCATTATCGTAAGCTTTTTTTGCACAGCCAAAAAACATGGAACGATTACGAAGGATGCATTTTTTCGACGTGATGAAAATGGCAGTAGGAATGAATGAAAAATTAATTCTTTTCATTTGTTCAAACTTTCTCTTGGTTCCGAAAATCGCTAAGGGCTTTACTTATTCATATTAGT